>CM076578.1:1159293297-1159561874 GCA_034641835.2 Pinus albicaulis | reverse complement strand
AAGGAATCTAAGTTTTAGATGAATGTCAATATGTTCTTTTCAATATAATATCCTTAAACACTCCATGAATAAAACTAAACATTTGTAATAAATAGTTTAGTCAATTTTCTCTCTTTCCTCTTGTATTTGAAAATAATCAAATTGTATTACTTTGTTACTATTGTAATTCATGATTGATTTTGATAATTAAAATGATTTGTAATTGAGAGAGACTAGGCTTTGAAAATAATCAAATTGTATCAATTTGTTACTATTATAATTCATGATTGATTTTGACAATTAAAATGATTAGTAATTGAGAGAGGCTAGGCTCATTCTACAACCTAGTATGAGGGGATGTGTAAGTTTTTCTGTTTCGTGCCCTTTTAAATTAAAAATAAAAAATGTTCTAAATGTTTTAAATAGAAAAAATAAAATATGTTCTAAATATAAAAATAATATCGGTTATAAGTAAAAAAAAATGTATGTAATGATGATGATGATAATGACGATTATCATTTACTAAGACCAAATATGGTATATAAGAAGGCATAAAGATATTACTCAAAATTCTTTAGAATTTTATTGTTATGCTCTAAAAGCATTAAAATAAGTGTTTCAAGATTATCATAATTTTGTTTAGTTAAAAGATCAAGAAGGTTGGTTGAGCCACAAATATTTTGAAATTCAAATCCAATATGAGTATAAATTGGATGATCTAAGAGGGTTTTTCATCTTCAACCATATTACTAGTGTTGCAAAGGTGATAGAATTTTAAATTGTGCCAACCTTGTCTTAGTAATAATCGTAACTTAACACATATATGAATTTACTATATCCAATTATCATTAAATGGGTTAATAATAGTAACATACACATCATTATTTTCATAAAGTTAATAACAGTAACATACACAAAATTATTTTCATAAGATAACCTTAACAAATTTAGCTTTTGGTACAAACCATAAAAAATCTTATAAGAGAATGTAAGGAATCCAAGATTAAGATGTGAAAGATTTTCTTTTGCAAGTTTATATAAATTTGTTTTATATAGTTTACCATGATAAAATTTTCACAAAAATGATGAATATCTACATTAAAACTAGTAAACTAAGTGATTTTATAATTCTACATTTTGAAAAAACTTGTTAAAATTTCTAAATTCTAAACTTCCAAATTTAATCAAATATGTGTTTTATAGTATTGTTCCTTCGATTTTTATTTTCCTTATATAGTGTTTTTTACTTCATTCATGATACTAGCTCATTCGTGTGCGTATGTTGCAGGTAAAGAGAAAAGGAGTCTAACCGTGAAGTCAATATTTGAAATATTAACATTGTATTCAACCTTCTTCTGGTGGGTATTCTCTTTCCTCGGTTAAACCTTATTCCTCGTTGACTGATGTTTGTTATCTCACAAGGTTGTTTTTGTGCATTTCCTTAGTTCTGAAATTATATTTTATTTTTGCGCTTCTCTAATCAATTCAGAAGGGTTACTCGATATCGAACATACCACATTCCACCTGAGGATTTATTTTTTTCCCATCTCTCGACGCTTCCTCATTGCTATAACAAACTGGTAATTTTCATTTTAGCAATAGTTTGTTTGTTTTTTTTCCCTTCTATTAAGCCTTATCGCAGGTGTTTAGAAACCCATTTCTTGTTTCTACACATGTAAACTTTCTCTCCTCACTCAACACTTTGTATCTTCCTTTTTCATTGAAATTTCGCTCTTACTGCATTAAAACACTTATATTTCGAAGTAGGGTTCTTTGTCTTCAAGGTTCTGGCTGTTGGTATGGTGAGTACCCTTTTGTTGTTTTTATGTCCAAACGACATCAATTCTCGGTCATTGATGGCTACTCATTTTTCTTTTCATATTTGCGTTACGTGAATACCTCTTGAGGGGTTTCAAATATGATGTGGAGTACATGTCACTATTCAAAGGAGAGTTCAATCTGCTGCCTTTAACTATCCCACAATTAAAAGAATGTAAACCTTTATCTCTTTTGGTTTGTTGCTCCATTATGCATTATCGTGCTGGATTATGGGTGAAGGACTCTAGAGGGACTGCAACTTCAAATTTTTCTATGCATCGAGTTTATTTTTGAAATCTACGAGGGAATTTTCAGACTTCCCATCAACATACTTACTATAATCCATCAATCTTGTTCATGCCTTATTATTTTGGATTTTTTATTTGTAATCCTGACTTCTAGTATGTAACTTTATATAGTCATAATACATCATGTCAGTTTTTATTTTTTTGTTTGGAATTGACATGTAACCATTTCACTTCATATAATTATATATATCTGGGCTTCCTAGACTCGCTACAGGAATTAAAAGATGGATGAATTCTAAAATTGTGTTTTTCCTACTGTATACAATATGCGATGCAAAGGTGAGTTGGTTGAATTTTAAATACTCATATGCTATTCTTTCAACTGGTACTTCCATTTATAAATTTCTTATGAAGTCTCTTCCACTGCTTATCGTTAAGTGAATTATGAAGTCCGTAACTATTAAGATTGCATGGTTAAATTCATTTTTTAATTGACTATTCGCTTAATTTAACAATTGCCTTCAGTTCGTTTCTCCCCAGTTATATATATATTACTAATTTTGAAATCTTTATTAGAGAACACTAGTTATTTTAAAAGAAACAATATTCGTCTCCACCATATGTTTCTTTATTAAGGTTATCTCTCTCAAAAATCGTGGGCATTGTATATTTAATTAATGCTCCCATTTATGCTTCAAAACTCGTAGGAGTATCAAGTGTTTAGAATTTAAAACATGTACTACAATTTATTTATGTCTTCCCTTGTTCCTGTTTTATCAAATTTCTCCAATACTACTAAGAATTTAAAATGTGAAGGATGATTAACTTGTTTTGGGTTCTCTCTTTTTTTTGTTCTTTACGATCCATTCCATCTTCCCTCTTTTTTTTTTTTTTTTGTTCTTTACCAAAAATTCTATCTTCGTCCTACTTGAAATGTAATTGTGAGCAACTCTAGATTATATCTACTCTAAACTTTTAATATGGAATTTGAGGATAAATGTGATAGTCATTGTATAATATGGACACTTTTCTTTGATAATTTTACTTCATTTTCAGCACTTGGATTTTTAACACATATATTGTCTTCCTAACTATAATCCACTATACTTATTGTTTCTTATGGAAATAGAATAGATTAATGGGTCAAGAAATTATATTTGTATCTTCGATTTAAATACTTAAATCATAACTGAATCCATCAGTTTTCTTTTCAGTCTCCAATGGTGGATTCAGATTATTACACTACATTGTGGGCTTCACATTTGAAGTTCAATTTGATATTAAATCAATCAGAATCACAACTACGGGTGTATAAACATTATAACCTCAATTTTCAATTTATGTAGTAATCATTGCTGAAGAAGGGTACATCCATCTTAAATAATCCATGATCAATCTAGTAATGATTTCCACACCATTATAACCTTTATACTTATGAATGTACACAAAAATATATGTATGGAAAAATTTACATCCAGTTATAGTAACATAAATAATATGAGTCCTTGACATCCCTTTTTAAGATTGCATACCTCACAATGATTAAATTTCGTATGCATAACTACATGCAAAATCCTAATAATACCTTTCACACAATATCCATAATACCATAACTCAAGAAAACCAAAATAATTATAACAACCTTCCAAGAAAGTACAATATCCACATATAATTTTAGGTATTATAAAATTAAATCAAAACAACAACTAGTCTAACTAGAGTCCTTGTAACCAAGCAAACTTGAGAATCAAATACCTTCTCCACCGATCGTAGAAATGATTTCCTTGAGTTCACCCTCGAGATGAGATTACTTTCCCACGAAACAAAAACAATTATTGAGTCTCTTCCTAGCTATTCCACAATTTTATTTCAAGATAGATGTTTCCCTTAGCCGTACCCCTATTTTGTGGTTCTCTACAATCACTTGCCTAGATTTTTCCTTACAAGCTCACTTTTATCTCCTACTATCCATTATGTTTATCCAAGTTTAAATTATTTTTTTCACAAAGAAAAAATTCGTAACTTTTCATTTAAGATAGGTTACATGTTACATATGCTTGTAGTATATACTACTATTCAGTCCATGACTTTTACATTTATCTGCCACTTTTCCTTCATGCAGGCAATAAATAGTCCCAAAATATAAATATCAGATCAGTATGTAGCCAATATTCACAAAGTAATTTCGGTGCATAACTTACTAGAAAATAGAGACAAAAACATATAAAGCAAATATACATGCCGAAAATAGGTGATCAAGGGAGATAGTTAGAAAATCCTCCCAAAAATCTGTACATCTAGATAGCCCAAAAAACAAGAGCCTCCTCTATAAAAGGCCGATGAAAATATCTGAAAACATGTTCACCAGTGTGTTCAGTAATATGCCAGGTGCCCCATGTCAGCTTCGAAGCCTCTTTAGACAATTGGTCAGCCGCTTTGTTCCGAGACCTGTAAATGTGTGCCACAGAGATGGAGTCAAAATGAGTTCCGAGTTGATGAACCTCTCGCAGCAGTGCAGACAGTGTGTGCGAGTGACAGTGAGCAAGATTATTGAACCAATTGATCACAAGTTGAGTCACCAAAGATCTGGATGTAGTTGCAGTGAATATCCTGAGAAAATGTCAGAAAAAGTCTAAGGCATTGTAGTTCAGCATATTTGTTTGAGTCGGGTCCCAATCCCATGCTGATTTTGTAGTGGTGGTGTTCATTTAAAAATAGTGTTGCGCCCCCCCCCCCCCACAACCCTGTGTGTTGGATGCACCATCGAAATAGGCCCAAGCACGACTATGATCAATGATTTCAGGTGTCACGAGTGTGGGAGGACTGTGTATTCGATCCACGGGCAGGAGTTGGTATGCAATAGAAGCAGCGCAAATGCCACAATCAATAGGTATACCAATGAAGATCAGCTTGTTGTGGCTGATCCAGATCTACCATGCCATAATCAGGGGGAGATTGCCCATCCTCGAGCAGTATGCATAAAGCTGCCACCAATGTCCATGAGTCAATTAATGTGTCACCCTGCTAGCGATATCGACAACCCAAAACAGTGATGACCCGAGCCCAGATACCTCTGATGATGTTGCACTGTAGGAATATCCCTAGCTAAGAGACTTAATCGATTTTTATCTCCCATCGATTTAAGCTTATCTAGAATTTTATCTAGAAATATTGTCATGACAGAACTATCCAATCTCATTTACCCATTGGATTTATTTTGTTTTTTTATTTATTTGGAAAGAATCTCATTTCTAGATGTCTCATTCCCAAGAACATACATTCCATTTAATTATTAATAAATATTAATTTACAAAATTATTCCAATATTATTCATGGGTTTTCCGCCATTATTTCTAACATAACTCATGATAAGAAAAACCAATATTGCAGTAACAGAGAGATAGTACATATTCCTCCCCTTTTATTAACACTATCCTTGGTGGTCGTTGTCAAATTTCTTCTTCGTGAAACCTTGCTGGATAATTTTTCTTTATTTCATCTTCTTAATCTAATGTAATTTCCTTAGAACTAAAGGATTTCATTGCCCTTCATCCTGAGTGACAACTAGATTCTGGTGGCACATATTTTCCTTGTCTAGGATACAAAGGGTTTGTGCTAGAAGGTCTCCTTCGACTCTTCCTCTAGCATTACCAATAAATTATGTGAAATCTATTATGTAACTATTTCTTAAGTAACGATACATGAAAAACATTACAAGTTGTAATATGGCATGGAAATAACAATTAATAAGCTATGGTTCCAAATATGTACATAAGTTCGAACGACCTCCTAAATCATGGTTTTACCCTTGGAAAAACTCTCATTCTTAAGGTAAGTTTCCTTCGTTCCAATCTCAATTGACATGATCCCCAACTTTTTAATTCTTTTTGTGTTCTCTTTTTGTTTGCCAACTTTTTCTGTGGGTTTTTGTGTGGTTTTAATATTTTGTTTAACCCTTTGTATTATCGGAGAAATTTCATCTTTTCTTAAGACCAAAAGGAAAATTCTTTGTGTATTTCACTGTTAGAATCATCAATTTCTTTTATTTGGTGTGACGACTCAACTTTTAAGGATACATACTCTTGCATTTATTCCATGCTAATTTTCTAACACATTTATATAGATGTCGAATATATGCTTCTAAATTTTCACATGTACTTCAAAATACTACCCAGATGCACGCAACAAAGTCAACACCATTGATATATTATGACAATAGAAACTATGGCTATGCCTGTTAATATGAAAATTGTTTACCTCTAAACTTCAATACTCGAAATTATATATTTATTTTGACATTGCTCACATATTGATAACAATAATCAAGGGATTGTTCGTAGTTTTCCATTTTATACTATAGATTGGATATCATTGTATCAATTGTGCATATACTATTTTAGTCACCTTCGTGGTGGTTATGCTATGATTAAGACAACCTTCAAGAGGACTTAGCTATGTCTACCCTTGAATTTGTTTCCTATCTATTCAAAGTCACCGAAGTTTTTTGTCAAAAAGTATTTTGTCATTCACAAATTTTCATGATTGAACCATCATAGTGTACTTCGCAATGGTTTACACTTTTTTCCTTTATTTCAATCTTTTGATTTTATATTAGTAATAGAATAACATTCCTCACAATCCCTTAATAAGTAATTTAAACTATTTTATAGTTATACATAACGAGACAAAGAACTATGTAATCCCATTCTTTGAATTATCACTTTGAGTAATGTTCATTTAGATATTGTTTCATTTTATTTTTATCCAATTTTAATCATCCTTAAGGATATTGTTAATAGTATCTATAGTTTTATTAGTGATACCTACATCTTATACTAATGTGAGACTACATGGGGATGGGAGTGTAGTGTTGGGTGGTTTCCATAAACCTCCTCATAAGGTAATAATCTGTAATACAATGATAGATGGGGTTATGTCTATAGTATGGTAGTTAAATCCATTGAACCTAATAGTCTTATCAATTTGATGAACAGCATCACAAAAACCTTTCTAAAACAACAATTATATACTATTGCTGGGGATTGAGGAAACTTGCAAAAAAGGAAATAAAATTGGAATCAAAATGAGTAAATAGAAGAGTAATTACTATCCAAGATGATTGGTGTTGTCGAAGGACAGTATTAAACCATTTAAGTAAGATGCATTGTGATAAAAACACCGAAATGCATGATTAGATTAAAAAGATTTGATACTTCAATATTCATATTTAACCCATAGGACCCTTTAGTTATATTTTCTAAAAGACTCATTCTACAACCCAATATGAGAGGGATGTGTAAGTTTCTTTGTATTTATGTCCCCTTAAAAATAAATATATAGTTAAAAAATGTGTTCTAAATAGAAAAATAATGTTAAGTATAATAAATAAAATCAATATGTTGTAAAGTAATGAGAAGTAAAAATTGTGTGAGTAAGGTGTTTAAATATTATAATTTGGTTATTGAAAAAATATTTTAATACCAATATATATTTAAAAATAGTGTTCTAAATAGAAAAATAATGTCAAGTATAATAAATAAAATGAATATGTTGTAAAGTAATTAGAAGTAAAAATTGTGTGAGTAAGATGTTTAAATATTATAATTTGGTTATTGACAACATATTTTAATACCAATTATTTTTGACATATACTCAATTATATGGTAATAATAAAAAGCCATTTTAATTTTCCTCATAATATGTGTTGTGTAAAATATTTTAATGTGAATTGGATATATATTATATATCATTTAAACAAAAATTATGTGTATATTATAAAAAAATTAATAATTTAGGGTTAAAAGTTTATTTGGCCCTATATTTACTTTATTTAACGTTAATAAATACAATTTAAACAATGAAAAAATAGGCTTGCTCTATAAACGAGTATGAGGGGATTTAGTTGGTGGCTCCATCATTCCCCCTTTACGATATAAATACAGGTTAAAAATTATGTTCTTATTGGACACCTAATCCTCTATGGGTAGGTGTGGAAGCCGAACAATCATAAAGAAGTCCAGGTGACCTTGGAATGTGGAATCCAAGGGTCACACCTTTGTATTATAAATGTACATCTATGGTGAATAATATGGAAACTCATGCCTATCTTTCCTATGTGTGTGTTTAGTTTCTCCATCCACCATGCGTGTGTTTAACATGGTATCAGAGCCATGATGAGTGGCCTAGTGTGTTTATGTGTTAGGTTTTCTGCCTTGCAGTGAATAGCACTGGCGCTGGTCTTTGTGCCAGACAACCTGCTGGTCTCTAACACTCCTCCTTCTCCTAACCATTTATCAAATTCCTTGAGTGCAAGCCAAGGGCCTTGCCTTTTTAGATTCTCTGTCATATCAATTTTAGATATGTAAGTCCCTTCTGCCTTTCCTACCATATTCTCTGTCATATCATTTTCTTGTGTATTCTGTTAGTATGAGCACTCTCCCTTTCCTGTGGCCTGCGCGTTCGGTCCTCCTCCACATTATTTCACACTGCCTACTTCCTTCAAAATTTGTGCCACAAAATCAATTACGAGCAATGGTTCAGTGAAAGCAGTTGAGGACATATCAATGTTGAGCGACAAACCCATTTAGCTCATTGCTCCTATAACTTCTCTCTTCTGCATATTGACTATGACATATCCATGGAATTTCCTGTCCTCTCACTATCTCCTCCACGTCGAGCCTCCATATGCTCGGACCTCACCTCTTGTTCAGGATTAACAACACCATTTCCATCGACCCAAGACAGAATGAGCTTGGTGTTCTTTGAATGCGAAGTGGACTGAAGCCTTGATTTCTCTGAATTGGAAGTGGGTTTCTCTTGAATACTGAGACTAAGAGTGTTCAATCGTTGATACCCATAAGAGGCCAACTCGTCGAGCTCCTCGACGAGCTGTTGATGCAAAAGGAAGATAGCCCTGGAAAGGGAGGAGACCAGGCCGCTGTCACACTAGTCTAAGTCCAAGAAGCCCCCCGCCTTGCCCGAGGCTACGCATGCTACACCGGATTTCTGAACGGTCACAACGCTCCTCCCTTGAAATTCCCTTGGCACATCGAATAGGAAAATGGTATCGACTTCCCTCATAAATTTTTTTATTTGTCTTTACGATTAATAAATCACTGTGCTCCTTCTCCCACTCGAACTATACCATCACAGGATACTACACAGTCGACTGTCCTATCATACACAGTTGACCTTACCCAGTGTGCCATACTTTGTGGCGCATTCATGCTCACCACACTTGACTTGCATCCCGCGCGTTAATACCATACCAACACAGTAATAAAACTGCGCAACGGCCCCTCCAACTTCCATACCACTCCTACACAACTCCACAATTAACTCTCGATTTCTCCACAACCCAGTCGACTCCTCACCATCGGTTTCATGATATACAGTTTCACGGTATATGCAATACCTCTATCCAATATCACCACTCTCCAATATATCGTTCCCCAATAATATCGCTCTCCAATATGTAATATAGTATATGGTATCACCATTGCCATATAACTTCTCCCTTCCTCCATTCTTTTCCCTTTCCATATGCACCCTTCCCATATACCACCAATATATATAACACTGAAGAGAAATATAATAAATATCATTCATATAGCTCGACCCAAATGTTTTATTCTCTTGAGTTTTGAAGTCCTTCTTTTGACTCAATTCCATGAGAAGTTGAAAAGGTACAAGAAAATGTTGTGGTTATGCATTCAATCCTACGATTTGGGAAATTTTGTTAGACATTTAATATCTCAATTTTCGATATTATTTCTGTATATGATTTCCACAAGAATTGTCCATTAAAAGAGAGATAATTTGGAACCATTTTTTTACAATCCCTTTTCTAAAAGTCTAAGTCAGTGCTATTTTCTGAGTTTGGTCCTCCATAATTTGGGTAGAAATGTTTTTCCTTTGGGAATTCCATAGTTGGAAGTTCAAGAAAGATTAAAAGGTGTCTAAAGTCACTTGTTTTATTTTGAAAGGCATTGTAAACAGGTTTATTATCGGTTGAAGCTGACACCCTTTATTTCTTGAGCTTGAGTTGTTTGAAAATGGCCAAATTTTATGAAGTATTACAGTCCTTGGAAAATTTGATACAATCTATTGTTGATGAAACAATATGAATCAGTAAAGACACTTTCTTTGATATTCAGACTTTCTTTCATCATGCACAAGAAAAAATTGATTTTCTAAAACTAGAATCTCAGCTTCAGCAAGAAGAATTACATCAGCAGAGTCATCATTCTAAACTTGTTTTTGTTCAGAATACTGAGACAAACTCCCATCAACAACAATAAATTGTAGATGCAATACCCATTTTAAGCGCAGATTTGTAAAAAGAAGAAAAAATCCAGCCAGCACCTCCCAAGCCCATCATCAGACCTTAGGAACAGCTTGTCCACAACAAGCACAAAACAAGTCTTGGATATGACAAGGAGTTGTCCTTTTATATCCTGGACTACTCGAAGCCCATCAAATTTTAGAGTGTCATATTTCTTTATGGAAATTCACCTTCAATTGTTCTAGATCCCGCTCCTCTTCCACAGCAGCAACAACAAATTGAAAAATTCCAACACTGTGATCGAGTTGGCCATATGAAAGATCACTGCTTCAATCTTCACCCATGCAAGCATTGTTGTCGGCACAACCATTCTTCACACAGATGCTTCAGAAACAAGCCTCTTGTAAGAACAAAGATTCATCTTGGATGGATCGCTTCTTGGCAATTGGCATCAACAGCCGAGAATATTTTTAAGTCACATGTGAGAACTTGTTCTAAAATATTGAGCAAACTTGCAGTTGAGTTTTCGTCATCATCTCACCTTGTACCTAACAGGGGGGGAAGTGGTGGTCATCTAAAAGCTTCGACGCCACATCAAGTGAGCCTGAGCCATAATCTCTCATTCCAGATTCAGATTTGTCACCAGAGACACAACACTTCAAGCGAGTTTGAGTGACAACTTATCATTCCAGATTAAAATTTGTAGCCAGAGACACGGATTCCCATGAGCATGCCTTTGGTTGGTGGATAGCCTTAAACCATCTATGCGAGGTTCATATTCTTCCTCTTCAAAGACTTCAGAGCACTTCCTCTAGCATAAGACTTCAGCTTCTTGCCATCCTTGGTAGAGTTCTGGGAAATGCATCAAGCATTCCAGAGTTGGTGGTCATCCTTAAACCATCACAGGTTGTAGACCTCCCTTCTTCTAGGTTGAAGGTCTCCCTCTTCAAATATGAGGGACACTTCCTCTAGCAGAAGCCCTCAACTTCTTGCCAATTTTGGAAGGGTTCCGGGAACTGAAATAAGCATTGTGTTCTAGTGTTGGTGGTTGTCCTTAAACCACCTCTTCAGGCCAACATTTCAGAGTGATGATTCAGCCTAAGTGCTGCCATGCATACCTTGCATATTTGTATTACAAATCTCTTCTTGGACTCACACATACCCCTTCGGATTAAGGGGGGGAATGTTGGACACTAATACTCTATGGGTAGGTGTGGAAGCCGAACAGTCATAAAGGAGTCCAAGTGACCTTGAAATGTGGAATCCAAGGGTCACACCATTGTATTATAAATGTACATCTATGGTGAATAATATGGCAACTCACGCTTATCTTTCCTATCTGTGTGTTCAGTTTCTCCATCCACCATGCATGTGTTTAAAAACTCTAAATAGGAAAATAACGTATACTATAAAAAAAAATTGAATACATCGTAAAGTAATTAGAATTAAAAAAATGTGTGGGTAAGATGTTTAAATCTTAAAATTTTGTTGTTCATAAAAATCTCTAATACAAATTAATATTGAAATATACTTCAAACTATGTTAATAAAAAAAAACTTTTTAATTTGGGTTATAAAATTCCTCGATGTACATGTTATGTAAAATATTTTAATGTCAATTTTGTAGAAATTATATATCAATTAAAAAAAATTGTATATATGATGAAAAAAATCAGTTTTTATGGTTAAAAATTTTATTTTGTCCTCTATATACTCTATTTAGCATTCAAAAATACAATTTAAATAAGGAAAAATAAGATGTTGGATTTTACAATCTAAATAAATTTAAAAGTGAAGAAATTTGATTCTTTGCGGCTCATGTTAGATTCTTAGTTAAGATGGATCTATGGAACAAAGCCGATTTCCCTATTTTTTTTTTCGAGTAAATAGTAAAAAAATGTTTTTCATTACAATACCTATGTACTAATCTATTGTTAATCAATTGTTCCATGATTCCCACATGAGAGTATATAAAGGCATTCCTAGCATTTATCTCTAATAGGCCCTTGGTAGGTCCTTTAAACAATAAAATGATATCCTCCAAATGGGTGGTCAAGACCTATGAGATGATAATTGGGATTTCTAGCCCCCATTGCACTTTTTCTTTAATAATATACATATATATTTAATAAATAGTGTTGGCATATGCTTATAATTATACGTATCTTGATTATAGTAACTTTTATCTATCTCCATGACATTAGGGATTGAATTTCTTCACATGGCATTTTGTTTACCCATTATACAGGTATTTGTGTTAGCTAGGTCTGAATCCACCTTCTGATGTCCATTAGCATACCTATAGTTGTCCTGATTTAGTGACGTTTATTTATGTGTTAATAAACTAAAATCATCTCATGTAACCACTACAACTCTTCTACATAAAATATTGCTTAAATATGTTCCTTTTAACGCATCGTACTCCTGACATCTATTATCCCATAGTTATTTTTATTACGGTGAAATATGTGAATTTATTGATCATCGATCCCCCTTACCTTATGGCTAATCGACTAACATTCTCATCTTATCATTGTACCTACTTGATATATGTCTTGTTCCATCTAGTGCTGTGCACCCTATTGCAAAGTCAAATGATTAATCTAGTGTATAGGTTATGGAAACATAATGTGAATGCTTTAAATATGTTAATCTAACATTGTGTTGGGTATTGTTATGAATTTTTCTACTACCTCTATGTCACCAGGTGGTATTCATGACAAGACACATGTTATGTTTTGTCACACAGTTGCATTCTCCATGGTTATTTAATTTTCATGTTGTCTCTTTGCTACAAAATGAGATTAATCTTTTATGTATTATGATCTAAATGTTTTTTTTACGACTGTACAACTATTATTTATTAAGGTTATACAACAACTATACTCTCACTAATACCACTTCTCCTTAGAAGTTTAATCATTCAATCAACTACAATCGTGTTTACCACCATCACATGGAGACGGTTGAGCTTCCTTTTGTCGAGATTTTTACGATTTTTATCAAATAATTATATGCTTGTGACTAGTGTTTTTAATCATTATTATTTTATTAAGCTGATAGATAGAGCCATTCAAAGGCAATAGTTATTAAATTATGAATTCTTCTTGGTAATTAATTTGAAGAGTGTTTTGTGAATAAACCTTATTAATAATATGGTTTCTTGTTAGCAGATGAATAAGTCATGTACTATGCAGTTTTCATACCTGATGTTGTCGCTCCTAGAGACAGCCTAGAGTTGCCATAGACCAGTGCCTAGGACATATTATCATAGCAAGGAGCACATAATATAACTTGGGTGTCAATCCAAAAGGCTCTCCTGCTATCTCTTGTAGAACAAGGAAATTGATTCAAATGGGACCAGAATCTACAGAAACTGTCACAAGGAAAATAATATTGTAGAGGCAAAATGTAAAGCTCCAATATAAAAGCATCAGACAGTTAAGAGACAATTTACTGTAAAGAGGGCCGATTCAACTAATATGCCACAAAAATCAAATATCAGAAAGTGTATGCGGTGAAAGAAATCTAAGAAGATATTAATTAACTTTGGAATGATACCCAGATACACAACAGAACCATGCATGGGCTTACCAATCTAAGAATCCATACATGACAATGGTGTTTTAAAAGCACCCTCCCAAAGCAACTAATATAGCAGAAATATGGATGAAATGAACATGGAACAGTATGTCATGTCTGAGCCATATTTAAAGCGCTTGACTGATTTAAGTATGGGCATCAACTAGGATGAATCCTTACCAAACCAGTGAGCCACTCGCATTCCAGTAACATGACACGAGAAGATGGATGAAATGGAATTTTATATTAAACACATTAGAGAAATTTACTTACTGTGGAATACCAAATACCAGAATCCTCTAAGACAGATATAAATCCTCATCACTGAGACCCTACGGGCTCTTAACCTTCATACAAGAAATTTTACAAAATGTATACAATACGCCTTTCACTGCACAAATTTCTGATAAAATTCTGGAACCCTTACAATGTCTTTTTTCTGGGTTTTTATAGAAGAAGGAGAAGGATCCTCATAAAAGAGGTAGGTAGAAACATTTAATTCCTCTAATTGAAACAAAATGGCAGAAAACCTTCACGCCCATACTACTGAATGACTTGATAATATTATCTGTACTTGATAACCTGCTTGCAAAAATAAATGCACTGGGTAGGAGATCTCTTTAGGAGCATGGAACAGGGATAAATCTTCATGAACATTCTGCACTTTCCTGAAGAAAACTCGGTTGAAATAAAATCTGGGGGGCCTTGTTTTCTGTGCTGGGTGCCCTCTGATTTTAAATCTCGAATTGGAATTTAAATTCTTCAATGCTGGACACTGCATTCCTTAATTCTTGATTGATATCCTTTGCTGCGAAATTAATGTCTTCAGCTACCAGAATCTGCCTTTTGAATTGCTCTGAGGGGTTTGATAAATTCCAACTTTGCTTCATTAAATAAAAGTCTTATCGACAATATTTCCCCGGATCTCTACTCCATCATTCTTCACCTGCTGAATGGAACTTTGAAATGCACTCGACCTCTGTAATGTAAGCCACAAATTACGATGGTTCTTCAGTACCAGACACCCGCAAAAATCCACAAACACATTAAAGGAAACCAAACACTGGGGTGGCGGATGCGACAATGACCATGGATATGGTGATACGGACTGGGCGGAGTGGTGAGACGATGCAGGGTGGCGGAAGACGCATATAGATGGTGGAGAAATACTTTGGGTGAAGGTTGGAAGGATATGTAAAATTTAACGAAAACAATGGACTTTTGACCTTTTAACATGAGTATGGAGGAGAAACTGGCGCGTGTACTATGGGAGCACGTGGATGGATAACTTGGAGCTATAGGGTTGATGGCGCGGCGAGATTTAAATACAGATTGTTCCATCTTTGGAGGGAATCAACGGTGAAAACGCGTCGAAGAACAACGAAGAGGCGGGCCAGGGACACTGTAGACTTACATTAACACCCGTGCAATTGCATCAAGTGACCGCCATTGGATGGAGCTCTTTGGATCGAACGGTGTAAATGCATTTCGCTGCACGTCTATGACCGAATGATAATGCATGAAATGGAGCGGTTTTGGGAACGTACAGAGGAACACGCAGCGATTAGCATATGGAATCGCTAGCCGAAGGGGGAATACCGGCTGCCCAGCAAAGTTGGTGTGAAATAAACAGGCCGGATTTGATAGTGGTAAGGCTCGGCGGGGACCACAAAGGCAGTGCGCTATGGCACGTTGATTTGTGTTTGATCGGACGGCTTGGAACGGACCCGATGGCTTTAAACGATAAGCTCCTTTTGATCTGGCACCCGATCTAGTGCCTGGGTCATGTGCGGAGTAAAGTGAAGGGGGCTGAGACCGAAAGGAGCTGGGCCCAATATATTTTCAAATATGGGTTTTGGCCATTAAAAATGTGATTTTAAAGCTAAGAGAGGGCAACGATAGACAACTAATGAACTTTGCAAGACAGGGCGGGAGGATTTGATGATTTAAACCAGATGGCTCATGGAAATTTCAATGAGGAGAAGATCATGAACAACATTGGCTCCATCTGGGGATGACACGTTCATACCTGGACGTGTCAAGAACCTGCAAACCGCCTGATCGTCTTTTATACAGACTCTGCCCTTCAAAACCCTTTCTCTTCATGATTCATGATAACACCCACGTCATTCAGTCAGTAACAAAACAAAATTAATATACAATATGATACAATTAGGCCACCTCGACCTGAATCAGAATTGGAAGTAGGGCTTTAAAAATTGTCCATTTATAGGGGCATCCAGTAGGTCTCCCTGTAGATTCTCCAATACAAACGTGTTATTGCCTCCTTGTTCCACAATTTTGAATGGGCCAAACCAGAGGGGATCAAACTTACCATGTTTTCCTTTTTCGGCCCTCTGGACATCCCATCTGAGAACCAGGTCACCAATCTGCAATTTTCTGTCTTTAGCATCCTGATCAAAAATGTTTTTCATTTTCTCCTGATACTCAATTAGCCTTTGACTCACTTGATTCCGTGTTTCCTCCAATTCTACCAATTGATTGATTCTCCTGATCATATCATCAGGTTCCTCTTGGCTTTCTTGCATAAAACGCGCCACTGGTAAGGCCAGTTGCACAGGAAACACAGCTGATCGTCCATATACCAACTCATAAGGGGATTTCCCAGTTGCTCTCTTGCTGGTTATTCTATTTGTCCACAGAGCAAACTTCAATTGGGAATCCCAATTCTTCTGATTCTCATTTATAGTCTTCTTCAAGGCCTTCACCAGAGTTTTATTGGAAGACTCTGCCAAGCCATTCCCCTATGGATAGTAGGCTGTTGAGTGATTCAATGTAATATTATACTGCTGGCAGAAATTTACAAATTTTGTAGACTTGAAGGCCTGTGCATTATCAGTTACTATTCTAGCAGGACAGCCAAACCTGGATATAATGTTTTCTTCCATGAACTTGATTATTACAATATCTGTAGCATTCCTTGCAGGTATGGCTTCCACCCACTTTGTAAAATAATCCGTGGCTGTCAATATCCATTTATGTTGGCCACTTGAGGGTGGATGTATCTCACCTATAAAATCTAATCCCCATTGCTGAAATGGTTCATTCACATGGACTGGAATTAGGGGTAGAGCTGCTAAATTCTGTCTTTCTGCGAACTTTTGGCATTTATCACATGCTCTGACCCAGGTAAAAACATCTCCAAATAATTTAGGCCAATAGAAACCAGCCTTCAAAATTTTATGAGCTGTGGCTCTCCAACTGTAATGGCCTCCGCAAATTTCTTCATGAAATTCCATCATTATACCTTCCACTTCATTTTCTGTGAGGCACAATAATAATATGCCTGAAGGATCTCTCCAATATAATTGACCATTGGCAACTATATACTTTTGTGCTTTTAGCCTCAATGCTCTGTATTTTGCTTTATCACAGCTGGGTGGGTAGCTGAGTTTCAAAAGATATTCTACTATTTCTTTGTACCAAGGACTGGTGAGAAATTTCATGTGTACTTTCTGAGTAGCCATCTCCAGCCCTTGCAGCTCTTTCTCTTTCTCAGACTCTTCATTTGCTACCATGGAAAAATTTATGCCTAGAGCCTGATAATTTGATTCAGACAAAATTTTGGCTAGCCCCTGCCCTTTAATCAGCTTAGTAGGTCTGATATCGAAATCATATTCATGTATCTTTGCAATCCACCTCCCTCTTTTTCCTTCACTATCTCCCTGAATGAGAATGTATTTGACAACTATTGTAGGGACATATGTAGTAATGTGGGACTGCAAAATATACATTCTAAAGGCTTTGAGGGATTTTACTAGGGCGTATGCCTGCTTCTCCAATATATCATATTTCAATTCAACATCATGAAGCAATTGGCTGAAAAAGGCAATATGCTGTTCATATCTTTCTTCATTCTTCTGTAACAAAACTCCAGCTATTGTATGAGGTGATGCAAAGGAAATAATCATGAATGGCTTATTATAATCTGGTCCAAATAGCACAGGGGCTTCAGCAAATGCAGCTTTAATTCTGGCAAAGGCCTCCCATGACTCTTGTGACCATTTCACCTCATTATTCTTTTTCAGCATATCTGTTATATGCCTAACTATCTCAGCATAGTTAGGGATGAATCTTCTTAGAAAATTTATATGACCTAAAAACACCTGTACTTCTTTTTTATTCCTGGGTAAAGGAATACCATTTATGACTTCAACTCTTTTAGGGTCTATTTTCACACCATCTTTAGTCACAATATGCCCTAAAAGCTTGCCTTCTTCTAATGAAAATAAGGACTTTTGGGGATTAAGAGAAAGGCCATACCTTCTGCATTTCTCAAAATTTCTTCGTAAATGTTCAATGTGTTCAGCATCATCTTTTGAAAATACTGTAATATCATCAAGGTATACCACCAAAAATTTATCCTGCTCACCAACAAAAGCAATATCCATAGCCCTTTGGAAAGTGGCTCCTGCAATGATTAGTCCAAAAGGCATCCTGGCATACATAAATGTTCCCCATGGTGTGGTGAATGCAGTTTTCTTTTGGTCCTCTGGATGTACAGCCACCTGATTATAACCAGAAAATCCATCCATCATCGACATTTTTGATGCTCCGACCACTTTCTGCAGGATATGGTCCATCTTAGGCAGTGGATAATTATCCTTTAAAGATGCTCTGTTTAAATTTATGAAATCCACACACAACCTTATTTCTCCATTCTTCTTCCGAACAGGTACCAAGTTGGCCACCCATTCTGAGTACCTCAATGGCACAATTATTTTGGCCTTCAGTAGCTTTTTGATTTCTTTTTCAATAGAGGGAAGCAGCAGAGGATTTATCTGTCTGAGCTTTTACTTATAAGGCTTTGCATCTTCCCTCAAAGGAATTTTATGCTGCATTATACTGATATCAAATATTTTTAGGTCCTGATAGGACCATGCAAATACATCCTTGTATGACTGAAATAATTTCAGGTATTTCTTCTTATATTCCTCTGGGACCTTCTTGGATAATTTCACAATCTTAGGTTCAACATAAGTACCCAGATTCAGATCTTCTACCTGATCTTCTTCTACTACTTTACTAGGCTGCAATGGAACATCATTCTTGTCAAATAATCTTTCTAGAGGTACTAGCCCTCTAGGTATGACATTTCCTTTCAACTGCAACACTTTATTACCTACTATTTTTTCTTCCCATTTGTTTTCTGCAAGATTTCCAGCCTCATCTTCTTCACAATCATCAATCTCCATATTTGAGAATTCCCCCACTGTCTCCAGAAATCTCTTCATGTGCTCATCATCCTCAAACACTTGCCAGTGCTTGATATTATCTGGGATTGATGGTCTATATCGTACCTCAATTTCATACCTCAAGAGGGGATTTTGAGGAGGATGAAATGTACTAGCAGCCACAGCAAGAGAATCTGCCATTCTATTCTGCTCCCAGGGCATGAACTGGATATTAAATGCTGAGAAGAAATTCTCCACCATGTCCCAAACTTCATTCCTGTAGGCCCTCAACCGAGGATGCTTAGTTTGGCATTGATTTCTGATTTGTCTGACCACCAGTTCAGAGTCTCCTAGCACTTTTAAATTTTTTATATTCATATTCTTGGCTGTTTGCAATCCCAGTAGTAGTGCTTCATACTCAACTACATTATTAGTAGCGTCATACTCCAATTTGAAAGATAGGGGAATCCACTTTCCTGCAGGAGAGATTAACAATACTCCAGCTTCGTTACCCTCTCTTGAATTTGCTCCATCAAAATGCAATGTCCAGATCCCTGCTTCATGCTTCTTTAAAGGCTACTCAGTCTTGATCTGGCAGAAGGAGGGTTCGTGAGCATAATCTTTATCTTATTCTAGCATCAAGCATGAAAAATCTCCTTCTCTGCTGTAAACTGAGAAATTGTCAGAGCTTTCAGCCTTTGTAACCATCTTGACAAATCTGGTTTCCCTGTACAATCTCTTCTCCTGGCCACCAAAAACTGGGATAGTGGCATATGTTAAGTCTAATTTGAGTGACCCACCAATTTTTGTACCCCAGGACCTTGACAATAGCATGCCAAAGCGAGCTGGGATATCAGCCACCACGATGTCCATTACCACACTCTTTGCTGGGATTTGGGCCAAATTGACTACCAAATATTTGATCATCCCTAGACATTTAACTCTTTTGGAATCAAATGAATAGAGGTCCTTATATGGGCATGTGATCTGTAACCTTAGTTGTTCCATGACAGATAGAGGCATAAGATTATGGGAAGCCCCAGAATCTAACATACAATTGTGTAACAACAAGTCATGAATCACTACAGAAACATAAAAAGGAGGAGTAGAGGGGTCTATCTCCTCGACATGTGGGCCAAACACCACCATGGGTCTTTCTTCTTGAAGATTTAGACTATCTGGAACAATTGGTGTTTCAGGAGGGGACATAAAAGAAGTAACTTGAGATTGATAGGCACGTTGTTTTAAAAGTTCAATCAAAGGGACTGGGATTTTGACTTTCTCAAGTTCTTTATTTAAATTGAAAGCAGGGGAGGACCTTTCTATTATAACTTCCTTTGACTCTTTATTTTCAGCTAGGGGTTTTGATTCTTTGGACACAGACTGGACATTAGGAGGACTAATTGTTTTGGAAGAAGAGGGAATTTGGTCATTAGACTGCAGAGGCTCGTTAAGAGGACTCTTACCTTTTTCTGTGTTTTTCTTCATTGCTCACTCCTTCTGGGCAGGTGCATCCTTCTGAGGTGGCTCTTCTTCTTGATCTTGAGTACGTGTCCTCTTTTGGGAAGACCTGAGATTGTATTTTCTATTGAAGTGTGCTTGCATGAAATCAACAAATTGTTTACAATAATGATCAATCTCTGCTTCTTCTTCTTCTTCTTGCAACGGGCATTCTATTTCATCATTGTTTGAAAAAGAAAGATTTGAATCCTCTAGTTCATAAGCAGCATCTTCAGTAGAATCATCTACTGGACCTTCCAGGTACAATGGATGTGGTACCTGATCTTGTTGCTCCTTTGCTTCCCTTGGCAATATTTGCAGGGGTGGTCTCTTGTACTGGGGATTGTATCCTCTGTTGGGAGCATTATAAAATTCTTGGAGGCTGAATTCTTGGTCTCCAATTCAAGTTTGCCCAATTTATTAGAAAGATTTTTGATCATTTTTCTCATTTCCTCGATTTTGTCTACATCCTTCTCTTGATTAGAGGTAGAAACCTCTTCTTTGCCTCTTCTCCTGGTGTCCTGTTCAGCTTTTGCTTTTAATTTCCCAATGGAGGAAAAGTTTGCTTCCAATTCAAGAACATCTGACTGAGCATCATCTAAAGTGGCAGGTTTCCTTTCTCTCAGGGAGAAACCAAAATCTGAATCAAAGGCTGCTATGAAGACCACTTTAGCAGTAGTTTGGTGAGGCTTCATCTCGGGAGGCAGGCTCAAATAAAACTTATTAAATCTCTTAATAAACTCGGACACCCCTTCATTATGTTTCTTCTTCAAAGTATTGAACTCAGTAAGACACTGACCGTGATCTTTCTTTTCTCCCCACTTTCTTAGAAAAAGCTCTTCCATTCTATCCCAAGTATTTTCTGAGTGGTCTGCTAATGTTTTAAACCATTTCCTAGCTTCGCCCTCGAGAGATTGAACAAACAACCTCAAGACCACATCCAAATGTTCTACATTTAAGTTTTCTGCAAAAGAACAGAAGACCTCAAGATGTTTCTGAGCATCAATTTCATTTTCACCTTTAAATCTAGGCAGAATCTTCAAATAATCTTGTGGCATATCATTTAGCACTTGGGGTAAATCCAAGGGAGCATATTTATTCAACAGGAAAGCAGGAACATTAGCCATTGGAGGAGGTGGGGGTTGTACAACAGTTTGATGAGTAAATGGAGGAAGAGGAGGAGGAGGAAGTGGAGTATGAATAACAATGGGAATGTATTGTACAACAGGCTGAGGTGTAGATGGAAATAGTTCACAGTTAACAGCAGATACCTCAGTAACTTCTTTTACTTCTTCGGCCTCAAGGGTAGGTTGAAAGTTCTCTTTGGTTCTTGCACTTCCCCTAGGAGGGCTATCTGAGTAATATTCAAGATTTTCCTCAGTGGAGTCGGGATTTTCCACTGGAATTTCTTGAGAAGAAGAGGATGGATAATCTTCCATGGAAAACTCAGGAATCACAGCATGGCCTGATTGTCTTTCTTTCCAACTTCTTCTGTGTATAATTTTCTGTAGGTCAGACACAGAGGGTATCTTTGATTTAGACGAATCTGACCTTAAATGTGGCTTTCGAGGAGCCAGGACTACCAACAGATTTATCAAATAAAGAACAGTGGAGTCGCCAAGGTGAGGGATATACAACTCTTCAACTCTCTGTGCTCACCTGATTCGAGAGTGAATATAACTTGTCGAGGCCCAGGGAAACTGATTTTCTCAAATTCGATCCTCGACAACGGTGCCAAAAAGATGTTGTCACTCCTAGAGACATCCTAGAGTTGCCATAGACCAGTGCCTAGGACATCTTATCATAGCAAGGAGCACATAATATAACTTGGGTGTCAATCCAAAAGGCTCTCCTGCTATCTCTTGTAGAACAAGGAAATTGATTCAAATGGGACCAGAATCTACAGAAACTGTCACAAGGAAAATAATATTGCAGAGGCAAAATTTAAAGCTCCAATATAAAAGCATCAGACAGTTAAGAGACAATTTACTGTAAAGAGGGCCGATTCAACTAATATGCCACATAAATCAAATATCAGAAAGTGTATGCAGTGAAAGAAATCTAAGAAGATATTAATTAACTTTGGACTGATACCCAGATACACAACAGAACCATGCATGGGCTTACCAATCTAAGAATCCATACATGACAATGGCGTTTTAAAAGCACCCTCCCAACGCAACTAATATAGCAGAAATATGGATGAAATGAACATGGAACAGTATGTCATGCCTGAGCCATATTTAAAGCACTTGACTGATTTAAGTATGGGCATCAACTAGGATGAATCCTTACCAAACCATTGAGCCACTCGCATTCCAGTAACATGACACGAGAAGATGGATGAAATGGAATTTTATATTAAACACATTAGAGAAAGTTACATATTGTGGAATACCAAAGACCAGAATCCTCTAAGACAGATATAACTCCTCCTCACTGAGACCCTACGGGCTCTGAACCTTCATACAAGAACTTTTACAAAATGTATACAATACGCCTTTCACTGCACAAATTTCTGATAAAATTCTGGAACACTTACAATGTCTTTTTTCTGGGTTTTTATAGAAGAAGGAGAAGGATCCTCATAAAAGAGGTAGGTAGAAACATTTAATTCCTCTAATTGAAACAAAATGGCGAAAAACCTTCATGCCCATACTACTGAATGACTTGATAATATTATCTGTACTTGATAACCTGCTTGCAAAAATAAATGCACTGGGTAGGAGATCTCTTTAGGAGCACGGAACCGGGATAAATCTTCATGAACATTCTACACTTTCCTGAAGAAAAATCGGCTGAAATAAAATCTGGGGGGCCTTGTTTTCTGTGCTGGGTGCCCTCTGCTTTTAAATCTCGAATTGGAATTTAAATTCTTCAATGTCGAACACTGCATTCCTTAATTCTCGATTGATATCCTTTGCTGCGAAATTAATGTCTTCAGCTACCATAATCTGCCTTTTGAATTGCTCTGAGGGGTTTGATAAATTCCAACTTTGCTTCATTAAATAAAAGTCTTATCGTCAATATTTCCCCGGATCTCTGCTCCATCATTCTGCACCTGCTGAATGGACCTTTGAAATGCACTTGACCTCTGTAATGTAAGCCACAAATTACGATGGTTCTTCAGCACCAGACACTTGCAAAAATCCACAAACACATTAAAGGAAACCAGACACTGGGGTGGCGGATGCGACAATGACCGTGGAGATGGTGATACGAACTGGGCAGAGTGGTGAGACGATGCAGGGTGGCGGAAGACGCATATAGATGGCGGAGAAATACTTTGGGTGAAGGTTGGAAGGATATGTAAAATTTAACGAAAACAATGGACTTTTGACCTTTTAACATGAGTATGGAGGAGAAACTGGCGCGTGTACTACGTGAGCACGTGGATGGATGACGTGGAGCTATAGGGTCGATGGCGCGGCGAGATTTAAATATGGACCGTTCGATCTTTGGAGGGAATCGATGGTGAAAACGCGTCGAAGAACAACGAAGAGGTGGGCTAGGGACACTGTAGACTTACATTAACACCTGTGTAATTGCATCAAGTGACCGCCGTTGGATGGAGCTCTTTAGATCAGACAGTGTAAATGCATTTCGCTGCACGTCTATGACCAAATGATAACGCGCGAAATGGAGTGGTTTTGGGAACGTACAGAGGGACACGCGGTGATCAGCGTATGGAATCGCTAGCCGAAGGGGGAATACTGCCTACCCAGCAAAGGTGGTTCGAAATAAACAGGCCAGATTTGACAGTGGTAAGGCTCGGCGGGCACCATAACGGCAGTGCGCTATGGCGCGTTGATTTTTGTTTGATCGGACGGCCTGGAACGGACTCGATGGCTTTAAACGATAAGCTCCTTTTGATCTGGCACCCGGTCTAGCGCCTAGGTCATGTGGGGAGTAAAGTGAAGGGGGCTGAGACCGAAAGGAGCTAGGCCCAATATATTTTCAAATATGGGTTTTGGCCATTAAAAATGTGATTTTAAAGCTAAGAGAGGGCAACGATAGACAGCTAATGAACTTTGCAAGACAGGGCGGGAGGATTTGATGATTTAAACCAGATGGCTCATGGAAATTTCAATGAGGAGAAGATCGTGAACAACACCTGAAGTGTAGGAATGCTTCTTAAAACCCATTTCAGTATGGATTCATTTCATGAACAGAAGCAACAACCTGAATTAAATGACAAATATTGAGAACTACATTCTGCAGCACTTGTCGAGTCTCAAGATGATATTATGCACAAATAGTTGTTGGGCCTCTGTTTTGCCTGTTTTGCTTTGTTTTATATCACCTTTTACTCGAAATCACTCATGCTTTTGTTTAGCTTGAATAAGTCATTGTCATAGTTTTGTGCATTATCGGAAATAATAAGTAAGTATTTTCTATTCCTTTGTTTTAATGAGATTTAAACATTAAAGGCATATTTAAAAATAGTTTATGTGTTTGCAAGTTTACAAAGTTGGTTATATCCCTATTCTGATAGAGGCGAAGTTCCTGCACCACACGTTCCTGCACTAGTACCAGAACACATTCCTGCACCAACATTGAAAATTACCAAGTCTACTGAAAATCTGCATAATTTCTAGATGGACAAGTTTGACCTCGATTTTTATGCAAATGGAGGTGAATTATGGAAATCGAAGCAAATGGGTTTTTCACAAAGATAACCAATTACCCATAAATGAAATCGTTTCCTGAGATTCAAAGTATTCCAAAAGTTACGAATAGGTATTTGAAGCACTTTTATAAAAAAGATTGTTTTCTCCAGAATTCTGAAAACATAGTCAGCAAGTTCCAGACAGCCAACTTCCACCTCGGTTTTTGTGCAGATGAAGGCAAATAAAGAAATTTCGCGACATGGGTTTTAATCCCAGCATAGAAAATTGACTAAGCTCAAAACGGTTTCCCAAAATACGCAATGGTTGAGGAGATACGAAGGGGGCTCTGAAGGCAGTTTGTTAAAATTACCAGATTTTCCAAAATTCTAGAAAAAATCCCAGAATTGGAAAATTCGTATTAAATCACTATTATTTTAATAGGGGAATGGTTGTGCTGTTATATGCAATTAGAAATTGTTAGGATTCGATCCCTAGATTCCTTGCAAAGGAATAGCTTGTTTTAAATGATTACGAAAGATTATAAAAAGGGGAACGATGCACGTAGAAGGGAATGGACGAACGGATGGTAGAGGAGTGACGCTACAACATTGTTGTTGTAGCTTTGTTTTTCTGGTATTGCCCAAATCTGGGTTGGATTGTAATCACGCAAGTGTTTGCTTTGAGGATTTAATAAGAAGAGCTCCGCCTTATGCTTCATAAATTTTATCATTTTTTATGTTTAAACAGTTGATGCATTGATTCAATACTGGGTAGCGTTTCCATTTGAAAGGGAAACGTGCTGGTTGGCTAGGGCTCAGTCAACCCAGCATGTTCTCCCTTCTTTTTGTTCTTGTAATTTATGTTTTTAAATTTCCATGTGTGATTTAATTTACAACATTTGAATTTCAGTTTGAGTGA
This sequence comes from Pinus albicaulis, assembly GCA_034641835.2. NCBI lineage: Eukaryota > Viridiplantae > Streptophyta > Pinopsida > Pinales > Pinaceae > Pinus > Pinus albicaulis. The sequence continues at coordinate 1,159,535,741 of CM076578.1, read as the reverse complement.
AAGAAGACCTGCTGCGTGAGGTAGTTAAGTTACTTTCTGCACGGTTGATTTATTTTCCTTGCTTGGTTCGAGCAGGAGGAGTTACCTGCCCTAGTGCACATTGATGTGCTATTCACGTTCTGCAAGATTTGGTTTATTTCCTCCACCTGGTTCATTCCTACACCAGTGCATGTTGGTGTGCTATTCACTTTCTACACGTTTGGTTTGTTTTCTCCGCCTAGTTCGAGCAACAGAAGTCACCTACACCAGTGCACGTTGGTGTGCTATTAACTTCAACAAGGCTTTCTAATTTACTTTCAACAATTTTCTTACTTTCATTAAACACTTTATAACATATTGTTTCTTTATTTCTGCAGACATTTATCTTTTTGATATGCAATCTGGTTTTATAACACTTGCAGTAATTAAGCATTGATTTCAAGAATTAGAATTTAAAGTGTAAGAAGCTCTGATTAGGTAAAAGAACCAGTTTCTTGGTACCAGATATGAGTGTTGTGGGCTTGAGAAAGTTCAGGGCCCTTGCATGAAGAAAATCAGTTTTAGTATGGACATTACTTTACACCTTCTGCATAAATCGTTGTTCCTGCACTAGTGCAAGAAGACTACACTAGTGCAAGATTGATTCTTGTTGAAAGGATATCTTTACATGAGCAGGTTCGAAGGGGCTCATCTGTTGAACACTGCCAAGGTGTCTTTGCTAAAGAAAACACATTCTCAGTAGATGATCAATATCCAGCTAGAGTGATTGCCTTCTTTTTATTTCTGAATCTGTTTTGCAAGTACATTTCTTCTTGTTCCAGCCTTAGATTGCTTTGATGATTCAGTTATCTTCTCTAAAAGATTTTATTTAAAGTAGGAATTTCTATCAGGAAAATTCATACCATCTTTGGCATTGCTTGTGCTTCGTCTCTAAGTTTACGAATCCCCTGGGTTGATAATTAAATGTTGAGTAGTTGCTTAAGTGCAATTCCTACACCCAACATTTTGGCATCGTTGCCGGGGAGGCGATTTGATTTTGTAAGAATTTTTCTGTTGATGCAATAAGGGTAAGTATGCCTTTATCTTTTTGTTTTTAATGCAAGTGTGGTGAGCTTTATTTCATTCAATAACTTTTAAAATCAATTATCTTCAGATCCTAATCTTACTAATATGTAAGAACCCCTGTTACTAATATGTGTGTGGAGAGAGGGACTATCAATAAACCAGATGGACTTGAAGATGATAAATATGAAGGATGTCTCACAAGCCCTAGCAACTGCTAGGATCTGGACCTCTAACTCTCAGGAAGAGAAGTTTTTGAAAATATTCAAGAGCTTGACCATTTCTCCACCACCACAAGAGGATTTGGAAGTCTCTTTTGATTTAGCAGATTCCACGACCGAGGCAGAATATGTGGCAGCAGCTGAAGCAACAAAGGAAATTGTGTGGCTCCGGAAAATCCTGGAAGATTTGCAGATGAAACAAATGTACTCCACACCACTCATGATCGACAACACTTCTGCAATAAAGTCGGCCAAGAACCCAAAGTTCCATGATCGAACAAAGCACATCAATACAAAGTACCATCTAATTTGACATCATGTTCAGGCCAAAACCATCCATCTACATCATTGTTCCACAAATGAGAAAACTATTGATATCTTCACCAAAGCACTTGGAAGATAAAAGTTTGAAAAGTTCAGATAGATGCTTGGGCTCACCAACATCCCTTCGGATTAAAAGGGGGAATGTTGACACCTAATCCTATGGGATGGGTGTGGATATTTAATTTTGTATAATAAATAATATTGAGAAATAAGAAAGGCCAAGAGTCATTGGGAGATGAATCCCAATAGCCTCACCTCCATGTATAAATGCATGTTCATTCTTCATTCAATAACACATTCTGATTTGAGGAGTTACCCCCTGGTTTGACAACCTCTCTGAAAGAGGAGTCCAATAAAAATATTGGGATCTGCATCTGAGCATCACAACATGGATTTTGGACCTAGTTTTCCAAAATTAACATATTCGCTCTGATCTGCACAGGATTGCAAATTCACAATTATTGACGAGAACTCCAGACATCAACCTTCCCATTGTTTAAAGCCCTCCTTTGCAATTGTTGATCTTCTTCTAATATGTAGAGCTTTTCCTCGGTCTCGACCTCTGCTTTTCATCAGAAAATCTTGTTTCCGCCATTTCAATAGAGCCAATCATGTCTCCAAAGAACAAAGGACCAGAAGAACTAGTAAGTCTGCTACTACACCCTCCAATTGACTTTCATCACATACCATTAGCAGATAAAGACCATAAAATCCATGAAACCCTTTGTGAACTCGAGTTATTTGAATTGTATTGTTGATTAGAGGATAAATTCTTAAATAAATCTGATGATATAGGACTATGGGATTCCAACCTTCCACATTATATCTTTCCTCACACTCATAGTGCTCCAGAATTTGTTAGAAGATGTCAGGTTTGTTATATGCCCAACCAGAGGGCTATTATCGCTCCTACAGGAGAGATTTTAGTGACCATCACTGCCCAAACCATTGAACAAATGATGCAAGCCCCAACCACAGAGAATGACACTCCATTTTCCCAAGAAGCATTGATTGAAATATATCATAAGTTATATTTTGCAAAAAGAGCTCAAACTCTTGAGTTGTTTATGACTGAAAATGATCCATTACCCAAGAAAAACCCTCCATTTCCATCATTCATTTTCCCTGAAACATCCAAACAAATCATCATAGTCATTTCCTACCTTCTTTGTTATTATTCAGACCAATGGGTAGATGAAGCCATCATAGGATTTATGTCCATTTTCTCCACAGATTCCAAACCCTCCATCATTTTCAATTTCAGTCAATTCATTGCAGATTCTATCCATGAGAAGTTGGTTAAATTTCCAATTGAAGAGGTTTTCAAATATGCCTCTATGTTAGTTTATTTGTTCATATATTCTCAAGGAGACAAATTCAAATTTTCATTACAGAAATTGGATGAGGAAGGAAATCAAAAGTCAATCATTTTCTAGAATTCATTAGTGATAAAAGAACAAAAATAGTATTCATATAACCAATTTGTAGAATTGTTTCTTCATCGAGCACTCAGTTTACAGAACAGCGCTACAGAGCCTAGGATCAGTGAAGAAATCAGAAAGGTATTGCAACTGTCAGATCAAGCCAGAACAGGGGATTGGTATCTTTATCAAAACTACATAGAACTCGAAGTTTACGGTTGTGAGATTCCCCCTTACAAGTTTCCAAAATTCCTCCCCATGAGGATTTTTGCATTAGAATACATCAGACAAATGTTTAATGATGATGAAGTGCATTTTGTGTCTGCTAAAAAGAAATCACAATTCAAAATCAAAACACAGATAGGACCTTTTATTTGTAATAACAGGACAACAGGGGAGGAAGCAGATTGTTGAAAGAGATGAAGTTTAGCCTTAGTTTCACTTGGTATTATGATCTAGTTGGTGTCATTTCTAAACTAAGGGTAGAGAAAAAATATACACCTTATTTTCATACACCTAGACCAAAGATTCAGAAATATATGAATCAACTTGAATGGACTAAAGGTACTTTACAGGAGGCTAAAGAACAAACAGTATCTACATCAGCATTACAAACTCCTGATGCACAGGAAAGAGCAGGGAAGAGGATCAGAGAATATCAGTCATCTCCATTGACTGATTCATCCAACAAAGAATTCAAAATCCACCACAAAAAGAAGACAGCTAAATCAAAAGGTCAATCCTAGCAAGGAGTCAGAGAAAGAAGTAATTATTATTATTGAAGAGACACCTCCTTCCACACAGGCAGGTGATCAAATTGCTTCTACTACTACTACTTCAGCAGTTTCTAAAGATCATCAGAAAGCCATTCAAACTAGTACAGTTGTCATAGGGGAAAAGGAGAAAACTATCTTTGACACCTTTAGAGAGATAAAGTTGAAGAATGAAATGTTGAAGACCAATACTTACAATCAATTTTGGAAGCAAACTCCCAGCTCTCAGAGCAGGTTTCTCTCAGCTTTTGATTCAGATAAGGGAAAAATGCAGTTTGATTTTCTCCAAGCACAAATTCCACACCCAAAATTAGAAGCAGATCACAAAAACACTGCATTTGAGTTTGATACTAAGGAGATACATCCAATAGATCAAATGGAGTTACACAAACAAATTGGTAAGATGATTTCATCCACTCTCACTAACACTACTATGAGTTTATCAAAACTGCAGGTTTCATTGGCTAATGCACAATCACAGCTGAAAATGGAGAAGGTTTCTTCATTTGCTAAGGACACAAGAATCAAGACTCTAGAAGACTTGGTGATCAAAATTGGATATGGTCCTTCCAATGTCAATGCAATTGAAGAAATCATCAAAAAGAAAAATGTTGACATAGCAGCATTAAGGAATCAATTAAAGATTCCAGCTATAGAATATCCTTTGGAAAAAGACATTGAAGAGAGTGAATTTCAAATGACAGAAATGATGAAGTTGATTATGGAATAGAATGCTCAAATAAAACAGATGGAATCAGAGCTAGACAAAATGATAAAGGAAAAGGAACACACAGAAAAAACATCAAAGGTTCCTTTAGAAGCAGTGCCTCTTGCAGTTATCCCTATAGCCCAACCTTCTACAGCAAGTACTGCAGATGGAGCTGAGCAGCTCACTAAAGCAGTTAAAAATATGTCAATTCAGGAAGAGGAGATAAAGAAATTACAGGATCAAGTAAAATTGTTGCAATATCAAAAATCTACAAATGAAAGTTCACATGCAGTTGAAGCACGGAGAGCTAAGAAGTTAATCGAGAGGTTGCAGAAAGAGCAAAAAGAATCAGCCATTAGAAATACTTTGGGCCAAGTAAAAGAAATAATCTGGGCAGACATCATGGAATCTTTAAATGGGATTTGGCCAAGTATACATATTATATTCGAGCAAAAGGAGCTGATACAAAAAGAAAATGAGGCCATTGCAACAATCAAAGCACAGCTTGGAGATAAGCCTGTTATAGCAAACAACATCATCAAGTTTCTGAATGCAAAGAACATGTATGAACTAGATGATTTGGGCATAGATGACAGAACAGAAACAATCTGGGAAGTAAAGAAGGTGCTCACAAAGAAGAATTTGATTATTCAGCTTGAGGAGAAGTGTCACAATCTAGAGATCATAGTTCAAAGATTTTTTAGCAGAATAGAGCCTCTAACACAGAAAGGATTGCCCTCTTTGTTTGTGAATAATTATAAATTGATGACCAAACAGGATTATTGGATAAGACTTAAGGAAATTTCTAGAAATACTGCCAAGTTTTCAAATATCAAAGGCACATTGACAGGAAGGGCGATGTTGGGAACACTGAGCAATGACATTTATATTCAGTATGAAATAAAACATGTTTTTGTGGTGAGGCCCACTTTTTCTAAATACATTGAAACAGATGAAGTTTACCGTAGGGTAATAAAATTGGCCATCCCTAATGAAGAGCACTAGGAAAAATTGTGTGAATATGAAGAGTAAGTGGTAAAATCATAAAATTCAACCTCTGGCAAATCATCAGTCAAGTGACAACCAACGCAGCCCACAATTATCTCCTTCGACAACCGTTTTCAGTTAGAGCAGTGCCAGCATAGCAAATCAAATTGATTTCCATGTCACAGTGAGAGTTTAGTTTGGCAAATAAAGCACTATTGTTATGATAGCCTTTAATGTAATCTGTTGTAATTTAATTTTTCTATAAATAATTCATTGTATGAAGTATTAGTGGTTGGATAATCAATTTTTTGAGACTCTGTGTATTATTGTGGACTTATTATGAAATCAAAGAAGTTGCAGCAAATATTGTGAGATTCATGTGGTATTTCTTTTGAGAACTGTGCTTTTCTCTCTATTATTTCATTTCCATTTCAGTTTATGTCTAAAAATCTTATCAATCTATAAACAGAGATTAGTTATATGTTTTGTTTATTAAGATTTCTACAAATGTGTCTTTTCTTCTGAAGAATGAATTCAGTAAAATGCTCATTCAGACCCCTGCGTTTTTCTGCCACTATACACAAATGACAACTTAATTGTGCTTAAATAGTTTGCCTATCTTGCCTCACTCTTTTCTCTGCAATTCAGTCTTTGAAATCAACTTTAGTTTCACTGATCATTATTTTTATCCAACAAACAAATTATTAAACAAATTTCAAAACATAGTAAATCATATCTAGCCTAAAATCGAGTACTCAGCCTAAAATTGAATATTTTAAAAAGTGACATAGAGAGAGTCCTCTCTGGTTAGGTAGGGATAGCTACCTAGCTAAAATTTGTTTTGTGGTTACCTTTCTGCACTCCTATTTTCAGCCTAGGAAGTTGGGGACAGATAACAAAGTGTATCAACCCTGAAACCAAGAGTGAATGCTTCTTTGAAATTCTTCTTCCAAATGCGTAACTTTCCATCAATGAATGCCAAATTGAATCCTTTATCTTCCATTGTCGAGATAGACACCATTTTTTTCTTCAAGTCGGGTACATACAACACATCTTGCAAATGAAGGACTTGTCCTTGATTTAGATAAATATTCACGGTCCTTGTCCCTTTCAATGGATAGGTGGCATTGTCTCCAAGGATAATTTCCAAATTAGTTTCATGTTCACTCAAATTAGAGCAGGCTTCTTTATATCCAATGAAGTCTCTTGAGGCACCACTATCAATCAACCAGTTATCTAAGGTATTGGGAGGAGATGCAGTAGAGAGGGCAGATATAAGAATAAATTCATTTTTCTTGTTATCAACAACATTAGATTCAACATACCTAGAGTTCCTTGACTTCTTGAATGGTTGACCATTTCCATTTCCATTTCGAGTAGAGGGAACCTCTCTCCTTTGAAACTCGATCTTCCTTTACCTTGATTTCTAGGACCACCATTATTCTTCTTCTTTGCATGAGCGGAGAAAGCAGTAGGTTCATTTCCAATTAAAGGTTCGTATCTCTCCATCATCCTTGTCTCCTATTGAGTGCATCTCAACAACAATTCATCAAAATCGGGAATTATATTTTATTGAGAATAGTGGTATTGAATACATATCATGCCCAGAGAAGTCCTCCAAGAGAAATGAGAGTGATCTCTCGGTGAGCTATGACCTCTCCAATAGAAAAGAAATCATTTTTTATTTCGGTGGTCCTCATAAAGTAGGATTGGATGGACTCTCCCTTGTCCACCTTGATGTCCTTCAGCTTGTTCTTCAAAAAGATAATTTTATTTGTGTTGCTAGTCATGAACATGCCAACCAAATTGTCATACATCTCCTTACATGTGCCCGGCTCGGAGATATAAGCAACCAAGTGCTTGTGAATTGAGTCCCTGATGATCTTCTTTGCTTTATTTTCCCCTTTCTTGTATTTTGTTTTAATGGCAGTTGATGCATTTGAAGGAGGCTCAATAATCTTTTCCTGCACATAGTCCATAACATATTGTTCCTCCAAAGTCAAGTCCAAGGACATTTTCCAAGCATGATAATCAGACTTATCATTGAGCTTGTCATCATATTTGAAGTATGATGAGGAATCCATTGACCCTTGTCCTTGTCTAATGAATTTTCAGTGATTTCTCTTCTCACCCTTGCTTGGGCTTTGTCTTCACCTTAGCTCTGAAACCATGTTAATTTTAGATAAGAATGGTATGTTCTATGCTTAGAGAAATTTACTTCAATATTTCTTATTAGCCCAATTCAATTTCTAGATTAGCAATCACATTAATGTCGACAGTAAATGATGATAGAACATAAACATATAACCAGAAGACAAGTCAAGACAAGAGGACACAATACTTGGTGGATGCCAGGGAAAAACCCCAATGTGGGGAAAACCCTTTGATCAAATCTTCTTATTATTCTTCAAAAGTTCAGTAGAGAGAGAGAGTGCAATATACAAATTTGCTTCAGTCAAACAACAGTCAACAAGATTCCCTAACCAGAAAGTCAACGTTGGTCAAATCAGTGATTTGACTTCTCCAAAATCATCCCAATCAACTTCAATCAATGCAGCCTCCAAAGACAGTCAAATTCATCCCAAAACAGTCTTGAAAAACTCGGTCAAACCTGGTCAACACACTAGTCAACTCTACGATCAAATTCTACAGTTAAAGTTATGGTCAACCCAAAAGTCAAACTGCCCATAATTCTCGGAAATCGTGCCTCCAGCTGTGGCCTGGCAAGATCAAAAATTTTCCCAAGAAATCGAAGTCAAAATTTCAAAGTTGACCCAAATTCAATGCTGGTCAACATTATGTTTTATGCCCTAGAAACAGTCTGAAAATCACAACAATTGTCCACATGTACGAAGAGGAGAGAGATGCTCCTTGAGGTTGTACGAACCAATGAGAGGGAGAGAGAATGTGTAATTAGATGATGTCCAAATGAGGATTGACTCTCTCCTTTTTATATCCATCAATGAGGGGTGGAGACACATATTTTGGGGCTTGTGAGCCTACATTACAATTTTGGCCGACCTAGACAAATGTACGAGTGAGAGAATAAATTCAAAGTCCAACTTTTGCTCATCCAAACAAGATGATCTTTAGATCAATCTTGCACCTCTCGGAAAGAGGAATCCAATAAAAATAGCATCTCCATCATATGAGCAGTCCAAAGCGGAGTTTGGCACTAGTTTCCAAATTTTACTTCTTGTAACCCTAAAGAATTTTATACAAAAAATTGATTATTAAAAACACTAGAAAGTTGTAATGAATAAAATAATATAGATAATGATTAATTAGTTAATTAGTAATTAGGTTGAAAGGGCATATCTGATGAGACATGACCTTTCGTGAAGAGGCACCTATCTGGGTATATAAACAGGCCTCATTTGTAACATTCAATCAACTAATTATTCATACATTTTAATATAATATTTGTATCCTCAATGGTTATTTTGATATTCCAAGTCTTCTGGATTATTTAACTTGAGAAGGAACTTTGTTCACTTCATTTGGTATCAGAGGAGTCGATCTTCTGGCCGCTCACGCTGCACAGAGCCACGCTCTCCGATCTAGGTCCTTGACCATCAAATTCATCAACATTGTTGTTGTTGAAGCGTTTCGCTAAACCTTTGAAGTTTCTCCGCTGCTACTAAGTTCATCAAAGGCCCTTGGCCATTAAAAAAAAAAGAATAATAATAATAAAAAGAAGACTATGATAAGAAATATATATATATATATATATAATTTATACAAATAAATCCACTAGACAAGGTTCTACCGGAGCCACTATATATATATATATGAATTAAAAAGAAAATTTATATTACAAAAAAAATAAAAGTAGTCGGAGAAATAAAATAAAATAAAATAATATATATATATATATATATATATATATATCCACACGAATAGGCCTTCTACAACTACAAGCAGACTCCACACCTTCTCAATCGCTGCTCTTTAGGACATCACCGTCGTCATCGTCGTTTGCCACTGTCATTCACCGCAACGCCACTGCCCAATACACACTACCACCCTACGCCATCCCTACTCGACTTCCCGTCAACGTTCCAACGACTCCACCGCTCCATTTCACAGGCTATTCAACCACCTGTTGTCGGCATAGCCACTTATGTCGTCAACCTGCTCTCCACTCTACCATCTCCCACTGTCACTGTCGACTCCCGTCGTCCTATCTGTCGCATCCTATATGTCATCTATTCTCGTCACCACCTTACACTACCCTCGTCACCACCCTACGTTGTGTGCCCCCACCTTTGACTATCGCCCTCGACTTCCACGGTCCTTACCGTTGTACACCCCCCCCCCCCCCCCACCTTCGACTCCCGACGTCACCTTCATCGCTATCATCTCCACCATTTTGCTGCGTCATCCTCCTCACCAACAGTCAACCCAACCCAACGTTCGAATCACTTCATTCTAATTCACACAGCCTCTTCCACCATCACACAACGAATTCATCTCCTCTGCCATGGTTGTGACTCTTCATTGTAACAAGTGTGACTTATCAAGGATATTAAAAACAAAAACAAAAAAGTATTAGGGAGACAAAGTTAGTGGAATTAAGATTGTTTGGAAAAGAATAAAAAAAATAAAAATAAAAACATTTAAATATATATATATATATATATATATGAATGATCACAAATAAAAAGATTAAAAAGGAAAAGGAAAGTGGTTTTTTAAAATACAAAGATTACATAAAGTGTACTATTATAAAAATTAGAAAGGTTTTTTTTTAAACCTTATGTCCTATTAAAAAAAAAAAAAAAAATTCCTAAAGGATTCAGTACTAGATATTGAAAAGAATAATTAAGCTTTGAGGGTTTATTAAAAGGAAAATAATAATATTTTATTATAAATATTAGGAAGGGTCATCTTTAAAACCCGAAGTTCATCTCAATGCAAGCAAAATAGAGTCTAACTCAGAAATGAAACAGAATAGGTTTTTAGAAACCGTACCCATCGACACTAAAGTGCTATTTAAAATTAAAGGAACTCTCGTTGGAAAATATGTCACTATTGATATATCACCCGCTGAAGATAAGAATTACATAAACCCTAAAATCGAAAAATTAGACTTTTTTGACAAAAAAATACGATACAAAAATTCTACAACTTAATATTGGGGATTATACTTGTATCTCTCAATTTACCATGAAAACATTACTTTTTGACGATAGTGACATTGTGTTGGGTTCACCATGGATGGAAACCCTAGGTTCATTCATCCTTAATACGAAAAAAGAAGTTTTTAACATTCTCCTACAAAAAGAAGAAAATAATGCTATAGGACGTGAACTTGAAGCCACATTCAGTGATCCCTGAAGACTTAGAAGAAATTTCAAAGTAATTTTTCAAAAAAGTAAAAAGGCGATCCAAAATATGCAAAGAGAAAGTGACAAAATCAGCACTAACAAGAATGAAGAAGTTGCTCGCCTCAAGGACCACAATGAAAATTTTCTAACAAAAATTAAGACACTGAAGAAGGAGAAGAAATCATTAGAAAACAAGGTGTAACAACTTGTCAAAAATGAAGCGTCGAAATCATCAAATATAGAAATTCAAGTTAATGAAAAAACATCAAATAACGATCCAGTCAGTAACACAAATCCAGAAAACGACACAAATAGGATAAGGGAAACTCAAATCATTAGAATTCCCTATCGACATCCAAATCATGGGAGTAGACAACTCGACCAAGCTATGTATTCAGCGCAGAAACAACAAGTTGATGTTTTGAAGAATATTAATGTCAATGCAATCCGCTCAAGTGATAATTCATCACAAGTTGCCATCCATCATCAGATTCCACATAAGATCGTTTTAGAATGGTACAATCCATTCTCAGTGCGACAATTTTGTTTGTCACATAGAGGATCATATCAACTTGTATCGACAAGGATGACTGCCCCGAGACGAGAAGACATGCATAGCAAGAAAAGAAATCAAGGCCTTTCATCAACAAGCTTTGAGGACAAAGCTTTTTGAGGAGGAAGGCAATGTAATGAATAAAATAATATAAATAATGATTAATTAGTTAATTAGTAATTAGGTTGAAAGGGTATGTCTGATGAGACATGACCTTTCGTGAAGAGACACATGTCTGGGTATATAAGTAGGCCTCATTTGTAACATTTAATAAACTAATTATTCATACATTTTAATATAATATTTGTATCCTCAATGTATATTTTGATATTCCAAGTCTTTTGGAGTATTTAACTTGAGAAGAAACTTTGTTCACTTCAAAAGTATGGTGAATTGTATAAAGAAAATACTATAGAGGAATGTAAGGGAAACAACATGTTTCCGAATTTGCAAGATCTGTAGTCAATTTCCAATATGAAAAGAATTGCAAAGCAGCATCTACAGTAAAAATAAAATCCCAAAAAACCCGGATCTCGTATTGTGATACAAAATTTCCATTCACGTAAATCGGGAACAACTAAAATTAATATTAACAACCAAGAATACAGTGGAAAGGGTTATGCTTCTACAGAAGTGGAAAAACAACACTTATCCAAACCAGACATAGTGAGTTGACTGCAGCTAACTATTATCGTCTTCCAGGACTTCAGGAATTAGAACCTGTAAACAAAAACACCAATAAAGATAGTAAATCATGAATACATCGAGCAAGAAAACTAAAATGAGAAGCTAGATTCTGAGAGAAATTTTAATTAAATAGTCATTTCCTCGGCTCCAATCTCAAAAGAAAAACCAATAGGTGGTAAACTCCATTGTGACAAATTGTGTGAGTCAATAGCCACTATGTGACATTTGGAGGAAACACAATCAAGAACGAAAATAAGAAACATTTGTCCTCATAATCACTCGATAGAAACAATAAGTAAGTCGCAGTTCAGAGTTAAACCCCAGTCTTAATACATGGCATGATCAGGTAAATGCAAAGCGAAGAGGAAGCGAAATAAAGTGAAACATCTAAAATATAGGATAATTATACCATGTATGAAACTCTAGCCAAACGAATGATTGTTGATATGGAGTCATATGATCACCATCGTCGATGATCAGAAATATGATGGAAAGCAAGAAGGAAATTTAGAACCCATCAAGGAAGTTGAAAATAAGAATGATGACATCAAGGCCAAAGAAGAACTAAAAGAAGAAGAAAGCAAATAAGACTTTGAAGAAGATCTCCTGACTAAGCTTATAGATGCCATGGAAGAGATTAACAATTTGAAAAGGTAAAATGAGGAACTTAAGAAGAAAGTGCAAGATGGTGACCAAGACAAGACAAGGAGGAAGTTGACCTTTTCAAGCTTCAAGTACAAGAAAGAGATGAGGAGCTTGCCAAACTAAAGGAGGATTTTCGTCAAAAAAAGAAAGAATCATGAAGAAGTCATATCTATGACAAATCAATTGGATAAGGCAAAGAAAAGGGAAGAAACTTTGTCAAGCCGCCTTGAACAAAGAATTTAGAGCTTGAACAATCTTGAAGCAGAGATTGATCAATACAAGGAAGAGGTCTCATCTCTTAGATCTCAACTAGAAGAAGCAAGGAAACAAGCGCAAGGAGTCGAGAAGGTGATGGAAACTTCGGCATTCATAGAAGGACAAGTTGATGAAGCAGAAAAGGAGAGAAACACCATGATATGCCAACTAGAAGAAAAGGATGAAGAAATCTTCAAACTAAAATCAGACATCAATCTTCTCAAGGCCGAAACATGTGAAGCTACAAGAATAAAAGAAGAAATGGATAGAAGTCTAGCAAAGGAGAATGAATAAATCTTCATAATGAAATCAAATATCATCTCCCTTAAAATCGAAGCACACGAAGCAACAAGGATGATGGAAGAAATGAAGAAGCAACTAGTCATGAGAGATGAAGATTGTGAAAAATTGAAAGGAGAAATTATCACTCTTAAAAAGGAATTTGTCTCACTGAATAAGAACTTGAAAAGCTCTCAAACCCTAGATAGCATCCTAAGTCATCAAAGATCTCCTCTTGATAAATCAGGTCTTGGCTATGCAAGTGAACCCTCAAGCAAGAATGATAATTCTTCAAACAACAAGGATGTGAGAAAGCCAAGAAGAAATGTTGATGCTCCCAGTTCCAGCAAAGGCAAGAGTCAAGATAACATTGGAAGAAATCCTACTCCAAGAAGACTTGCAGATGGGTTCAAGAATGCAAGAGGAAATGGATATCATCAAAATATCCCAAGACAAAATAACTTTGGAAGTACATCAAGCAATCTCCATCCTCCAGATACAAAAGTATATTTTTTGGTTATTGTTATTCTTGAACAAATTTTAGGCACATGGCAAAGGATTGTAGGGCATATCACAAAGACCAATATAATGGTCTCCGTCAATCTCCTAGAAACAATTTTGCAAGAAGAAGTCATGATTTCTTATTCATGAACAAGATAGAGTGCTTCAATTGCCATAACATTGGACATATGGCACGTGATTGTAACTTGACCTGGGCCCCTACACAAGCAAGAACCATGCCAGAGAAGAAAGTTACACAAGTATGGAGAGAAGGAAGCAAATTGAATCTGAAAGTTTCTTGAACACTCTAGCCAACAACACATGTTGACTAGATGAAGTCATCCTTGATATTCCAAGTATTTGATGGTGAAACCCTGCCAAAAAAAGACCATGCATACAATTAGGGGGAGTTTGTGATTCTTGAGTGTTCTTGCAAAAGGTGATCCGTGAGTGGGTCCTATGAAATCCTTTATGAGTTACACATGGACAATCTTAATAAATCATCTCTTGGGGGTAACTCCATTGAAGAAAAACATGATTTTGTGATGATGCCTTCTACTTGATCACACAAGGTGAGCAATCCTTCATGAGCTAAAGGAAATTGTGTAGACAAGAGGAGATGGTTCATCACATGAAATGTAAACACATCTATCATGAACCACATTGCCAGAAGGAAGAGCACCATGACAGGGGGAGCAGCGTGAAGCAGCATGATAGGGGGGGGGGGGGGTTCTTGGGTACCCCATTTTCCATTGATGTCAAAGTGGGAGAAAATGTTGGAAGAGCAAGAATATTGCCATCAATGACAAAGGGGGAGATTGTTGGTCTAAGGTTGTCATTGATTTCAATATGGGGATCAATATTCTTGTAAATTCCTAATAATCCTAATAGAAAACCCTCGTATAAATATTTCCTTGCTCATGATGACCAGTCCCTCTTGGTTATTTAAGATGCCATTGATGATGATATACTTACTCTTGATGAAGAAGACTAGATCCAACTTGATGTCAAGATGACATGGTTGAAAACTTGATGATGACATGGAGGACCATTTGATGACATGGGCAATGATTAGGGACATGAAATGAAGGCTGGAAGAACCTTGATGGCACATGATGACATTGTTGGAAGATCTCATTTAATGATCTAGATGGTGGTTGAAAGACTCTTTGAAGCTCTCCAGATGGAAAATGTTATCAAGATACCAATCACGTCCTTAAAAGCTCTTGATGACTTATGTGGACCACACTTGATGGATAACCACCCTTGATGACATGATGACATGGATGACACTACGAGCCTATGACCCTATGATGAAGAAGGCAAACAATGAAGAAATCAATCCATGAAGATGAACAACACTCGAAGGCATTCTGCTTTTGCACTAATAAATGACCAGTCACACTAAAAAAATTATTTTTTACTACCTTTGAGACAGAATTTCATTATGACACCTTCACCATCCTTTAGAGTATAATTTTAGCTTTCTAACGAGCTCTTACTTAGCCAGAAACTCCAAACGCTGAGGGAGAATGAGAATTTTCAAGTTAAAGATATTATTATGGTCAGGGCGCTGACCCATCCCTAGCCTACAAATCGACTTCATAGTCAAGGGACGTGTCCCTTTATTTGGAAGATGAAATTCATATAAATATGGGATCTGACTGTCCCTTTTTATCATCAATTTCGTGAAGAATCATTACAGGAAAACAGAAATATAAGAGGGGCCGAGGAGATCAGAAAATAAACTATGTTTTGGGCTTAAAAATAAACAGTTTGGTTATCCTAAGAACACAGAACTTAAGTAATATAAGTAAGGAACTCGTACATGTGAACTATAATCTCGAACCTGTAGTGTGCTTAGACCGTTTGCTAGAGGATAAAGTTTCAAATTGCAATCTCGGTATTCTTTGTGGTGAACATCTTCAAACCTGTTGGAGAAAACTCAGACTTGTAACCCTGAGACAACCCTTTTGTAAGAGGCTCGGATCTTAGACAACCCTGTAGAATTCACCTTGGGAAGTGCTCAAACCTATGAGAAGTAAGAAATAGTCCTTATACCTGAAGAATTGAGGACATGGAACCTTACACAGTCGCCTAAAGAGCTTCGGATTAATGGATTGTGGAGCCTTGTTTCAGACTTGTGTTGTGACAAACACCATTTAAAGGCTTGAACCTTGTGGCAGGTGCAGCAATACATTGAACAGTGAAGAAAAATTGTTGCAGTGATACCTTGTGGCAGGTGCAGTGAAGAAAAATCCTTGGAGCAAGTCTGAGGACATTTATAGTAGCCTCTTGTGAGAAGATTTGGGCTAAAGAGAAGCGTAAGACTTAGAAGAACTATTATGCATAAGAGTTTTTGAGGCCAGATTTAGAGCAGTCTCTCCTCTTGTGTTCTTTGGAACAAGATTGAAGAGCTAGAAGATATAACTAAAGACCTATTTTGGAGCACCCTTGTTGAAGCATCTTAAAGACAATTTTGAAGACATCATTGGAGCACCTATTAAAGAAATGTTTGAGGAGAGGTTGGGTTATGCTTGATATTTATTGAAGAGGAGCATCTCTAGTATTGTTGAGGGTCTCTTGAAGTCTAGTGGACAAATCCTGTGAATACTTATTGAAGATTTGGAGGCATCCTTGGAAATCAAGATGCATTGAAGCCATCATGAGATAACTTTGGAGATCTTTAGTTGGGTACCATGAAGAGTTGTGGAGACGCCTTCATGTGAAGAACAAGGTTGTCATTGATGAAGTGACGTGGAGACTAAGTGAGGGGATAGTTGAATATTTCCAGGGTTCGTTGAAGAAGACATTGCGAGCCGTGAAGTATAACCAAATATATATTGATGAATTGAAGTTGGAGGTTGGAGCCTCATAAAGACAAGGTTGGTGCCTTGGAAGATAGGGTTGGAGTCCTAGAGGATAGGAGTCCTCAATAGACCAGGTTGGAGCATGTACCAGATTTAGATTCTTTGAGGTTGGTGCCTCAGAATTGACAAGGTTGGAGCCTTGGAAGTCCAAGTCGGTGCTTGGAAAATACAGGTTGGAGCTAGGGAGATTGAAGATTGGTGTCTTCATCTAGGGTTGGAGCCCTACACAAATATTGTACTTGATTTACTGAGATTAAAAAAAGTATTTATTCTTATTGTTCATTTTGTGTTCTAACTATAAGTGATCTAACTAGTAAAAATAACAATTGAAAAGAAATATTGATTCACCCCCCCTCTAAGTATTTCCAACAACCAGATACTATTTTTTATGGTACAGTAAAAGGTCATTCCTGTGTATACCTGAATTATCGTTGTTTTGATTAATAAATTATCTACAAAGTGGATGTATCTTATGATGAGCAGGGTGCCAGATGAACCCTTTGCACTCTGGAAAGACAAGCTCGAGCTTGTGGTCTTCCCTGATTAAGAGGGAGAAAGATTAATTAAAAAAATTTCATCAAGATATGCTAGAAGCAGAGGATTACTAAGTGTTGCCAAGATCTCTATTGTAAATCAATATGTTTTGTATATTGTTGGATGAAGCTATGAGGCTCCCATTGATCTAGTTTTCATTCAGAAAGCAGCTTGGAAATATTCCCTATATGAATGGATTCTTGGTTGAAGATTGAGCTCTGGGAGCTCCTGGAGGCTTGGGGTACTTATTGAGCTATGAACGACCATACGGTGAGTGGTTCACCTTCCCCTAGTGGTGTGTTGTGTACAGGGTGAGTGGTTCACCTTCCCCTATGTTACCCCATGTTGGATGACATGTGTGTAGGGTGCATGGTTCACCTTCTCCTATAGCATATGAGCAAGATGAGTGGTTCATCTTCTCCTGCAGATGCCCCATTGAGAGATGCATATAGGCATTTGTTGACATGTCGGTGGGATGTGGTTCTTCCTTTCCCCACATGTAGGATGCCCATTCCCTACGATTAATAGTTGACATGTCGATGGGATGTGGTTCGTCCTTTCCCCACGTGTATAATTCTTCCTACTACTGTTGTTTTTGCATGCGTGTAGGAGGTGGTTCGTCCTTTCCCTATATTTGGTGTTTTGCATGCGTGTAGGAGGTGGTTCATCATTTCCCTACATATGGTTGGGATATGTGTTTGTAGGATGCAGTTCATCCTTTCCCTACATATGATTATGATGTGTGTTTGTAGGATGTGGATTCTCCTTTCCCTACGTGTGATTGAGTGCAGGATGTGATATATTCTTTCCATGTTGTTGTTCTTGCATCATCCTACCCATGTAGTATGGGACACATGGGAAGTACCTGTCATCTGGCCAATGAGTTGGGAAAAGTGGTTAGGGACCATAGCACTACCAATGGACACATCGCATACTAATGTACTCCCTATGCTAGGATGCATGGTGTTTATCTACTTGATCCAAGATCAATTGAGGTTCTACCTCTGGACTAACTTTTGTCAGTGGAGAGTGGCAAGGTCTTGTGACTCACTCTCGATCAATTCTTCTTTATTATTCGCATCAATGTTCAGCAAAGCAAAGAAGATAGTGATGGTTTATGATGACAGAGATGGTTCATGATGGTAGGATGGCATGATAATCTATGGCAACAGATGGATTGGAAGGTGGAATTCTCCCTATTTGAGAGGGAGTGTTAAAATTGGAAACGAGGGCCAAATTCCACTTTGGTCTGCTCAGTTGATGGAGATAATCATTCCATTGAATTCCTCTTTTCGAGAGGACCAAAATCGATCTAAAGGTCATCAAATTTCAACAAGGAAAACATTTGGATTCTCAAAAGAAATTATATGTCATGATTTTGTTTAGGCAAGTAAAACTGAAATTTTTAATTTTTAATTTGCCTCCAAAAGTTAAGGTTGGTTTCACCAAATAATCATGTCTAAATTTTATATAAGGGATCTCTTCTCATCCCATTTGAAAGGCATCGAATCTCTTGGGAACTCTGAGATAGCAAAGCATAGAAAGGCGATCTATGGATTGTTATAAGGGTTTGATCTATGGTTGAGGCAGCGGTCGTATTCTAGGAGGTCGAAGGAAGGTCAGCAACTGAATTAACTTTTATTCTAGGGTTGATTCTTCCACGAATGAATAGCCGCAAGTCAGAAGTATTCTATTTGGGTTAACTCTCCATTGTTGGCTCATACTTTGGTAGGTCGAGGTTGTTTATGGGCTATTTTCTGAAGGAGGAACCCTCTCATTACGAGGATGTACCATTGTTCTCTTATTTCTGTTAGGGTTGTTGCGTATATCTCTAGGAAAGGAGGTCGAGATGCCTAGCATGGTCAATATCTCATCCAATTCATGGCTCCATACATATTAAGGCAACTCGCAGTCATGAGGATGAGTTTTTGAATGGTTTTCAGTATCTCTTGTGCAGCCCTAACCAGCTTCAAGTGGATGACTATATGCGGCCCTACCTAGTCTTATCTTTATCGGCTACCTACATTTCATGCATAGAACACAGCTGTGAGTTGTTCATTGTTTTGAATATTCTTAAGGATTGTTATGATCAGATCTATAGATTGTCAAGTCAGTGTTGACTTCGAATCATTGTACTTTCCTCTCTCTCCCTGTTGAACATTTGATGATTTATAATAAGAATATTTAATCAAGGGTTTTCCCCATCTTGGGCTTTTTCCCTGGCTTGTGCCATTTTCTCGTGTCTTTCTATCTTGGCTTGTCTTCAGCATCTATCATTTATGTTCTTTCGTTAGTTATTGTCATATAATGTTTTGTGAGATTGCTAATGGATTAAAGGGCATATAGTTGATGAAGTATCTAACCGAAGCAAAGAACATGTTATCCAAAATTAACATATTAGCAAGAGGCAGTGTCATCTACTTCAAAGATAAGATGGGATTTGTACAGAATCCCTTCCTCGCTGAGAGGTAGTGTTGAAAATGTTGTGATGGAAGGTCTTATGGCTTATGCCTTAGCTAGTGAAGACCTCAACTTAGTCTTTCTCGAGCATGGACGTGAGTTCATGGGATAGACTTTAGTTACGATGACTTGATTTCCAGTGTACTAGACTAGTCATCAAATTTGCATGCGTAGAGTTGGAGCTTCAGTTAGTTGGAGTCTTCTTCAGTTAGACTACAGTATGAGGTGGCAATGGAAAGTTGAGTTAAAACAAGTTAAGACTTCAGTGTTGATTGGAGAGAGAACGAGTTGAGTTATCAATGAACTCACAATCACAACTAGAGTAAATCAAGGAGGAACTTGAGCTAGTTAGTAGGGACTTGCTCCAGTTAACTAGCAAAGGAAACTCGTGACACTAGTGTGAACTAAAATTCGACTAGGCCACTTTCATGCATCAAATTTTATCTATAAAGAGAAGGACGAAGGCACATAATTTACAAATCATTATTTGTGTGTGGAGGGTGCATAATTGAGGAGCAATTGTGCACAAGGAAATAGGAGCTAGTGCGTAAGGAAATAGGAGCCCAAGTGCGCAAGGATTGTAGAGCAAGAGGTTCGGGATTTGAGAGCAAGTCTAGACTATCCTCAGCATAGATATATTGTGTAGGGATTAGAATAGTGAGGAAAATCCTAGCATTTTCTCATAGATAGGTTGTTGGCTACAATAGCAATGTGAATTGTAACAGATCCATTTGCTCAAATAGCAATCAATAAACTACCACAACAAAGAAAGCAGGTTTTCCCTTTTGGGTTTCCTGGGTAAAACAAGCGTGTCAATTTTATGTGGATGTATTTTTTGTCTCTAGTGTTTTCCCATTGCATATTGATTGCTAAGAAACTTTGTATCTTGGAAAAAATAAATTTGGTTTCAGTTTTCAGTTGCCTTGTTTTCAGTAATTGATCTAAGTAGTTGCAGAGTTTCAAGAAATTTAACACAACAAAGACTATTTCAGAAACAGCGCCCAGTTAGTGTAACCAGAAAGTAGCCATGATGATGGACCCAATGAAGGAAGTCGATCGATTTATGTTTAAGCCAAGACTTATGCCTCAACATGTGTTGGAGTATGTTAATTTTTGTAGATGTTCTATTCTTGATGCAACTTTACCTTTTCTCCCAATATCATACAGCAATCACATAAACAATAAAAGTAAAATGTTGATAGAACATACCAGTAGATCAACAGAAGACCAGCCATAAATATATAAGTGTGTTGGTGTGTTACGGCGGTCAACAGGATGCTTCAACCAGCAAAGTTTCAATATGGTCAACCAACCAACGATGTCACACAACCCTCTGGGACAGCCAAACGATCAACTAAAAAGTCAACCCAAAAGTCAACAATGTCAGTGAACGGTCAACGCAAACAGCAGCAACAATTAGGTCAACGCAGAAAAGTCAAAGTCAACATATTACCTCAAGAATAGTGCCAGAAAATGCGGATTAGGAAAATCGAACTTTTGGGAGAGTTCCAGGTCCTTTTGACCTTGCGTTGACCAAAGTCAATGCTGGTCAAAGTTTGCTGCAGAAACCCTAGACCAAAATCAGAAAGGTGTTGTTGTTGGAATTTTCCCACGTGTGGAAAGAAGAGCCACCAAGGTCATCGAACCAATCAGATGAGAAGAGAGAAATGTGTGAGGATGAGATGAGTGAAAATGTCCTCCAACGTTGACCAATATATATCCATCAATGAGGGTGTGTGACACAATTGTTGGGGCACAAAACCTTAAGGTAGACCTGCACATATTTTGAATAAATTCAAAATAAATGTTTTGCTCATCGGATTAAGATGATCTTTAGATCGATCTTGCACCTCTATGAAAGAGGAGTCCAATAAAAATATTAGCATCTTCATCTGAGTATCACAACATGGAGTTTGGACCTAGTTGTCCAAAATTAACAGAGTACCAACATGATACAATTGTGTTAATTTTGGGCAACTAGGTCCAAACTCCATGTTGTGATGCTCAGATGACGATGCCAATATTTTTATTGGATTCCTCTTTCAGAAAGGTGCAAGATCGATCTAAAGATCATCTTGATCGGATGAGCAGAACATGTATTTTGAATTTATTCCACATGTGCAAGGTCGGCCTGATTTATGCCACATGCATAAGAGATGTGTCACACACCCCCACAGATGACTATATATTGGAGAGACTTGGAGTTCATTTGATACACACATTTTTGGAGGCATTCTCTTCTCTCACAGATGGTGTTGTGATTAGGGCTTCTCATGGTGATGCGATTAGGGCTTATTGGTGTAGCGCCTTGCTGAAGCGTTCTTGATGAGACGTCTTGGGGTTGTGTGACACATTGGGTTGGCTGACCTTATGGAGGCTTTGTTGGTTGAAGCATCCTACTGACCGTCGTAACGCCACCATTCTTTATCTTTGTTTTTGGTTTGTCTTCCATCGATCTATTGGTATGTTCTATCTGCATCTTACTTTCATGTGATTGAGCCCTAGAAGTTTAAAGTAAATTTGCAATTAGCATAGAACATCTTCAGAAATTTACAAGTTGATAATGGGACAATCAATCATGGTTTGATTTAAGCCTCAAACAATGAAGTGTTGCTATAGGGATTCAAATATTTGGATTGGAAGAAAGTGCAAAAGACAAAAAGAGTTCATCAGGATATTGCTTCAGTTCGAGCTTTGTTGCGATTTCTTGGATGAGCGGGAAGCAAACATTTGTCGCACTCAATAATGCAGAAGTTGAGCATATTGCAGTTAGATTGGCAAGTTGAGAAGCAATATGGATTTAGAGGCTACTTGCAAAATTGTCTTGATCAAGTGCAGGTGATGAACTTGATCCAATATCGAGACATGGTACAAAAGGAAGCAGTGTGACTTCAATATTATTCTACAATATAGCAAATTGTTGGCAAAGCCTTTGTCCCAAGATGAAGTCTACATACACTTCAGGGACAAGCTCGAACTTGTTGATAATCCCTCTCTCCGTGAGAAGGAGTGTTGATGAGATAGCATCATGGACTGGCATTATCCCTATGTCAAGTATGTTGACCCGAATTAGGGAAAATAGTCCGACAAAGGACAATGATTCTTCCTGTGTCAAGTATGTTTACCCGAATTAGGAAGAATGGCCCTAGAGCATTATGTTTGTTTAGCATCACGCCCCAAATTATTGTAATAGAGTTTGGCCTTTGGAGATTCACCATGTGTCAAAAATATTGACCCAAATGATGGTAAACCAAGACTAGTCTGTATACCATGTGTCAGATAGACTCAAATTATGGGGACTAGTTGATGTTAAACGATGTACCATGTGTTTGAAGTACCGACCATTATTATGGTGAGTATACATGTTAAAATTGGCAACTAGGGCCAAACTCCACCTTGGACAACTCATATGATGGAGATGATATTTTTATTAGATTCCTCTTTCCGAGAGGTGCAAGATTGAGCTAAAGGTCATCTTGTTTGGATGCATAGAAGTGTGATTTTGAATTTATTTCTCACACGTGCAAATTGTCAAGGTCAGCCAGAATCAAATGTAGGTCATAAATCCCAACAGATGTGTCTCCACACCCTCAGCAAATTGTATAAATAAGAGTGACCCTTACCTCATTTTGGACATCAGTCACTCATCACATCTTTCTCTTTCCTCTTTTCATTGGTTCGTACAACACTTAGAGTAGCTCTTCTTCTGTTCGCACATGTGGCAAGAGGCCAAAGTTTTTTGGGTCAAAGTACAAGTCAGATTTCAGAATTCTGGACAGCATTAACAAAGTGTCAACCCTTCATCTTTGACTGTGATTTTCAAGTAGAAAATCTGATTTTAGGAGGCCGCATTGATTAGCACATATTTGGAGGCATTTGGAGCAGTTTGATTGAGGTTGACTTCAAGTTTAACCACGGATTTTACAATAGCATTGACTAGTTTTGACTTGACTATTTTGGGTTGACTTTCTCTCTCTTCGAAGGCCAAATTTGTTTGTTGTTGACTGAGTTGCTTGGAGGATATTTTGTAGCCACTTTGACCACTGTTGACTTTCTGGTTAGGGTTGTAGTTGACTGTTATTGACTTTTGATTTTCACAGATTGTTTTGGGCAAGTTATTTTGATATTTATACTCTCTCTCTCTGTTGAACTATTGAAGAATAATAAAAAGAATTTGATCAAAGGGTTTTCCCCACATTGGTGTTTTTCCCTTGCACACGCCAAATATTGTGTCCTCTTGTCTTGGCTTGTCTTATGCTTATTGTTTATGTTCTATCTACATTTACTATCAATGTGATGAAGTTAATGTGATTGCTAATCTCGAAATTGATATTGGGCTAATAAAGAAAATTGAAGTAAATTGCTCTTAAGCATAAAACATACCATTGTTATCTAAAAATAACAATACACCATAGGTCGGAGGTACCGACCAAAATTATAGTAACTTGTTGATGCTATTGGTTTACCATGTGTCACAATTGTTGACGAAATTATAGTAACCTATAGATGTTATTAATTTACCATGTGTCACAATTGTTGGCCAGATTATGGTAATTGGATGATGTTGATGTTGATGTTGATAACATTTTCTTAGAGAAAATTGTCAACATGAGAACATTTTACAGTCATTATGAATACCTCCCTAGCTAAGAGGGAGTGTTGAATTTTTGTAGTTATGGTCGGTCTTCATAATATCTTAGCCCCTTGATGTATTTATAATGTTAATGTTAAATATAAAGCATGTTCTTCCTGCTATTGTCAAAATATAAAATATATGACATGTTCTTCATGTCGTATTTAAAAGATAAAAATTGTGAATTTTAAATTTGAATTTTGGCTCCAAAGATGACCTCATTGACCCTCCTATAAGACAAATCAGCGTAGCTTCTAGAGGCACCCATTCGGCCTCTCAAGACTATATATACACAGCATTTCGTCCTCCTCCAAGAGCAAGCAATTCACTTTGTCTGAAATAAGAAAAGAGGATGAGTCTGAGGCAAGAAAAGAGGACGAGCCTAAGACAAGCAAAGAGGATGAACCTGAGAAAGGAAAGAGGGTGAATCTAAAAGAGGAAAGAGAACGAACCTAAGGAAAGAAATAGGACGAATATGTGGCAGAGTGTCTAGACTTATATGGGCAGCATAACAGAGTCTTCCTGAGAGAAGAAAAAGGTTGAATACGTTGGGCATCAAGTTGTCTTGTCTAATGGGCAGTTTGACCGAGTGTGGCCATGCTACTAGTTTGTTTGACTTTATGACAATGTATCTCTATTGAACTTGATGATTTCTCTAAGAAAAGGGTTGCTAGGTTTTTCTTCCAAGTGGGTTTTCCCAGGGTAAAATGCTTTGTGTTTCTTGTCTAGCTGATCCTACTATTATTCTTGTTCTAATGTTGAAGATCTTGTGTAATTGCTTAAAGATAAATGTGAACTCAAGTGAACGTAAATGAATATTATTAGAAGCAATTATCAGTTTAGGAAATCTTTGAAAAATTAGCAAATCTATCATTTAGTAAACGGGTAATGCAACCAAAGTAGAAATGTTTCTTCACTCTTGTCATGTGTCTTGATAGGATAGGTGTTGAGAATTTGGAGGGCTGAAGATTAATTCAAATTCTCTTCTTGATAATTACTTGTGTGCTTACTTGAGTTACTTATGTCTTCTCTTCTTTAGCTTATTTAGTATTTCATCAAGTCAATTATCAAAATACACGAGACACAAGAATTAGGCTCCTAGGCCAGGGCAAAACCTCTCCCTCTTGGAGGAAAACCCGTAAGGAATTCTTCTTATAGATCTTCAATTTACAAGTACCATCACCGTGACCTAGACCCTTGACCTTAGTATGCCTCCAAGACCTTGTCACTGCTCCACTAGGCTTCTTATGATGAAATCTGCATCCTTCCTGAAATCTGCATTTCTTCAAGTAGAATCCTCGTTGTATATTCCTGTGATCTGCACTTTTAAACTCTGTTAAAACCGCAGAGAAATCCGCAAAATTCGGTCATTTCTGCGTAGTATATACCAGGGTATATATAGTTGCCCCTGTATATTAATAAGCCAGCCTGTCATATTAATATAGGGCCGACTTGATCACTATTTTATAGGCTGACATGAAGGTTGTCTAGAGGAGAATTTCAACGCTGATATGAGGCATCATTTTGAGCTTATGTCACAAGGTCTCGAGGCATATTAGATTGACTTGACTCTTCATATACATGACTCTTTAAATAGTACATTTATGACCAGAAGACAAATTCCTAAAGGACATCAAGAAGAAGTCCTTTGACCTATAATATAGCCTTGCTCATGAAACCCATGAAGCAAGCATACCAAAAATATATATTATTATCTTTGTCTTCTTCATAACATAAATACATAATTACATAGTCAATATGAAGACCGATCCAAATTACACTTTCCTACAATAGGATCATAACAAATTGATATTGCAAATTGTAGTCGCTATAATAGAATTGCATTCCCTTGTTCCATTTGTGTTTGGAAAATTAATAGTTCTCATCAAAGTATTTGGCTTTATGGCCACTTGATAGGTCTATATTTTCAGATTTGCATTGCTAAATTATTTTGTTCATGGGAACACTATTATAAATTTTCATTCCTAAATTACTCCACATTTGTATTTCCAGTAATGCATACAATTTCATTGTTGCCATTTTATTGGGGTATATCCTGAAAATGAGCTCAAACAGTTTCCTTTGTCCCAGAGTCATGTGACTAAGCTTTAAACAAATTTCTATGATGCCTGTTTCCAAAACATCCTCAAAAGTCATTCTGACATTCAACAAAATACAGATAAGTAGCATTTCCTACCAGAGAGATCAGAAAACGTAGGTCTGCGAAGGTTCTACGACTTTATCAATGATTCTTCATGGTTGTGAAATCTAAGCTTATCAGTCAATTGAAATAGGTTTTGGGACATTCCATGCGCAATCTTCTCTTGTCATTAATCTAATCTAGCCAATTTGGAATATTAACCATGTAAATCAAACTGTTTGGTTATTAGGAACTCAACTTGTAGATTTAAATTTTGATCTATAAAGTTTATGCAGTCCAAATTGCAATGACTACATCATCAATTTAGGTCCTACTCCTTGAAGGATACTTCAAAGTACTTTTATCTTATTGGAACTTGTGGTGTTCCAAAATTTCTTTGCTTCTACAACGAATCTTATACCATATTCCATGCAAAGCAAGTCCACTATGGATGAGAAATTACAATACGAAGAAACACAATACAGTCTAGGGAAATGCTACAAGAAGCAGTACTCAACAGGCTTATCACATAGGTGCAATATGGTATCAATTACATGTCAATGATCAAAACCCAAAAGTGACTGGACAAAAAAATAGATCAATTTGCAGGTTCAAATAAAATATTTTACTGAAGAGGCTGAAATTTGGCATTGGAATTGCCCATAACATAGTTTACTCAGACTATAAAGGCACAAAAGAATGGATAACAAATTAAAATAAAAGAGCAGAATAAGGAAAATGCTGCTTTGCCAATCTCCAGAAAATAAGATTTAATTGTATTGATGACAAATTTAACTATCGGATGATGACAGTTATACAACTAATGAAAAATATTTTAAATGATCCTCATATGAAGATATGAAAAAATTCAATATTAATCACTCCGATTGTGATTGCGATTGCGATTGTGATTGCGATTGTGATTGGGATTGATATTGCCCAGGAAAATTGTTATTTCCACTATTCATGCGCGCACGAGCCTCTGCAAACATTCTCTGCTGTTCAAGTAAAGCTTCCTCTTCTGTCATTTCCAATCTGTTTTTACTCCATCTAGTTCCTGCTCTTGGACAATCCTATCCCATGCATTTCCAGAGTTTAGAAAGTAAGGACTACCTAAGATTTTTTGCAAGTCACATTAGATCTGAATTAACCATGTAAAAATGCACTAAGGTTTAAGATTTCACCAATATTGCAAACAGAAATAACATACCCAATTCTCAATCCTGTGTTGCTCATAAGCTGCTTTTACGTCCCTAATATAGCTCCCAAAGCCAAGAATCTGAAAGTAAATATATACATGAATTTCAGAGAGGGAGAGAGCAAAATTTGCTTCAAGAAACAAGGAGAGAGTTGACTGAAAGATAAAAGAAACGTCTCAGCAGAAACCAGCTCTGGGATAATCGATGGTTAATAGATGATGACAAATCAATTAGTAAAATTCAGAATTGAGACTAATTTCTCAGCAAAATGATCCCTTGATATAGTTTTTTCATTGTGTGTCTTGTAACAGAATTGGTGCTAGGCTATAAAGTTACATAATGCTATAGTGATATGGTGACATTAATGTATTATGTCAGAAATTAGGGAAACCACTGCAATAAGCAGTTGAGTATGCTGCATTGTCTTTGTAACATTATAATTAGATTGAAGTACCACGCTACCACGAGGAAGGAGTGGAGTTGCCACCCTTTTCTGGGAAAAGCTGGGAAAACTTGGGCAAGGAGAAAGGTGAAAGCAACAGGAAAACAGACCACTAGGTTGACTAAATTAAAAAAATAATTTACGACTTTTTTCCTGGGAAAAAAAATTTTAAAAATAATTATATGAGGCCCAGCACTATAGATTATTTGATTATTGTCAAGTTCTCTAAGGTCTTTGCAACATAACATTGATAAACCAGGGAAATTATCAAAGGAAATAGCAACCAACTACTCTTAATTAGCCCCTTTCCTTTCATTAAGCTAATTACTACTTGCAAGAAAAGAAAGATTTTAAATTTGGCAACTAGGGCCAAACTCCACTTTGCACTGTTCATATGATGGAGATGATATTTTTGTTGGATTCCTCTTTCAGAGAGGTGCAAGATTGATCTAAAGATCATCTTGTTTGGATGAGCAGAAGTTGGAATTTAAATTTATTTCTCACACGTGCAAATTGTCAAGGTCGGCCAGAATTGTAAATGTAGGCTCACAAGCCCCAAAAGATGCGTCACACACCCTCATTGATATATATAAAAATGAGAGACTCAAACTTCATTTTGACATCATCTCATCTCACATTCTCTCTCCTTCTCATTGGTTCGTACAGCCTTAGTAAACATTCTCTCTCCTCAGCACATGTGAAAGACAGCTGTCATTTTCGGACTTGTTTTAGGGCTTCTGCAGCAGCGTTGACCTTGGGTCAACTCACAGATTTTGACTTCGATTTTTGGGACAGATTCCGAGTTTGGGAGGCCGAGTTTGGTGGCACAGAAATCAAGAAATTTTGGGCTGTTTGACTGCAGACTTTGACCGCAGTTTGACTGCAGTGTTGACCAGGTTTGACCAAGGATTTGCAGACTGTTTTGGGCTGAATTTGATTGTTTCTTGAGGGCGAGTTTGACTGGCTTTGACCGAGCTCCATTGGGGGGAAGCTTGCTGGTTTGACGAGCATTGACTTTGCTGGCTAGTGTTGATTTTTAACATACCTTGGACTAGTGGTTTCCCATGGGTTAGTCTCTCCCTAGGGAAAAGTGTCCAAAATAATTATTTTCCCAAGTGTGACTTTATAAAGTGAAAATGAATTTATAAGTAGTAAAGTCAATGTTAAATTATAAAGTGAAAGTGACTTTATAAGTGGTAAAGTCAATATTAAATTATAAAGTGAAAGTGACTTTATAAGTGATAAAGTCAATGTTAAATTATAAAGTAAAAAAGTGACTTTAGACATAAAGTACAATGTGAATACTTTATTTAATGGGTGAGTTAAAAAATAGAAAGTGAGAATTAAATGCACATTTATTCTCATCCCTTGATCTAGATGAATCTGAGCCATTAGATCTTAGGGTTGCCCAAAAGTCATTTAAAAAAACAAAAGGGGGAAAAGAAAAGAGGGACTACATTCATTCATTCTTCATGAGCAGATTGCAGAAAGGAAGTTGAGGGCAGGAGAAAAGTTCTGAAAGAGAAATTTGTAGCAGCAAGCTGAAGGAGTGATTTCTGAGCAAAGGTGGGCACAAAAATAAAGGCATAGAAGACAACATAAGGTACAGTACAAACAGAATTTAATGAGGTAAGATGCATGCAGTTCGAGAGAAGTTTTGAGCAACAAAAAAAAAATTCGAAAAAAAATCCGTACAGTCCATACAGCAGTATGGAAATTCGTACAATCCGTACAGAATTCGTACAGCACAGTCTACATCTGTACAGTACATTTTTCAACTTCAAGTGGGAACGGAAATCGAGGCAAAGTGGGCACGGTTTTCAAGGAGTTTTGCGCTGAAGAGATAAGTTGTATTTTGTTGTTTTGTTTTGTCTACAAATGTATTTTTCCTGAACTTGAAAGATAAATAAATTTGAAGAACTCTCTAATAGGTTTTCCCCGAAAAAGATTGAAGGGATTTTGCCTAGGTCTAAATTGACAAAAAATTATGTGTATTTTTTATGTGTCGCTGGTCTATTTATGTCCATATTTATTTTCAGCATTGTTGACAGTGCCATGTGTTTTAATCTGAAAATTTCATTTCCAGAATTCTATATGTTGAATGTAAGTTTATGGGAAAGGGCATTTAACTGAATAGGAGTGATAAGTTGAAATTAAAACCAAGTTGGGATTGTAGGAAACTTTTTAGTCATCAAATTTCAACATCGTATCAGAGCTACAGGCTGAAAATTGCAGTTTTAACAGCAGACAGTGGTTTGGGACAGCAAACAGTGGTTTGGACAACAAACTGATATTTTGAGACAGCAAGGTGAAATTTCACACAGACTGAACTTTTGAGACAGCAAGGTGTGCTGGAAAGTTCATTTCTCTATTTTCTTGGTTTTGTAAATTTTGAACAACAATCATGGCCACGTTCTTAAGGATAGAGGACGGACTGGATGGGATAACCAACTATGTCGTTTGGAAGAATAGAATTCAAACAGTGTTTGAGGAGGCAGAAATTTGGGACATATTGCAACAAGAGGTTGTACCTCCTACTGTTGCAGATGAACTTGCTGAATTCACAAAAAATAATGCAAAGGCAAAAAGGATTTTAATGTAGAGTCTGAAGGATCATGTGGTTCCTCAGGTGAGAAAAAACACATGCATATCAGATGTGGACAGGTCTAACCACTCTCTATCAGAATACCAATGAGAGAAAAAAGATGGTACTCAAAGAACAATTGAAGAACATTAGGATGACAAAGGTTGAAAGTGTAGTTCATTATCTTGGCAAGGTCAAACAGGTACGTGATGATTTGACTGCTATTGGTGAGGATAGTCATAGCGGGACTTCCTAAGTCTTGGGAGGTCTTTGGAGATATTGTTACCTCTAGGGAGAATCTTCCCAATTGGGAAAGATTTTGGGATGATTGTGTGCAGCATGAGATACAGAAGACTGGAAATGTTGGGGTGAAGATAGCAGATGAGGATGATGTAGCCTTGATAGCCAGGGGGGAGAACAAAGGGAAGGCCAAGAAAGGGACCTCTTCAAATGGGGCTAAGTGAAAGGAGAAGAAGAAAAAGAAAGATATGGATATGTCCAAAGTGAAATGTTGGGCATGTCAGAAGATGGGACACTATGCTGCTACGTGTCCTGAGAGGAAAAACATGGGGAAGAAGGGTACTGCAGCTTCAACAAAGAAGGAGTAGTTTGCTTCATAGTTTGACAAGGAATTTGCAGTTATTACGTCTACGTCTAGTAGGAGAACACCATCTGATGTGTGGTACGTAGACAGCGGAGCTTCCCGCCATATGACAGGTGCACGAGAGTTATTTTTAGAGCTTGCAGAGAGGGCACTTGATATTGAGATTGTACTAGGAGATGACCGCACTATGAGAGTTGTTGGTGTGGGGATTGTGACCTTTGAGAGGGAGTCTTTGCCTCCTTTGAAGGTCATGGTTGTTTTATATGTTCCTGGGATGAAGAAGAACTTGATTTCAGCGTCTGCTATGGAGAAGGGGTTTGACGTCACTTTCTTGGGAGGGCAAGTATTGATGCATCCCAGGGAAGCTTCCATCACTTCGGCCAAAGTGATTGGAGTACACTTTGGGAAACTATACAGGTTCAGTTTTCAGTCGGCAGGAGCATTGGTGAGTAGCACATCTGGTAGCACTCACACTAGTACCACCAGCAATAGAGACTTGTGCAAGTTATGGTGCATATGCATCATGGAGCTTTGAGAGTTCTAAAGGAGATCACTACTGGAGATCCTGATTCAGTGTTGAGCATTATGAGGTCTGCAGAGGGTGTGCTTTGGGCAAGTACACCAAGTTCCATTCCCAACGAGCGACAGCAGATCTACAAGTATACTAGACTTGATTCATACTGATGTTAGTGGTCGTATGTCTCATGTGTCTTTGTGTGTTTATGAGTATTATGTTATATTCATTGATGACTACTCTAGGAGGACTTGGATATATTTCCTGAAGACCAAGAGTGAGGCCTTTAGTCGCTTTAAAGAGTTCAAAGCTCTTGTGGAAAAGCAGACCGGTAGGAAGGTTCGAGTCTTGAGGTCAGACAATGGTGGTGAGTACAATGATGGTGGGTTTTCTGACTTCTATGCATAGGAGGGCATTAGGAGAGAGTTCATGGTTCCTTACAACCCCTAGCAAAATGGGGTGTCTGAAAAGAAGAACAGAGCTATTGTTGGGGCTGCTAGAGCGATGATTCATGATCAGGGGTTGCCTTTGTTTTTGTGGGTTGAGGCCTGCAATATTGTTGTTTATCTTCAAAACAGGAGTCCTCATAGAGTATTGGGGAATATGACTCCAAAGGAGGCCTCCACTGGAGCGAAGCCTCATGTGGGACATCTTTGTATCTTTGGATGTCTCACATATTCTTATATCCCCAAGGAGCAGAGGATGAAGTTGGAACCCATGGCAGAGAAGGGTATCTTTATGGGTTACAGCGAGACTTCGAAGACCTATCAGATCTTCATTCCTTCTAAACAGAGTGTGATGATTAGGAAGGATGTGAAGTTCGAGGAGGAGAGGGCCTAACGAAGATCACGGGAATATGATGAGAGAGAGTCACAGACTTCTCCTCAGAAGGGAGGTCAGGTACAGGGAGCAGGACCTCAGGGTTCTAAATCGACTGGTACAATTGGTACTTCAGTGTCAGTGACATCTAGGGCACCAATGGGGAGTTCAATAAGCACTTCTTTAGGGAGTCCACTGGTACAGGGTGCACATGGCACTTCAACTGACATAGGCACAGGTTCTTCGAGGAAAAGTGTTGGTACAGGCACACCAGGGTCAGTGGGCAGACCTTCAAGTTCACTAGACTGTGGGGCAAAGGATGAGGTTCCCTATGGGGAAGCTTCTTTAGGGAAGAGTAGGCGCAAGTGGCTTCAAGACACCTTGATGGAAGCGGAGTCTGTTGGTCCTTCGGAGAGTGTGCCACCTGAGTGGTTTTGCAGTTATGTAGCCAAGGCTACCAACATTGTTGACTCTGAGCCTACTAGCTATGAGGAGCCTGCCAGCCAGGAGGTATGGAGAGAGGTTATGGTGGAGGAATAAGCCTCTATCATTAAGAACAATGTCTGGGAGGTGGTGCCTAGACCTGAGGGCAAGTCAGTTGTGACTTCCAGGTGGCTCTACAAGATCAAGCATGTTGCAGATGGCAGCATTGAGAAGTTCAAGGCGAGCTTTGTGCCTCGAGGGTTCTCACAGATAGAGGGAGTTGACTATGATGAGACCTTCGCTCCCGTAGCTCGATACACTTCTATCTGGTCCCTTATTTCTATTGCTGCAAAAATGGGTTGGCAAATCCATCAAATGGATGTTTAGACCGCATTTCTAAACGGAGTTATAGAGCAAGAGGTGTATGTTGAGCAGCCACAAGGCTTTGAGGTACTTGGGCGAGAGACCCATGTATGCCAGTTGAGGCGAGCACTCTACAGACTCAAGCAAGCTACAGGATCTTGGTATTCGAGGATTGAAACTTACTTGCAATAGATGGGTTTCACGAAGAGTGATGCGGATCCGAACCTATACTACATTGTTGGAGGGGATGATCTGCTCATTCTTGTGCTATATGTTGATGACTTGTTCATTACTGGGGCAGAGAGACTGATTAGTGGTTGCAAGGAGGATCTTGCTATGGAGTTCGAGATGAAGGACATTGGGTTGATGCATTACTTTTTGGGGCTTGAGGTGTGGTAGGAGGAGGGGCATATGTAAATTTTTGTAGATGTTCTATGCTTGATGCAATTTTACTTTTATAACAGCAATCACATAAATAGTTAAGTAAAATGTTGATAGAACATACCAGTGGATCTATAGAAGACAAACCAGAAACAGGGAATGTGTTGGTGCGTTACGGCGATCAGCAGGATGCTTCACAGTGCGTTACTGTTGTGAGAATGTGTCACAACAGTCCTCAAATCAAATATCCAGTCAACTCAAAGTCAACCCCAGAAAAGTCAACGCAGTCCAGAAAAAGTCAACACAAGGCAGCGACAAGAAAGTCAACGCATCTCCAACTTCGGTCAACTTTTTGACCTCGATTTTTGTGCCAATGAGTACGGCCTACAAAAATCGAACTCTCCACAAAATTTCAGCTCAAACGGACCATGCGTTGACCAAAGTCAACGCTGGTCAAACTTGCCCAGAAACCCTAACTGCAGAAAATTTGTTGCGGTAAATTTCGTCCTTTAGCTGCAGTAGATTTCGTCCTTCTTCTCACGTGGGAGATGAAACTGCTTCTCAAATGCTTGTAGATAATGAAAAGTGTGTGGATGAGATGAATGAAAAGCTCTCCAACGTTGATTGTATTTATATCCATCATTGAGGTGTGTGACACATCTGTTGGGGGTGTAAAACCTTAAGGCCGACCTGCACTTAAATTTATTATAAATAATAAATTCAAAATAAATGTTCTGCTCATCAGATTAAAATCAATTTTATATCAATTTTACACCTCTCCGAAAGAGGAATCCAATACAAATATTGGAATATTCATCTGAGCATCACAAGATGGAGTTTGGACCTAGTTGTCCAAATTTAACACTCCCTCTCAACTAGGGAGAACTCCATCCACCAGTGCAATCAAACATCGTGCGTCATCCCGCCGTAACTTGCTTTGCTGGCATCTTTATTTCAGAACAGAAGTGGGTCAATCACAAAGACATCATCCCCCGGTTGACAAATTCAGCCTAGAGGTCCGAAACCTCTATCAGACTCACAAAGAGTCTCCAACCAACCCGAAGTTGGTTCATCTGACCCGAAGTCAGGCGGAGGTCCGAGACCTCACTAGACTTGATCCCAGATCAAGTGGTTGGACCATGCCATCCTAGATAGAGAGTACGGCAATCTCTGATGTGTCCATCAGTCTTTGCTACTGGTCTCTAGCTTTTCCCATCTCATTGGCCAAATGAGAGGTACTTCCCATGAGCCCTAAACTCAATGGGTAGGATGCATACGGGGCACTGATAATGAGAGGTGAACCAACTCAATAATCACAATGGTGGGGTCCAAGCACACCAACAAGGTTTGGCAAGCCTAGCCTTGTGGTTGCTCATAGCTTCGAGACGCTGTCCCCAAAGCCCCCCAGAGCTCCTCGAGCTCATCGTCCAACAGGACCCACATCATAGGGTCGTTCCACGATACCAAGTCTCTCACGAAAGGTTAGGAGACAGCGCTACAACGGGCCATACTTGCTGCAATGTATTCGGCCTCTGCGGTGCTCAAAGCCACCGACTTCTGCTTCCTGCTCATCCATGAAATCGAAGCAGAACCAAGATTGAAGCAGCATCCCGATGTGCTCTTACGATCCACCACACTGCCAGCCCAGTCGGCATCAGTATATCCACGGAGTGTCACGCTCCCAGTAGTGTATCTCAGCCCATGGTTTATCGTGCCCCGAAGGTATCTCAGAAGATTCCTGGCACCAACCCAGTGAAAGTGATGAGGCTCAACCATCTGTTGACTCAAAGTGTTCACTGCAAAACATATATCTGGACGGGTGTTCACTAAGAACATTAGAGCCCCTACAAGTTGACGATACTCAATTGGATTTGCCAATACGGGCCCAGCAGCGCTGCCACTCAACTTCTTGAAGTTGAGTTCCATTGGTGTTGACAGACTTGTAGTCCACCATACCAATTATTTCCAAAAGTTTCACAATGTATTTTCCTTGAGAAAGGAAAATCTCTCTAGGTCTTTGCCAGACCTCCAAGCCTAGGAAGTAGTGCATCAGTCCTAGGTCCTTCATCTCGAACTCAGCAGCGAGCTCCCTCTTACATTGATGAATGAGAGGGTCAATGCCTGTCAGGAAGAGGTCGTCCACATACAGCACCAGAATGAGAGGCTTCCCCTGGACAACCTTGAAGTAAAGGTTCGGATTAGCATTACTTCGAATGAAGCCCAGCTTCATCAAGTAGCTATCTATCCTCTCGTACCAAGCTCGGGTGCTTGCTTCAGCCCCATAGAGGGCTTTCTTCAACTCAGCGACATGGGTGTCCCGATCCTCGACTTCGAACCCCGTAGGTTGCTCCACATATACCTCTTCCTTTATCTGCACCATGCAGAATGCGTCTTCACATCCATCCGATGAAGACTCCATCCTTAGCATGTAGCAAGGGGCTATAATAGATTTGAATGGTGGTATATCGAGCCACAGTGCAAATATGTCATCATAATCTATGCCTTCCTTTTGAGAGAAGCCACGTGCAACGAATCTTGCCTTGAACTTTTCAACACTTCCATCGGATCCATGCTTGATCTTGTAGAGCCATTTCGAGGTGAGAACCGCTTTGTCCTTCCCGGCCTTGGAACCACATCCTAGACATCATTCTTCATTATGGACTCATACTCTTCATGCATAGCATCCTTCCGTACTTGATGCTTTACTGACCTTTCCTCAAAGGATCTGAAGTTCGGGATTGCACAATAGTACTCATGGTCGCTAGATACCCTTGGTATCTACTTCTCTTCTTGTTTTCACAGAATGTCCTCCCTTGGGGCCGCATGTCCCTTAGCATCCTCGAGAGTGTCCCCCTGAGCCATGATGGTCTCTTTCCTAGCTGAAGGAGGTGGATCAATCGAGTCCATCTGTCCCTTCAACATCAGTGCATTGTTTCATCCTTTGGTTCCTCTTGATTTCTAGGCCTGCTTCATGATCTTCCTCGCATTTCTGAAGATTGACTCACTTTTCTCGTGAAGTATCTTCATCAAAGGTGACATCGTGTGCATATCTCCACTTCCCTTTGACCGGCACATAGACTCTATAGGCCTTCGAAGTTTCACTATAGACCCACAAACATTCCTTTCTTTCCCTAGAAGCATCGAACTTTTTTCTTCTTTTCTTTCTAGCACATGAAAAGTAAACAAGACATCCAAAAACTCTAAAATGTGAGAGGTCAGTTTCTGTACTGCAGAAAACTTCTCTTCGGGAGTTTTGGATTCTAGAGCGGAATGTGGGCATCTGCTTTTGTATGTACATAGCAAGTAGCTTCATAGCCTTCTCCCCATGGTAAACTTCGGTAGACCTTGGTCGCATAGCATGGCATAGGTACCTTCCACAATGGTCCTGTTCTCTCGTTCAACAACACCATTTTGCTCGTGAGTATAGACAGCTAGTGGTCTCCCTCTTAATGCCAGCTCTTCTCTCGCAAAAGTCCTTGAACTCGTTTGTCTCATATTCAAGCTGCCTATCAGCTCTCAAAATCTTGATCTTCTTCCCTATCATATTTTCCAAGCAAGGCTTTGAAGGTACTAGAACCACATGAAAGCCTCATCCTTCTTCTTTAAGAAGTATATCCAGGTTTTGCGAGGGGAAGTCATCTATGAATGTCATATAATATGAAAATCCTCCCAAGGATGTCACTGGGAAACATACCGGATAGATCGTAATGGATCAATTGCAAGACATCGCATGTCTTTGTGACATTTGAGGGGAAAGGTCCCCCCTTGTATGCTTTCCCTTTGCTGGTCACAACCCTTACATACACCTTCATGATTATTTGGAAATTCGAGCATCCCCGTCACCACCATCCTTGCTTCGGGAAGGGCTTTGTAGTGAAAGTGTCCAAACCTTCTGTGCCATAGTTCGATCATACGATAGGATCACATGTCATAGCTCCTAGTGGACTTCCTCGAACTCCGGTAGAGTGTATCAACTCTAAACTCCAATCGAGATAGCTTCCTTGAAGCTCTTCTTCCACATGAGCACCTTTCCATCAATGAATGCCACATTGAAACCTTTGTCTTCCATGGTCGATATTGATCCTAGGAGGATCTCCACTAACAAAGAAGCTTTACTTCTATGCACCATGAAGACACTTTATGATGGGTGACAAAGTAATGAGTGAATTAATTCATTATTTCATTTACTATGGAAGTGGATAATGTTCTAAGTGAGTGGAAAATGACTCACCAAAATATTCACTTATTTTTCATTTGAGAAATTATTTTTATGTGAGAATTGACCTCACAACTAATTTGAAATTTCTCATTGAGAATTTGAGCTTCCTTGGCATGGTTGAGATCCTTGAAGTTTGGTTTTACCATTTTTGCCTTGAGTAAGTTTTAAGATCCTAGAATCATGGAGCTTGTCTTTCCTTAAAATGTCTTGAGATCCTACTATTGTGGATTGAGGAGTTATGGGGAAAAAATATATAAACTCATGATGTGAGCCTTTGAAATATAGAGGAAGAAGAAAGGATAGAAAACTTAGCCATTTAGATCCATAGTGCTTGGCTAATGCTCAACCATAGAACTTGAATGTATGGAAGCTTAATTTGAAGATGAAATATAGAGGATCTGCATTCCAATTGAAGCAGATCCGGAGATGTAGCCCCAGTGAGATGGAGGGGTGAACTACGTTACCAATTTGGTTGTCTTTCTCTTATGTGTTTTGTGCTTCTTGATTATTTAAAATTCATTTTATTATGTGTATGCAAACTAACATGCTCATTTAAACCTGTATAAGCCATAGTCGTTTAAAAAAATCTTAATACCGTACACGAGATGGTTGGGTAGTACTCAACCCGTGATCGGATCAAGTGGTATCAGAGCAGGGGACTGCTTTGCAGGATGGGCAAAGGAGTGAAGCACGCTAAAAGACTGCAAGAGTTGCAAGAGATAAACGAAAGCCTTCAAGCCGAAAATGCAGAATTGCGAAGATTACTGCTCAATAAGCACGAGCTTCAAGAGATGCTACGAGCTAAAGAGGAGATATTGTCTAAATTGCAGAAGGTTGAGATGACGGAGGCTGCATGTCAAACCGAGGTATATGATGTCACTTCAAGTTCTATTCTCTCTCAATATGAAACTAATGTTGGCATGAAAATCCTCACGAAGATGGGGTATAGCGGAGGTGGACTTGGCATAAATGGCCAAGGAATCACCCAACCATTGGAGGTTGTACCAAGACAACCATTTGCAGGTTTGGGTTATCAACGGGAAGAAGGAGAATGCTCGAAGGTAGCTGAAACAAAATTCATCCCTTCATCACCTGATTCCAAGAAAGGAATCAAGCCACCTAGTTTCCATCAATTTAAGGACAAGCCAAGAAGGTATGACAATCATTCAGATTCTAATTTTGCACATAAGAGAAGTGATTGCTTTCATAGATCTGCTAACTATGGTGTAGTTAAGCATCATACAAGGAAAGAGTGGGTTAAGAAGACAGATTTGCCCACAAGAAGGGAGACCAAGAAGAATGAGAACGTTCTAAATCCTCCTATCATGAAGACAGAGTGGAATGGGAAACGGTCTAATTTCTGCAATTTCTGCAAAATCAGTGGCCATTGGGAGAAGAAGTGCTGGAAGTTGCACCCCGAAATTCGCCAAGAGTCAAGCAAACATATGGCAAAAGAGCTCGTGAAGAAAGCTCCATTCACCATTCAAAAAACACGCTTACAAGAAAGAAATGCTTGGTTCGAGTTTGGTAAGCATTTCATGATGTTTCTCCAGGTTATATTTCTGATCTTCTGCAAAATTTCGAGTTTTATGGGGGCAGGTATTCGTCTTTTGATGGAAAATTCTCAAAATTCTTCTAACTCGGAATCAACAAATAATGGAACCATCGCGAAGAGATCGACAAGAGGAATCCAACGACGCTGGAATCACGTCAAACGGCCTCCAGATGGAAAAGTTATTGCGACCTGAAGTTAAAAAGAAAAAAAAAGGGGGCTGCTGATCGACCTCTAGTTGAATCGGTCAGTAACTTGGGGAATAACCTGTTGTCTAGTGCACTTCGTAAGCCATTGAAGATCAGTTCCATCAAGTGCTTTAAGACAAAAGCAATTTTGTGTCTATGAAATTGTCAACAACAACAACCATAAGCTGCAATTACCGGCTTTTGATGCTCTTAATGGTAGCAAAGATGGGAGTTGTGGATTATCGTAGTCTCTCCACGAGAGAGCTTCAGAACCTGTGCAAGAAACATGGAATACCTGCAACTAAAACAAATGCTTACATAGCAGATGCTCTTAGATTCACTCTCTAATGTCTTTTGTGCCCACGCATCAAAATGTGTCGATTTGGTTCACGCTTTTATAGCTAGATCCTCGACATCTGCCACCATTGTGTCTGTAGTTGCAAGAGTTGCGTTTCTTTTGGTATGGATTTATATGTACATAGGTACAACAGTTGCACAGGCTCTAAAAACTGTCCTCCAAGGCATTTTGCTTTCTTCTGAAGAATCTATCGCTGTACATGACTCCAATAACAGTCTTGGTTTTGTTACCTGCTGCCCCTATAATGAAAAGAAATGTGATCTCAGTATTTACGATTACTCCCTGGCAGAATGGATCTCAGAATTCGTTATCGGTGAGAGTGGTGTAAGCCGATTTTGTTAGTTTTCCTCCCATGATCGCCGTTCAGTAAAACAGAAATGGGGAGCGGACATTTTTCACGTGAAGATTATGGTCATCAGCATAGTCAGGGAAGGCAATTCATTTCCCACGATAAATTTGGGCCGGTGGGGAATTCATGGATTGGTTTTCCGTGATAGAAGTGAATTGCCGGATTTTGTGCCACATAATCGGCATTCTGGACAATGATAAAGGAGCGATAGTTGATCCGTTGTAACTGCCCATTAATGTTGGAGGATCCCTTTCCGTGATCGGTGTGCAGATGTGTTCGAGATCTCCGCCAGGGTTTTTGTAACCAGCTCCCTGGATGGCGCAGAGGCGATGTGGTGAATCTGTGCACGGAATTGACCGAAGAAGGGGCGATGCTCTTTGTCAACGTGGAGGTTGCTGATATCGATTGTGAGATTGTGACTGCGTGGTGATCGTGGATAGCTACCGGAGGTGGGATCAGACAGCGTGGTGGATGCAACAAACAGTTACGTAGACAGCGTGGTGGATGCAACAAACAGTTACGTAGACAACGTGGTGGATGCGACAAACAGTCAATTCTGTCTCTGCGTAAATCAGAATTTAGGTTTGTTGTTGTGTCATGGTTTAAAGAGCTTCGTGGATCTATCCCTATGGAAAGAATGGACTTTGCAATTGATGCTGTGAAAACTCTTAGGCAACGGCTTTTAGATCTCCTGGCTTGCACTGATCCTGCACTGCCTAATCGAGATTCATCCTTTCCATATGCTGAACTTTCACGAACCTATGCAAAGATGAGAGCAGAGGTTGCTTCACTGATCCGAATTGCAGATGCCTCGAGTTCCTTTCAAAATGTGTTCGCTGCTGGAATTCCTCCAGCAGATGAGCTAGGTATAGATGCCGTGATTGATCTTGGCACAAAGCTTTCAGCGTCCAAGGATGCATTATCAGGAGATGGGAAGGAGAAACAAACTCTTGAGAGTTTGGAGGCATCAAGGCAACGAGTTTTGGCCACTGCAGGTTATTTGAAAACTGTTCAGGGCAATTTGCATGTTAGCGTTTCGGCCCTCATGTCAGGTGCAGTTGTTTGGATGGTGGAATTGCCTGCTAGGTTAAATCCAGTTATTCAACCACTGATGGCTGCTCTGAAAAGGGAACAGGAAGAGGTGTTACAAAAAATGGCTGCAGACGCACTAGCAGAAATCATTGCACAGTGCGTTGGATGTAAACCTGGTCCAAATGATAAGCTAATCAAGAATTGGATCTTTTCGCTTCCCTTGTTCACTGTTCGAATCTCCCCGGCCTCTCCACCAGGCACGACAATGTGAACATTGTCGTCATCAGAGAGAACACCGAGGGCGAGTACTCTGGTTTGGAACACGAGGTCGTTCCGGGCGTCGTCGAAAGTCTAAAGGTAATAACAAAGTTCTGTTCA
This sequence comes from Pinus albicaulis, assembly GCA_034641835.2. NCBI lineage: Eukaryota > Viridiplantae > Streptophyta > Pinopsida > Pinales > Pinaceae > Pinus > Pinus albicaulis. The sequence continues at coordinate 1,159,493,973 of CM076578.1, read as the reverse complement.
GAGCGGATTGCCAAGTATGCATATCTCAACAATAGGAAGACAGTGACAGCAGTGCACAAGGCCAATATCATGAAGCTTGCAGATGGATTATTCCTGGAATCCTGTCGTGAAGTTGCAAAGAAATACCCAAGTATCAAGTACAATGAGATCATTGTTGATAACTGCTGTATGCAACTTGTTTCAAAACCTGAGCAATTTGATGTGATGGTTACTCCAAATTTGTATGGTAACTTGGTTGCAAAACACTGCAGCTGGTATTGCAGGTGGTTCTGGAGTTATGCCAGGAGGAAATGTTGGTGCGGCAACTGCAATGGAAGCCTTCCAAGACACAGGAAAATTATAGATGGTTTTGCTGTGTTATTGAAACACTGAGAAAGCAGTGAATGAAAGGAGCGCTACCAGCAGAATGAGCGGACAAAGACACACACGGTGAGTTGGTATTGTTTAGGAGTTTGAGCCCGTGCATGTTAAAAGGGGTTTTTTTTGAACCATTTGTATATTGTTCCATTGAGCACATATTTTTCACATTACATTACTTGGTAATTTCCATGTAAGAGGCCATGGTTGGCATTAAAAATTTTTGCATGTAAATGGTTGAATGTCATGAAAAAGGCCAAAGTGGCCAACGATGAAAGAGATGATGTAAAATATGCTTATGAAGCATTGGAAAAGGCTTGTTTTTAGCCACTCTTATGTAAGGGAGAGTGAGAGTGAGAGGCGTATTTTTTTTTACGCATTAAGCCTTGTTGGCATCTTTGTAAGCAAATGGGATTAGGAAATTTTCCTAAAGCCATTTTGGCATGTAAACTTGACCAATGAACCCTTGGCAAGTGTTGTAAACAGGTATGATCAGCTACAGGTTGCAGCTTTATGCAGATGTGGACTTTTGCATTCCGATTCTGAAGGACTGAGGTGAAGGAATCTTGTAGGAATGTTCATTTTTCAGACATTTGTGTTGCAGCTTTATGCAGATGTGGACTTTTGCATTCCGATTCTGAAGGACTAAGGTGAAGGGATCTTGAAGGGATGTTCCTTTTTCAGGCATTTGTGTTGCAGCTTTATGCAGATGTGGGCTTTTGCATTCCGATTCTGAAGGACTGAGGTGAAGGAATCTTGCAGGAATGTGCCTTTTCAGGCATTTGTGTTGCAACAGTTGCAGGTGTTGGCATTATCTTCCGATTCCGAAGAACAGTAGGTGAAGGAGTCATGATGGAATTTGCCTTTCAGAGACATTTGCATATAGTTGAGTTGATTGAAGCTGATACTTTTGGAGACCAAAAGTTTTCTTTTCGGGGAGGTTTGATCCAGGAGGATCTCCACCAACAAAGAAGTTTACTTATGCACCATGAAGACACTTTATGATGGGTGACAAAGTAATGAGTAAAATAATTCATTATTTCATTTAAAAATTATGAAGTGGATAATGTTCTAAGTGAGTGGAAAATGACTCACCAAAATATTCACTTATTATTCCATTTGAGAAATTAGTTTTATGTGAGAATTGACCTCACAACTAATTTGCTATTTCTCATTAAGAGGTTGAGCTTTCTTGGCATGGTTAAGATCCTTGAAGTTGGGTTTGCCATTTTTTCCTTGAGTAAGTTTTGAAGTCCTAGAATCATGGAGTTTGTCTTTCCTTAAAATGTCTTGAGATCCTACTATTGTGGATTGGGGAGTTATGGGGAAAAACTATATAAACTCATGATGTGAGCCTTTGAGGAGGAGGAGAAAGGACAGGAAACTTAGCCTTTGAAAGCCATAGTGCTTGGCTAATGCTCAGCCATGGAACTGGAATGTATGAAAGCTTAATTTGAAGATGAAATATAAAGGATCTGCCTTCCAATTGAAGCAGGTCCGGAGATGTAACCCCAGTGAGTTGGAGGGGTGAACTCCATTACCAATTTGGTTGTCTTTCGCTTATGTGTTATGTGCTTCCTGATTATGTTTAATTCATGTTAATATGTGTATGCTCTAACATGCTCATTTGAACCTGTATAAGCCATAGTCGTTTTAAAAGATCTTAGTACCGTACACGTGATGGTTGGGTAGTACTCGACCCGTGATCGGATCAGATATAGACACAAGGTTCTTCTTCAAATTTGGTACATAGAGTACATCCTGCAAGTGGAGGACTTGATCTTGAGATAAGTGGAGGGTCACAGTCCTTGTCCCTTTTACGGGATATGTGGCATTATCTCCAAGGATAATTTCCAGATTAGTATCCTTCTCAACCATATCAGAGAGTGCTTCCTTGAACCTAGTGATGTGCCTTGAGGCACCACTATCTATCAACCAGACATCCATAGTGTCGGGTGGAGATGCAACAGAGAGGGCAGATACAAGAATTGTAAATTTTTGAAGATGTTCTATGCTTGATGCAACTTTACTTTTATCCCCAATGTCAGTCAGTAATCACATAAACAAGAAAGTAAAGTGCTAATAGAACATACAAGTAGATCGACAAAAGACAAGCCAGAAAAATATAAGTGTGTTGGTGCGTTAAGGCGGTCAACAGGATGCTTCAACTAGCAAAGTCTCAATACGGTCAGCCAACCAGAAGTGTCACACACACAGCCCTTAAAGACAGCTCATGAAAAATCAACATAATTCAACAAAAGAATCCCACATCCAAATTTCCAGCATCATCCAGATTTACAACATCCAGATTTACGGCATCCATTTCTGGCATCATCCAAATTTACAGCATCATCCATATTTACGGCATCCATTTCCGGCATCATCCAGATTTACGGCATCATCCATATTTACGGCATCCATTTACGACATCCATTTCCGGCATCATGAGGATGTGTGTGATGAGATGATTGAAATGTCCTCCAACGTTGACTCTATTTATATCAATCACTGAGGGTGTGTGACACATTTGCTGGGGGTGTAAAACCTTAAGGCCGACCTGCACATATTTTGAAAGTATTAAAAATAAATTCAAAATAAATGTTCTGCTCATCGGATCAAGATGATCTTTTGATCGATCTTGCACCTCTTCGAAAGAGGAACCCAATAAAAATATTGGTGTCTTCATCTGAGCATCACAACATGGAGTTTGGACCTAGTTGTCCAATTTTAACACTCCCTCTCAACTAGGGAGAACTCCATCCACTTGTGCAATCAAACATCGTGCGTCATCCCGCCGTAACTTGCTTTGCTGGCCTCTTTATTTCAGAACAAAAGTGGGTCAGTCACAAAGACATCATTCCCGGCTGACAGATTCAGCCCAGAGGTCTGAAACCTCTATAGGACTCACAAAGAGTCTCATACCAACCCGGAGTCGGTTTATTTGACCCGAAGTCAGTAGGAGGTCCGAAACCTCACTTGGACTCAAGAGAGTCATATATACTAACCCGAAGTTAGTCTCACTGACCTGAAGTCAGTTGGAGGTCTGAAACCTCACATGGACTCAAAGAGTCACATACCAACCTGAAGTTGGTTTATCTGACCCGAAGTCAGTAGGAGGTCCGAAACCTCACTAGACTTGATCCCAGATCAAGTGGTTGGACACGTGTCATCCTAGATAGAGAGTACGACAATCTCTGATGCGTCCATTAGTCTTTGCTACTAGTCTCTAGCTTTTCCCACCTCATTGGCCAAATGAGAGGTACTTCCCATGAGTTCGGAACCCAAATGGGTAGGATGCATACGGGGCACAGATCATGAGAGGCAAACCAACTCAATCATAACGGTGGGGCCCAAGCACAACAACAAGGTTCGGCAAGCCTAGCCTTGTGGTTGCTTATAGCTCCGAGAAGCTATCCCCAAAGCCCCCCATAGCTCCCAGAGCTCATCGTATAACAGGACCCTTAGAATAGGGTCGTTCCACGATACCAAGATTCTCATGGAAGGTTAGGAACATGACCTTCCCCAAGGGCATTTTGACAATATCCGCGACCTACTCATCAGTTCCTATATGATCGAGCCTTACGACGCCTCACTGTACCATATCCCGAATAAAGTGGTACCAACCATCAACATGCTTGGATCGTTCGTGGAACACGGGATTCTATGACAAACGAATCCCCCTCTAGTTATCACAAAGGATAACGATGGAATCTAGCACATGCTCGAACAGCTCACTAAAGAGCTTTCACAACCAAGTGACTTCACAACAGGCCATACATGTTACAATGTATTCGGCCTCAGTAGTGCTCAAGGCTACCGACTTCAGTTTCCTGCCCGAAGTAGATCTACGTGTGAAGTATCATCCAGATGTGCTCTTGCGATCCACCACACTGCCAGCCCAATCGGCATCACTATATCCATGGAGTGTCATACTCCCGGTAGTGTATCTCAGCCCATGGTCTATCGTGCCTCAAAGATATCTCAAGAGTTTCTTGGCACCAACCCAGTGAACGTTATGATCAACCATGTGTTGACTCAAAGTGTTCACTGCACAACATACGTCCGGACGGGTGTTCACTAAGAACATTAGGGCCCCTACGAGTTGAAGATACTCAGTAGGATTTGCTAGCACGGGCCCAGTAGCGTTGCCACTCAACTTCTTAAAGTTGAGCTCCATTGGTGTCGACACAAACTTATAGTCCATCATACTAAATCTTTCTAGAAGCTTCACAGTGTATTTTCCTTGAGAAAGGAAAATCTCGCCAGGTCTCTACCAGACCTCCAGGCCTAGGAAGTAGTGCATCAATCCTAGGTCCTTCATCTCGAACACAGCAGCAAGCTCCCTCTTGCACTGATGAATGAGAGGGACATCACATGTCAGGAAGAGGTCATCCACATAGAGCACCAGAATGAGAGGCTTCTCTCTATCAACCTTGAAGTAAAGGTTCAGATCAACATTACTACGAGTGAAGCTTGGCTTCATCAGGTAGCTATCTATCCTCTTGTACCAAGCTCTGGGTGCTTGCTTCAACCCATAGAGGGGTTTCTTCAACCTGCAAACATGGGTGTCCCGATCTTGGACTTTGAACCCCAGAGGTTGCTCCACATACACCTCTTCCTTTATCGCACCATGCAGAAATGCGGTCTTCACATCCATCTGATGAAGACTCCATCCTTGCGTAGCAGCAAGGGCTATGATAGATTGGATGGTGGTATATCGGGCCACAGGTGCAAATATATCATCATAGTTTATGCCTTCCTTTTGAGAGAAGCCATGGACAACAAATCTTGCCTTGAAATTTTCAGTACTTCCATCAGATCCATGCTTGATCTTGTAGAGCCATTTCGAGGTGACAACTGCTTTGTCCTCCGATCTTGGAACCACATCCCAGACATCATTCTTCATTATGGACTCATACTCTTCGTGCATAGCCTCCTTCCAGACTTGATGCTTTACGGCTTCCTCAAAAGATCCAGGCTCAGATTGTACAATAGTACTCATGGTTGCTAGATACCCTTGGTATCTACTTAGCTTTTTGCTTTCACGAATGTCCCCCTTTGGGGCCATATGTCCTTCGGCATCCTCGAGAGTGTCCCTGAGCCATGATGGTCTCTTCCCTATTGAAGGAGGTGGATCAATCGGGTCCATTGGTCCTTCAACATCGGGCATCGTCTCATCCTTCGGTTCTTCTTGATTTCCAGGCCTTGCTTCATGATCTTCCTCAGATCTCGGAAGATTGACTACTTTCCTTAGGGAAGCATCTTTGTCAAAGGTAACATCGTGGCGTATCTCCACTTCCCTTCGACCAGGCACATATACTTTATAGGCCTTCGAAGTTTCGTTGTAGCCCACAGACATTGTGGTCTCCCTCTTGATGCTAGCTCCTCTACAAAAGTTCTTGAACTTGTTCGTCTCATATAATAAGAACATCCTCCCAAGAGGATGTCATGGGCAGCATACCAGACAAATCAGAATGTACTAATTGCAAGACATCAGATGTCTTTGTGACACTTGAGGGGAAAGGTCCCCTTGTATGCTTTCCTTCAGCAAAACCCTGACATACACCTTCATGATTATTTGAGAAGTCAGGCATCCCCGTCAGCACCTTCCTTGCTTCGGGAAGGGCCTTGTAGTGAAGTTGTTCAAACCTCTGGTGCCATAGTTCAGTCTGTCGGATAGTATCACATGTCATCGCTCCCAGTGGACTTCCTCCGACCTGGTAGAGTGTACCAACTCTAAACCCAATCGTGATAGCTTCCTTGAAACTATTCTTCCACATGCGCACCTTCCATCAATGAATGCCACATTGAAATCTTTGTCTTCCATGGCCGAAACAGACACAAGGTTCTTCTTCAAATTAGGTACATATAGTACATCTTGCAGGCGGAGGACTTGACCTTGAGAAAAGTGGAGGGTCACAGTCCCCGTCCCTTTCACGGGATGTGTGGCATTATCTCCAAGGATAATTTGTAGATTAGTATCCTTCTCAACCATATCAGTAAGTGCTTTCTTGAACCCAATGATGTGCCTTGAGGCACCACTATCTATCAACTAGACATCCATAGTGTCGGGTGGTGATGCAGCAAAGAGGGCAGATACAAGAATGAATTCATTTCTTTTATCATCAAAAACATTTGATTCCTCATACCTGGAATTTCTTGACCTTTTGAAAGGTTGCCCATTTCCGCGGGAGGGAGCCTTCCTTTTCTTGACCTTCTTGAAAGGGCATTCTCTAGCATAGTGACCTAGCTCAGAGATGTAGGCAACCAGACTCTAATGAATTGAGTCCCTGATCATCAGCTTTGCTTTGATTTCCCCTTCTTGTACTTTGATTTGGCAGCAGCAGTTGCAGTGGATGGAGGCTCTTGGATTTTACCTTGCACATAGTCCATGACATCTTGGTCTTCCAAATTAAGATCCAATGTCATCTTCCAAGCATGAAGTCATCCTTCCTAGTCAATTTTTAATCAGCCTTAAAGCCATTGTAGTTTGAGGAACCCATCCTCTTCTTCGGTGATTGCTACAAACTAGGGCTTTGTCTTCACCTTAGCTCTGATACCATGTAAATTTTTGAAGATGTTCTATGCTTGATGCAACTTTACTTTTATCCCCAATGTTAGTCAGCAATAACATAAACAAAAAAGTAAAGTGCTATTAGAACATACAAGTAGATCGGCAGAAGACAAGCCATAAAAATATAAGTGTGTTGGTGCGTTACGACGGTCAACAGGATGCTTCAACCAGCAAAGTCTCAATACGGTCAGCCAACCAGAAGTGTCACATACACAGCCCTTAAAGACAGCTCATCAAAAATCAACATAATTCAACAAAAGAATCCCACATCCAGATTTCCAGCATCATCCAGATTTACGGCATCATCCATATTTACGGCATCCATTTCTGGCATCATCCATCCATATTTACGGCATCCAGATTTACGACATCCAGATTTTCAGCATCCATTTCCGGCATCATCCAGATTTACGGCATCATCCATATTTACGGTATCCATTTAAGACATCCATTTCCGGCATCATGAGGATGTGTGTGATGAGATGATTGAAAATGTCCTCCAACATTGACTCTATTTATATCAATCACTGAGGGTGTGTGACACATTTGCTGGGGGTCTAAAACCTTAAGGCCGACTTGCACATATTTTGAAAGTATTCAAAATAAATTCAAAATAAATATTCTGCTCATCGGATCAAGATGATCTTCAGATTGATCTTGCACCTCTTTGAAAGATAAACCCAATAAAAATATTGGTGTCTTCACCTAAGCATCACAACATGGAGTTTGGACCTAGTTGTCCAATTTTAACATATATGCTATGCAAATCCTATGACTTAGGTGAGATGCAAGATCTTGGTTTATTTTAATTAGATGTCTAACTAAGTGTATCTCTTGATTTTTATCTATATTGAGCCTAGTCTCTAAAGTAAGTGGCAGAGAGAAGTCAAGGTGAAGCAAGCAAGGGCTTGGTTAACGATCCCTCTCCTTGAAATCTAACATACTTGATACCTCTGGCATTGTAGAGACTATGGCTCTGACGACTACAAGGTCACCGTTTTAAATATTAAAGGGGCTAGATTTCTCAAGCAAAGATGAGAAGGGTGTTCCTATCTTTCTATCAATTAAGCTTATGCTTGGAGGTAAATTATTAATGCAAGACTAGTTCTGGGATGTTAATGCAAGATTATTGAGTATCCTCTTTAGGTGAGATTGTTTAATGTTCATTTAAGTACTTTAGTTAGGATTGATCTTAAGTTATGGAAATAAGTACTTAACAATGGTAAATAAGAGGCAATCTCAACCACAATGAAATGTGCCAATTTTACAAGTGCCAACAAGATACAAGAGATAATCAAAAAGTAATTTCCCAAGTGTTAGATAATCACAAGATAAATGATCTTTAAAGGAAAGACTACCAATATGCCAAACATCCACAATAGATATTAACCATAAAACAATGATGACAATAATGGCAAGAAAGAGAGATGAGAGCACTTAGGATGCAAAGGTGAAGATACTAATGAATGCAAAAATGTAAATAAGTCAACCCACTATCAAACAACTTTGCCAATGCCAATTTTTTAATGAATTATTCCTTTATATGCCAATGCCACTGTTAGGATCGAAATTTATTATGCTTATGACAGTTAGCAATAAATTATGATCTGAGCCAAACAGTGAATGCCCAAATGCAACAAATGACTTAGCAATATGTTAGGAAATTTACCACTTAATTTTATGTCACTTGTATGGATATTATATCATTGTTTTCAAATGTTAGATGGTAGTGACAAAACAGAGATGAATAGAGGGTTTGAAGAGGCAAACCAGTGGGCCCCTAAGCCTAGTAGAGAACTAATCCACTTGCCCAAATATTATTCAATAGTTAGACAACCCGTAAACACAAGATTATGACCCAATTTTTCTGCAAAACACACCAAGTATTAAAATTAAAATCAAATAGTGAGGACGAGAGGAAAAAATGGCAAGGAATCGGCTAGAATGAGGGGGCAGCAAGGCCTATTAGGCAAGCGACTAAGGCAGAAGAGGCCACTAGGGCATGTCATCAAGGGTAAGGAGGCCTTAAAGGCCTACTGCAAGCCTTAAAGGGTTGCGTCCAAAGGAAGACAGTCCCTTAGGGACTGCGGCAAGTTGAGGGAGGAGGGATAAGGGCAACCGAGGTAGGAAAAGGGCCAGCGAAGGGCCAAGCAAGAGGAAGAGGGTTGGTCGAGAAGGAGAGAGATGTTGAAGGGTCTGCGGCAAGGAAGAAAGGGGCAGACAGAGGGAAACAATGGAGAGAGGTGTTGAAGATTGTAACTAGGTTCAATCTTCATAAATTGTATTTGATTCAATATTTATTGTACTTGTCAAAAGAATAAAGAAAATAGTTTTATATTATTATTAAATGACTTATTAAAGCATGGGTTTCATGCTTGGGTCATATTATTTTAGGTCAAAGTCCCCATTGTGGATTTCTAGGATTTATTCTGAGTTTATAATGTCATTGCAGATTTAAATTGACTAAAATTGGGCTTTTGAATCATGCAATTAGGTCAAGTATTGAGTCAAATATGATTTATGGGGCCTCCACATCAAATCGACCTTCAAGTGATCAAGTCGGCCTCAAGTCCAATAAATCGAACCCATCAGAAGCCTATAAATACAGGGAGATCGAATTCATTTGGAGACATCTCACTCACACACAGAAATTCGATATCATTTGTTGCATCAGGGAAAATTGCGAAGTGAAGGAAAGGGTCAATTTGAATTCGGTTTTGGGAAAGCTATAGAAGTTGAAGAAAATCAAAATTTTTGTGCTATTCTCTCTCTCTCTCTCACGTGCTATATTCTGGAAGATCGAAGTCCTTCATTATTTGTTGCATCAGTTGCTGCCAGTTGCTACTGCCAAGAGAAGAATAGGCTGAAGTTGATTCTGTTGGATATTGTTGCCTTGAGAAGCTGTGTTGGGTCAAAATCAAACTCCTAGAAGCAAGATCGAAGTCTTTCCCTAAAGATCGAAGTTCCAGGTCGAAGAAACTGCTACACAGTGTTGCTACTGTTGTTGTTGCTGCCATATTAAGGAAGGATCAGAAGGAAGGCTGACTCCATGGGGAGCAAGTCCGAGTCAAGGTCTAGAGTCTCAAGAATTACTATTGAATGAAGAATTATTGACTAGGTTTTCCTCGAAAGTGGGGTTTTTCCCTGGTTGTTGGCCTACATCTGGTGTCCTTGATCTATGTGCTTTTGCTTTGATATTTGCTTGATGCACTAAGAAGAAAGAAGATAAGAAGAACATAATAAGAACTAAAGAATATTACAAGTAAATAATCAGGAATAAGAGAATCGCTCTGCCTTTCTGATTCTCTAACATGGTTTCAAAGCTTTGGTGAAAGAAGGAAAAGGAAGTCTTAAGGATTTGATCAAGGACACATAAGAAGTTTATTAAAGGAAACTCTTTAAGGAAACTAAGGACTACTAAGATGACCAAGGAGGATTTTGTATCTACTTTCTTTGTGAAGATAGCAAGAATAAGAGATGACATTTTTGACATTGATGAAATAGTGACAGATAAAAAACTTGTGATCACAGCCATACTAGGGCTACCACCCACTAGGGATACATTTGCTGCAAGTCTCAAAAGCTGGAAAGAAACTCCCACTTTTGAGGAACTATGGACAGTCTACAGTCAAGAAGAGTTAAGAATCTCAACGGTAGCCAACAATGAAGAAGTCTCAAATGCTTTTGTTGCTCGTCACAAGGGAAACATCAAGAAGAAAGGGCCAAGGAAGAAGGTTGATATGTACAAGATTGAATGCTATCATTGTCACAAAATGGGGCATTATAGAAGTGACTGTCCCAAAAATCCTAGAAGTAAGAAAGAGATAGAGCAAATGTGGCTGAAGAAGTGTCCTCTCACAAGAGAGCAAAGCCCGAAGAGAATGACATAAGTGATTTACATTACTAATCCCCTTGCTCCAAGCTTTAGATATTTCATTTGTATATTTTATGTTTAGTTACAAGTATAACATCTATTTGGAAAGACATTTTTCTTGTTTTATAAGTTTTTAGGTTTCCCTCAAAGCTTTGGAGGGAGCCCACAACAACTCCTCAAGATAAGTATCTCATTCCCTCTCTATTTGTTTTCATGGACTTATTTAAAGTTTTGATTATATTAAATACTAATCACCTGTCTACCTCTATTTCCTTGTCTAGGAATCAACCTACTCAAGGATTATGGAAGAAGGCTTCAAGGATTAAGTAGGAAGCCCTCACTAGACAAAGCATTGAGGTTTTTCAAAGAATCAAAGGTATGTCTTAGATTATAAAGTCTCGTTATTCCTTTTTGGTATATCCACTCTACATTGCTAATTGTTGTTGTGTCTAGCTCTCATGAATCTTAAAAGATTCTTGTTTGGGATGATTCATCATCTGCTGAATCTACCCACCTTATATACCTCAAATTGTTTGCATAAATATAACCTAAAAGGGTTCTTTGGAAACCCTAACCTAAGAGTATGTTGATAATGTGTGAAACCCTAAACCTACTTAGGGCTATTAATGAAGAAATTGCCATTATGGTTAATATATTGATAATGTAGTGTTTGGGATTTTGATATGATCATGGAAGCTCTAACTAATTAGGGTTGAAATGATGTTGTTCGAAATCTTGAACCTTTGAAGTCTTGATAGAATAAGGGTTTGCTTTGACATGAACCGAAACCCTAGGTTTTGGTAAGGTCTACAAGCAAAAAAAATCCTTGTTATGAGAAGTCTTAGGAATGAAACCCTAGGTATATATTTCTTTGATTGAGTCCCTAGCTTAGTCTAGGTCGATATGTCTCATATATTAAATATTGTCTAATCATATGATATGCTTATACATAATGAAAATCTCCTAGATATATGTGTTGAACAAATTTCAAATGGTCATAAGTTCTAGGGTTTGGAATCAAGTCAAAGTTTTGAGCTCTAGGATGATGAATTGAAGAATCTAGGGTTTTACATCTAATCCCTAGTAATGATTAAATTCTCTAGTATGTGTATTCATTTTGAATATATATAATGTTTGCTGAGAATTTATAGATTGTAGATCTAGGGTTTACTGTGACAATTAATGAATCTAAACCAACAGAAATCCTACTGCAGTTAACTGATTTGCATTTCCTACTTGTGTTCTTAATTAACAAGTTATTTACAAAATTATTCAGTAAATATTAATGCAAATACTCTACAGCCTACACCAATATACAAATCAAGTACTGAAAAATAAATGAGACAATCACACAAAGGACACGCTTATTTTTGGACTAACATCTCGAGAAAAACATAATGCGAGAAAACTGGTGCAACAGATCTGAGGATTTTTATTATTAACCAGCAGTTTTCTGAGTACAAGTAGGGTAACAAATCTGGCTCGCCCAACAAAGAAAATCTCGGCAGACAGATAAAATAGTGAGTTTTACCTCACACTGCAAGTCCCGGCTGATCCGTATCCAAACTGGCGAAACCCCAGCTCCCGTTGCGCTGCCTCTGCGCAGTAGATGCATAGGCCTACGTGGGAATGGCAGATGACTGTGTCACCTCTTCTCTGCGCTAATTTGCCTCTCAGAAAATCGAGTTTCAGCCCTCCTGTCTCAGAAACCCCGATCTCCAGCAAAATTCGAACTATCCCTTAGAACCACTACGCAGCCCCTGCATGGGCCTATGTCACCCCTTCTGGGACTGCGTCACCTCTCTTGGTGGTTGTTTTGCTTCCTCTGTTGTCTTTTCTGCCTCTCTGCTATATACTCTTGGTCCTTCAACCAATCACTACTTCTGCCCCTCACTATTGCTAAATCACTCAGATCTTATCTTCGTCTAAGCGATGCTCCGTCAGAAGAATTCGATCTCTAGATTCACTCACTATGTGTGTTCTCCGACTGACCCTCAAGCCTTCCTTTATACTTTTCCTGTTGAGAAATCAACGGCCAAGATTAAATTAGACTTGATCCTTGTCACTTCGAAGTTTCTCACCCACATTTATATTAATTCACTTTAATTATTCTAGTTTCCTTAGTTTTAACTAAAGCTCCATTAAAAATAACTAATTATTTGAATAACATTTATTCTAGGAGGAATTTCTCCAAACGATTTCTGGGTCTTGGAGATCTCATGTGTTCTAGCCCCTCCACAAAATTTCGGAGCTAGAGCACATCCGATGCTACCCAAAAATCAACACTCCCTCTTAGGGAGGAATGTGCTCTAGCAATACTTATCACCATAAGCATCACCCTAATCCACGGCATCGGTCCTCTACGTTGTTGATGCTCGGTCTACTGCCCCTCATCCACTGTGTTGTTGCAATCTGTATTGTTGCCCATGACTCTGCCACTGTCACTGGTGCATCTGTACTGCAACTCACTCTCAATATGTTGCATCATGCTACCCATAGCACTACCACTGCTAACTGTTGCATTGCAACTCAGTTGCTGAGAGTTAAGCAACCGAAAGACATCCTAAACACTGACATACTGGTCAGTCTGGATGCACCTTGATGCTAAAGCTTCCTCTGCTGCTAATCTGCGTTGACCCTCTAATGCTACTGCATTGCTGCTGCTCTGCACTGTGTTGCACCACTGTGCACTGCGCTCCTGCTGCCTCTGCTCTGCGATGCTTCAGACTTTGGCGCTCTAGCTCTGTCATTGTCACTCCATCATTCGTCGCACCAACTGACTCTCGTCATTTTGCTATTGTCATTAAGGGCTCCCGTAGTCGTATGTGATCCAAGAGTTTGGGCACCTGAAGGATCCTTCCCTTGTCACTGTAGCTCCAATCTACAGCTACATATCTGTAGAAATTTCTGAACCTTAATTCTTATGCAGAAATTATTTATGTTAATTCGATTAAGCTTCTCCTACTTATACAAGTTATCAAATGAATAAATTCAAGTTAACATCAAAGCAAAACACATAACAAACCTCTACCAATTCAGATCTAGAATAAGCACATGCACACATAGACAAAGTGACACAGTGATTTCTGGACAAACTGTCCCCAAAAAAACCCAATGTGGGAAAACCTGTCTCTGGCTGCTGGAGGGCTCTATTATTAAGAATATTTCTAAATACACAACTCTGGGTTCCAGATCTGGAAAACCAAAAATAGAAAACTCTAGATCTACAGCACCTGGCTGATCTAAGACCAACAATACTAACTGATCCACACCCTCAAACGGGATTTACAGAACTCGGCCAGATCTAGGCCTAGAAACCCCAGATCTGCCCCTGAAAGACACTGTGTCAGCCTCTGAAGGCCTCCAAATGCTCAGTGTTGTCACTGGAAAGGACTGCGTTACCCCAGACTGGGTGACGCAGTCACTACGCTGCCCCTAAGGGTCTTTGCATAACCCCTGAAGGGTTTCCTGAAAATCACGTTGTCCTTGCTGCTGCTGTCGTCTGTTGTTGTTGCTTCTGCTGCTGCTGCTACCGTCTGTTGTGGCTGTTGCTGTCGTCTGCTGCTGCTGCCTTCCTCTGCGCTATCTTTCCTGATCTCTTCTCTGCTTCTTGTGTATTCTAGACCCCAGGATCAGATCATCCCCTTGGTCTAAATTCCCCTCTCTACAACTGAAACACTTGAGAATTCTTAGCAACCCTGCCGTCGAATCTTAGCTTAGCTTCAGTGCTCTGCCTCTGTATGTCTTACAAATGACCCCAAGCCTTTCCTTCATACTTTTCTCGTTGACAAATCAACGACCAAGATTAAATCTTTAATCAATGGCTAAGATTAAAAGAAAGCTTGATTTGTGTGACTTAAGACAATTTCATCACATGTTTAATTAAATTCACTTTAATTATTTTATTTTCTTAATTTTTAACTTAGGAAATACATTAAAATAATTAATTAATTTAATATCTCCTAAACCAGATGAAATTTCCCAAATCCATTTATGGGTCTTGTAGATCAGGTGAACTCTAGTCCTTCCTCAAAATTTGGGACCTAGAGCACAACTGATGCTACCACAAATACACAATCTCAACACTCCCTATTAACATCAAGGGTGTGCTCTAGCAATACATCACACTTATGCATTACAAGATTTTGGGCACTGGTTCTGTGCTGCTGAAGCTTGGCCACCTACCACTCAACTCTGCACTACTACTGCCATTCTGTACTGCTGCCCATGACTCTACCACTGCCACTGCAACCACTGTACTGCAGCTCTCTCTCAATATGTTGCATCTGTGTTGCTCATAGCACTGCCATTGCTGATCTACTGCACTGCAACTTCAGTTGTTGAGAGAAACAACTGAATCTCCTGCCCAATCTTTGACAAACAAGTCAGATGGGCTACATCCTCATCACTGAAGCTCCATAGGCTACAGATCTGTGCTGGCATCTAAAGAACGATGCATAGCTACAGCTCTGCCTACGTAATCAAACTCCCTCTGCACTACTGAAGTCACATTAGCTCCTTGTGCTGAAATCTATCATGTTGCTGCTGCACTGTGATGTCCCTTTGAAGCTCTCTGCGTTGCTACAACTCTGCACTGCGTTAGCAAAACTGCACTGCACTGCTAAAGTCATATCAGCCTCTGCACTGCTACTACGTTGTTGCTGCTATGCTTTGCGCTACTCCTCCCAGCCTCCAGATCTACCTCTGCTTATGCCTCATCTGTGATCTATGCACCCACTTCTCCACTTGTCCTGCTACTGTCTTAAGGCTGTCGTAGCTCACTTGTGATCCAAGAGATGAGCTGCTGAAGGATCCCGCCTCTCTTCCATGTAGCTCCTCTACATGTCCATCTCACCCCACCTCCGTGGTTCATGAGCGCTCATGGCTACATCATCTCCGAACCCATCATCTGCCACTACTGCTTTGGAAGAAGATGCTTCTTTGTCCTTCTTCTTTTCTGGACAATGGCCGGCAAAATGTCCCATTTCGCCACACTGGAAGCACTTGATATTAGAAAGATCCTTCTTCTTCTTCGGCTGCTTCTTTGATGCCAAGGCTGCATCTTCCTCCTCTTCCTTCTTAACCTTGCTCAAAGCAGGGCTATGCTGCTTCTTGGTGAACCTTCGTAGTTCTTCTTGCCACAGGATCGACCACAAGCTGTCCCAATCTGGGAGGTCCGCTCTGCTCAAGATACTTTGGACAAAGGTTTCCCATTCATCTGTGACTGCATTGAGGGCAGTCCTGATTATCACTGCATCATCTACAGTTGCACCCGTTGAAGTTAGTTGATCCCTGATTGACTACAATCTGAAGAGGAAATGCTCGATGTCTTCTCCCTTGATCAACATAAATGACCTCATTTGGGCCTCCAACAGCATCTTTCTTTGGACTGATTTTCCCTCATACAGGGAAGTCAAGGCCTTCCACATCTCATTAGTTGTCTTCTTTTCAGCTATGTGTGGCACAATATGATCCTTGATACTGTCCATTATCAGCCGCTTGGCATGCACAACAGCTTCCCTATGCTTCTGTAGGAGATCCGCATCTGTCGATGTGGCCAGAGTCTACTCTACATGGTCTCTTAGACCGTATGCCTCAAGGACAATCAGGATCCTTTCCTTCCACACCGAAAAGTTTGAGCGGCCCTCTAGCCTATCCTGATCATGTAGTCCATGAGGAGCCATCTGCTCAGAATGTGTCGGAGCTCCTCTTCTCTATGCTAGAGATCTTGGATCTAGGGTCCTTTACGAATTGGGCACCCTCTGCTCCCTCTGACACTTGATTTCCCTCCTTGGAAATCTACCAAATCAACTCTGATCCAGCGTCTTCTTTGATCCTCTGACCAAACTGCAAGTTTCCTTTGGCAAGAAACTCTCTGAGAAGCTAATCTCTTCCCAAAACTTTGTCACTTGTGCTAAGGTTAAAAATCTAAAAACTTCAGAAGTTTAATTCCACCAGCTCTTCTGAATTTCTGCAACTTTTCTGCAGACTTTTTCTGGATCTGACAGATTCAAATCTGAATCACATTGGTTGGCTTCAAACCTAACCAGCGTTGTTTCTGAGTTGCCTCTGCGCAGTAATTGCATGGGCTTGCTAGGACACAGCGTTGGACAGCGTCACCCTTCCCTCTGCATGAATCTCCTCCTTAAAACTGCGTTGTCCCTTCAGATGCTTCCGCTGGTGACCCTTCTAGATTTGCAATTGCTCTGATACATTTAGAAATTTCTGAATCTTAATTCTTATACAGAAATTATTTCTGTTAATCCGGTTAAGCTTCTCCTACTTATACAAGTTATCAACTGAATAAATTCAAGTTAACATCAAAGCAAAACACATGACAGATCTCTACCAATTCAGATCCAGAATAAGCACATGCACACATAGACAAAGTAACACAGTTATTTCTGGACAAACTGTCCTCGGAAAAACCCAATGTGGAAAAACCAATCTCTGGCTGCTGGAGGGCTCTATTATTAAGAATATTTCTGAATACACAACTCTGGGTCCAGATCTGGAAAACCCTATAGAGAAAATTCTAGATCTACAACACCTAGCTGATCTAAGACCAACAATACTGACTGATCCACACCCTCAAATGGGATTTACAGAACTCAGCCAGATCTAGGCCTAGAAACCCCAGATCTACCCCTGAAAGACACTGCGTCAGCCTCTGAAGTCCTCCAAATGCTCAGCGTTGTCACTGGAAGGGACTGCGTTACCCCAGATTGGGTGACGCAGTCACTACGCCGCCCCTAAGGGTCTCTACATAACCCTTGAAGCGTTTCCTGAAAATCATGATGTCCTTGCTGCTGCTGCTACTGCCGTCTGTTGTTGCTGCTGCTGTCATCTACTGCTGTTGTTGTCTGCTGTTGTAGCCGTCTGCTACTGCTGCCTTCATCTACGCTGTCTTTCCTGATCTCTTCTCTGCTTCTTGTGTATTCTAGACCCCGGGATCAGATCATCCCCTTGGTCTAAATTCCCCTCTCTACAACTGAAACACTTGAGAATTCTTAGCAACCCTGCCCCTAGAGTCTTAGTTTAGCTTTAGTGCTCTGCCTCTGTGTCTTACAAATGACCCCAAGCCTTTCCTTTATACTTTTCTCGTTGACAAATCAACGGCCAAGATTAAATCTTTAATCAATGGCTAAGATTAAAAGAAAGCTTGATCCATGTGACTTAAGACAATTTCATCACATGTTAAATTAAATTCACTTTAATTATTTTATTTTCCTAAGTTTTAACTTAGGAAATACATTAAAATAATTAATTAATTTAATATCTCCTAAACCAGATGAAATTTCCCAAATCCATTTATGGGTCTTGTAGATCAGGTGAACTCTAGTCCTTCCTCAAAATTTGGGACCTAGAGCACAACTGATGCTACCCCAAATACACAAAATCTCAACAATATCAACCCACTTCTTAGGTGCATGTGCACTCATGGCACATCCATCGTCATCCTCCTTGTCAGCCTGAGCTGGAGCAGCCTTCGAGTCAAATTCTTCTTTGCCCTTCTTCTTCAGAGGGCACTACGTGGCGAAATGTCCCATTTCCACACATCTAAAGCATCTGACCTTCGAGAGGTCCTTCTTCTTCCTTCTTTGCTGCCCTTGTTGTCCCTTAGATGTGAGAGCAACATCTTCCTCTTCCTCCTTGACTTTGATCCCTTACCGTTGCTTCCTACCTTGGTCCACTATCTGATCTCTTCCTGTAGAAGAGCTGCCCACATCTCCTCCCAACTTGGAAGAGCAGCCCTGCCCAAAATGCTTTGGACAAAGGTTTCCCAGTCTTCAGTGACTGCATTCAGGGCAGACCTGACCATAAAACCAACATCTGGTGTAGCCCCTATGGAAGCTAGTTGATCTCAGATCCCTTGAAATCTAATAAGGAAGGGATCGATCTCTTCTCCCTTCTGCATCTGAAACAATCTCAGTTGGTTTTCAAGCAACACCTTCCATTGGACGGAAAATCCCTCATACAATGTGGTCAAGGCCTCCCACATTTCCCTTGTTTTGTTCTTCTCAGCAATATGTGGGATCACATTATCCTTGACTCTGTCCATGATCATGCGTTTTGATTTTGCTTGAGCCTCCTCGTACTTCTTGAGAGGATCAACATCAACTGGAACAACAATCGTGTTCAAGGCATGATCCTTGATGCGATGTTCATCCAAAACTGCCAGGATCCTGACCTTCCAGATGACAAAGTTGGATGCTCCATCCAATTTTTCCTGATCCCTTAGTCCATTCACGACGATCTTTGCTCAACTAAGTGTCGAACAGGTTCCTTTCCCCCTCTTCCGCTACTGCCCCAGCAAAACTCGAATCTGGATTTCTTTGGCGCTAGAAATCCTCTAAGGAACAAGCTCCCTCTGAAATTTGATTTCCTTTACAGAAATCCTTCTGCCAACAAATGTCGAAGCACTCCTCTCTAATATCTCTTTGCTGCTGCTCAGCACTGGATCTAGATTTCTTAGCAAGAAATCTTCTGAGCAACTGATTCCCTCTAGTTTGCTTATGTCCCAATAGACATTGTTTTGCACCAACAGAATCAGCGTCCCACCAGCAACTTCAGTTGGAAATATGCACTGCACCTCCAGCTACGGCAACCGGAAAATTGAGACTCAATAGCCTTTGCGCTGGCCTAGAAACCACTGCGCTACCTTCTGCAGCTACAGCGTCACCCTAGCAAGCTGACGCAGGCTCTACGTGAACCTTCCCTAGTGATTGCGTCACCCTTCCTCTTCTTCTCTAGTTCAGAACTACGTTGTCTCTCGGGACAGCTGCTTTCCTGCAGCATATTTCCTTCTATCTTTCGTTGATGGCTTCAGTCCTCCTTGATCTGCAATTCCTCTAATACCATGTGACAATTTCTGAATCTAAACCAACAGAAATCCTACTGCAGTTAATTGATTTGCATTTCCTAATTGTGTTCTTAATTAACAAGTTATTTACAGAATTATTCAATAAATATTAATGCAAATACTCTGTAGCCTACACCAATATACAAATGAAGTACTGAACAATAAATGAGACAATCACATAAAGGACACATTTAATTTTGGACTAAAGTCCTCGGAAAAACCCAATGCGGGAAAACCGATGCAACAGATCTGAGGATTTTTATTATTAAGCAGCAATTTTCTTTGTACAACTAGGGTGTCAAATCCGGCTCACCCAACAGAGAAAATCTCGACAGACAGATAAAATAGTGAGTTTTACCTCACATTGCAAGTCCCGGCTAATCCGGATCTGAACTGGTGAAACCCAATCTCCCTCTGTGCTGCCTTTGCGCAGTAGATGCGTAAGCCTGCATGGGGTTGGCTAATGACTGTGTCACCTCTTCTCTACGCTGATCTGTCTCTCGAAAAATCAAGTTTCAGCCCTCCTGGCTCAGAAACCCCGATCTCCAACAAAATTCGGACTATCCCTTGGCACCACTAGGCAACACCTATGTGAGCCCTGCGTGGGCCTGCGTCACCCATTCTTGGGACTACGTCACCTCTCCTGGTGACTGCATTACTTCCTCTGCTGTCTTTGCTGCCTCTCTGCTATATACTCTTGGTCCTCCAACCAATAACTACTTCTGCCCCTCATTGTTGTTGAATCACACAGATCTTATCTCCGTCCGAGCACTGCTCTGTCGAAAGAATTCGATCTCCAGATTCACTCACTGTGTGTGTTCTCCAACTGACCCTCAAGCCTTCCTTTATACTGTTCCTGTCAAGAAATCAACAGCAGTGATCTAATCCCTAATCAATGGCTAAAGATTAAATCAGACTTGATCCTCGTCACTTAGAAGCTTCTCACCCACATTTATATCAATTCACTTTAATTTCCTAAGTTTTAACTTAGGCTCCATTAAAAATAATTAATTATTTGAATAACATTCATTCCCGACGGAATTTATCCAAACGATTTCTAGGTTTGTATATAAAAAATCTTTCGGTGATAATCACATCTAAGCAGATTTTGTCGACGCGTTTCGAACCAGCCAGTGTGGTTCATCATCAGGACAAGATGAGAAATCTGATCTAGGAACCAGTTTAAATAGACAAAGGGATGCTCCAACTAGGCGTTGTGAATAACGGCTAGTTTGACTAGAATAAGGAAAATAAGAAATTTAATTAATCTAAAACAGAATTAATTAATAGTTGTATATTATATAATTTTAATATATTATTATTATTATTATTATTTAATTAATAGTTATTTAATATTTATAACAATTTAAAAATAAATTAATTAAGAGTTATATCTTATATAATTTTAATATAATTTAATATATTTATTTTCTTATTTAATAAGTAATTTTAATATGTTAAATCATAATATAATAGCTACATTATTTATCGAGAATAACTATAAATATTATAATTAAAAAGAAAATTAGAATGAATTAATTTTACTCTATGAAAAATCTAAAAGGGAGAAAGAAATTGAGAGCAAGAGGATCAAAGGAAGAAAAAAAAAGGGTGGGGGGGCTGAGAGGAGGAGAACGGACAAGAAGGAGAACCGGGCGGGAAGAAAAAACATCAACAAAGAGTGAAGGGCAGGAATCCAACATCTGTTAACACTCCACCCATAATCCCTGTTAAAGTTAACCAGTCTCTTTTCAATTTCTAAGGCTTCTCTTAACTTACGGTGGTGGAAATGGTCAATCCTCGCAATAACCTTAGCATCTTCAATGCAAATATGATGTTTCGTCTTTTCAGCATGCTCTACTAAGGCAGAGCATGATCTACTATGTTTAAGGTTAGCGACGTGTTCATGAATTCTTTGATTAATAAATCGACCAGTTTCACCGATGTAAGGCATCCCACAAGAGCACGGAATCAAGTAAACACCCTTACCATCTTTAGGGTAAACCGGGTCCTTAACCAATCTAAGTGAACTCTGAATGGTTAGGAGGGGCTTGAAGGTTGAGGAAATATTATGTCTCCTAAGAATCCTAGCGATTTTATCAATAGTACCTTGAATAAACGAAAGGTGAACTCCAGATAACCGATCACAAGGATCTTTCTTATTCATAGGACCTTTTTCTGCTTTTTGGAAAGCTCTAAGACATTGAACCTTGCTATAACCTTTCTTATTGAAAACTTTAAGGAGATGAGAATTTTCTCCTTCAAAGTGGTGTTCATCGGAGATTCTAAAGGCTCTGGTAGCTATGGTGTTGAGAACCCCTAGCTTCTGAGTAGGGAAATGATGAGAACAAGCATGTAAATATTGCTTAGTGTGCATCTTCTTTCTAAAGACTTGATGAGAGAAAGAACCTTCTTCATTCCTAGAAATAAGAACATCTAGAAAGGGTAGGCTACCATCCACTTTGAATTCCATGGTGAACTTAATGAAGTCAGATCGATCATTAAGATGCTAGAAGAAAAGGTCCAATTTCTCTTTGCCATGGGGCCAGACCACACAAGTGTCATCAACAAACCTTTTTCAAAGCCTAGGTTGAAAAAGGGAGGAGGAAAGGGCCCTGGATTCGAAGTCTTCCATGAAAAGATTAGCCACAACAGGGGGCAAGGGGGAACCCATGGCCACACCACAAGTTTGTTCAAAGAATTCACCCTCGAAACTAAAGAAGGTCGAGGTGAGACAAATCTCAACCACATGGGCAGTATCAGGATCCGTGATCCGATAAATGACATCAATAGCTTCCTTAATGGGAATGCAAGTGTATAATGAGACAACATCAAAAATTACAGGCCTATCATCAAGATCCATTTTAATGCCTTTCAATTCTTTAATAAAGGAGGATGAGTCTTTGAAAAAGGATTCAGTCCATCCCACAATAGGTTTAAGCTTACTGGCTAAAAATTTAGCGAGAAGATAAGTCGGACCACCGATGGTGTTGACAATGGGGCGAAGGGGAGCTCCTTCCTTATGATTTCTGGGTCTTCGAGATGTCATGTGTTCTAGCCCCTCCACAAAATTTCGGAGCTAGAGCACATCCAATGCTACCCAAAAATCAACACATCAAACCCTAGTAAAATTTATTCATGCTGGATTTGCCTTGATTGAATGAAATCTAGGGTTTACATAAAACTCTAATAGATAGTTTATCATATGGCTTCTGAAAGTTATTTAATACCTTTATTTTTCCTTTGACTTGTTTCTAGGGATCACTATATGATAGAACTAATCTTTTGTCACCTTGATTGAATTGTTAATGTAATTTAGGGTTTGTATCAAACCTGGGTTAAATGATTGATGTATTGAAATATAGTCTCTTGTTGATTATGTAAAGTCTAAATGCTTCTGCTACTATAAAGTTTTGTTATGACAAAATTCAGGCTTCTACAGAATTGGTTGTACCTGCTATCTAAGTTATGCAGGTACATCATACTGGTGAAAAAGTCCCTAAGAGAAGTTAATATGATAAGAAAGATGTTAGCCATGAAAGATTCTTCAACACCAAAGGAAGAAGTTAATCTCCCTACATTAAGAGGGAGCCTGGATAAGAGAACACTCCCTAGTTAAGAGGGAGGGCACAACATAACTCTCCCTAGGTTAAGAGGGAGAGCACTACATAAGTCTTGATTGGATAATATATACTGGAAGAAATGTTGCTACATGTGAAGTAGGGAAATGAATCTGCTCTCAAAGATTCAACTGATAGTCCTACTGAGATTAGTTGAAGGAAAACATCGAAACCCCAAAGGTTTGCTTTGATTATGTATTTGAAAGTATATTGTTGATAGGGGTTGTGTTTGTATAGGTGAATCTCTCAAAGGATTTGATAGAATGATGGTTACAAATCAGTTTGATTGGGAGAGATTAGTTATCCTTGATCTGTTGGATCAAGGGTGTTGAGGCTTTGTGAGTGAAGCATTGCCTGGAAAGACATCGGATTGGAAATTTGTGTTGATGTCTGGTAGGGAGGGTGGCATCAAGTGGATGTGTACCTAGTTCCCTGTGTTGATGGTTAGTAAGTAAGTCTGACAGTACCTAAAGAGGCTGAAAGCTTTAGACCATCTTAGTCCCACTTGGATAAATTGCCTTGGTCAGGAATCTAGTCCATGGCATTTCAGTGCCTAAACTGTTGAGTTACCAATGGATAGATTTCCCTAGTCAGGAATCTAGTCCATGACATTTAAGTGTCTAAAAATTCTTCATAGTTCACATAGTTGAGATCTACCTTGTACTATTGTATTATGAATACCTCCCTAGTTAAGAGAGAGTGTTAAAGATTGTAACTAGGTTCGATGTTCATAAATTGTATTTTATTCAATATTTATTATACTTGTCAAAAGAATAAAGAAAAGAATTTTATATTATTATTAATTGACTTATTAAAGCATGGGTTTCGTGCTTGGGTCATATTATTTTAGGTCAAAGTCCCCATTGTGGACTTCTAGGTTTTATTCTGAGTTTATAGTGTCATTGCAGATTTAAATTGACTCAAATTGGGCTTTTGAATCATGCAATTAGGTCAAGTATTGAGTCAAATATGATTTATGGAGCCTCCACATCAAGTCGGCCTTCAAGTGATCAAGTCAACCTCAAGTCCAGTAAATCGAACCCATCAGAAGCCTATGAATATAGGGAGATCGAATTCATTTGGAGATATCTCAGTCTCACACAGAAATTCAATATAATTTGCTGCATCAGAGAAAAGTGCGAAGTGAAGGAAAAGGTCAATTTGAGTTCGGTTTTGGGCAAGCTAAAGAAGTTGAAGAAAATCGAATTTTGGTGCTACTCTCTCTCTCTCTCTCACACACATGCTATATTCTGGAAGATCGAAGTCCTTCATTATTTGTTGCATCAGTTGTTGCCAGTTGTTGTTGCCAAGAGAAGAATAGGTTGAAGTTGATTTTGTTGGACGTTGTTGCCTTGAGAAGTTGTGTTGGGTCAAAATCAAACTCCTAGAAGCTAGATCGAAGTCTTTCCCTCAAGATCAAAGTTCCAGAAGCAAGGTCGAAGTTCCAGGTCGAAGAAATTGCTACATAGTGTTGCTACTCCTGCTATTGCTGCCAGATTAAGGAAGTATCAAAAGGAAGGTTGACTTGGTGTGGAGGAAGTCCAAGTCAAGGTCTAGAGTCTCAATAATTACTATTAAAGGAAGAATTACAGACTGGGTTTTCCCAGAAAGTGGGGTTTTGCCCTGGCTGTTGGCCTACATTTGGTGTCCTTGATCTATGTGCTTTTGCTTTGATATTTGCTTGATGAACTAAGAAGAAAGAAGATAAGAAGAACATAATAACTAAAGAATATCACAAGTAAATAATCAAGAATAAGAGAATCTTTCTGCCTTTCTGATTCTCTAACATGGTTTCAGAGCTTTGGTGAAAGAAGAAGGAAAAGGAAGTCTAAAGGATTTGATCAAGGACACATAAGAAGTTTATTAAAGGAAACCCTTTAAGGAAACTAAGGACTACTAAGATGACCAAGGAGGATTTTGTATCTACTTTTTTTGTGAAGATAGCAAGAATAAGAGATGACCTTCTTGCCATTGATGAAATAGTGACAGATAAAGAACTTGTTATCAAAGCCATACTAGGGCTACCACACACTTGGGGTGCATTTGTTGCAGGTCTCAATAGCTGGAAAGAAAATTCCACCTTTGAGGAACTATGGACAGTCTACAGTCAAGAAGAGTTAAGAATCTCAATGGTAGCCAACAATGAAGAAGTCTCAAATGCTCATGTTGCCCATCACAAGGGAAACTTCAAGAAGAAAGGGCCAAGGAAGAAGGTTGAAATGTCCAAGATTGAATGCTATCATTGTCACAAAATGGGGCATTATAGAAGTGACTGTCCCAAAAATCCTAAAAGTAAGAAAAGAGATAGAGCAAAAGTGGTTGAAGAAGTGTCCTCTCCCAGGAAAGCAAAGCCCGAAGAGAATGACATAAGGAACTTACATTACTAAGCCCCTTGCTCCTAGCTTTAGATATTTCATTTGTATATTTTATGTTTAGTTATAGGTTTAACATCTATTTGGAAAGACATTTTTCTTGTTTTATAAATTTTTAGGTTTCCCTCAAAGCTTTGTAGGGAGCCCACAACAAGTCCTCAAAACAAGTATCTCATTCCCGATCTATTTGTTTTCATGTACTTATTTAAAGTTTTTATTATATTAAATACTAATCACTTGTCTACCTCTATTTCCTTGTCAAGGAATCAACCTGCTCGAGAATTATGGAAGAAGGCCTCAAGGATTAAGTAGGAAGCCTTCACTAGACAAAGCATTGAGGTTTTTCAAAGAATCAAAGGTATGTCTTAGATTATAAAGTCTTTTGATTCCTTTTTGGTATATCCATTCTACATTACTAACTGTTGTTGTGTCTAGCTCTCATGAATCTTAAAAGATTCCTGTTTGGGATGATTCATCATCTGATGAATCTACCCACCTTATATACCTCAAATTGTTTGCATAAATAGAACCATAAAAAGGTTCTCTGGAAACCCTAACCTAAGGGTATGTTGATAATGTATGAAACCCTAAACCTACTTAGGGCTATTAATGAAGAAATTTTCATTATGGTTAATATATTGATAATGTCGTGTTTGGGATTTTGATATGATCATGTAAGCTCTAACTAATTAGGGTTGAAATGATGTTGTTCGAAATCTTGAACCCTTGAAGTCTTGATAGAATAAAGGTTTGCTTTGACATGAACCGAAACCCTACGTTTTGGTTAGGTCTACAAGAAAACAAATCCTTGTTATGAAAAGTCCCAGCAATGAAACCCTAGGTATATATTTCTTTGATTCAAGGTTACTGGGAAACGTGCCCCCCCTCAAATCCACTCCCAAAACGCGCTCCGTTCGAGAGCGTTTTGGGAGCGCTCGGGAACCTGAAAAAACGCTCCCTGGTTTCTAGGGAGCGTTTCAAGGAGTGCTCGGGAGCGAATGCTCGCCGAGCGCTCCTTCCATTTAAAAAACGATTCGGGAGCATTTTTTAAATGGAGGGAGTGCTCGGGGAGCGTTCGCTCCCAAATGCTCCCCGACAAAAAAAAAGCTCCCCGCGCGGAAAAAAATTGACGGCAATTTTTTGGGAGGGAAAAAGGGAGGTGGGTTGGGTAATAAAAAACCCTCCCCTCCTCATTTGTCTTATTGTTTGTCAAGAGAGCAAGGAGAGAGCAAGTGGAGAGGAGAGAGAAAGGAGAGAAGAGAGGAGAGAGAAAGTTGCAAGAGAGCAAGGAACTTGGAGAGAGCAACAACGAGGATTAAAGGAGAAAGAGGTAGGAGTCAGGACTCTCTAATCTAGTTTTTTTTTTTTCTATGTTGCATTTTTAAGTTGTTCAAAAATGAAAACTTGAATTTTTTCCCTATGTTGCATTTTAATGTGTTGAAAAGTGAAAAATTGAATTGTTTTTTTCTATGTTGCATTTTTTTCCTATTCCCATTTGGCATTCCTCCATTTTTTTGCAGGTTAAAAACTTGAAACTTGAAACCTGAAATGTTGCAGGAAACGTCCCCCCCCCCCCCCGGCTCCAAGGCCCGAACCGCGTCCCGTACGGAACCGTACGGGATTCGTACCCGGAACCGCGGATCCGATTTTCGGAAACGCGGATCCCAAAAAAAATTGCGATTCCTGGTTTTTTGGATTCGTACGCCCGGATCCGCGATTCCGTACAGTGGATCCACGGATCGTACGACGGATCGCTGTACGGAACCGCCGCGATTCTGGGACGGATCCGTACGGATTGCGAACGGTTCCGTACAGTGTCGTACGGATCCGACTAATGTAGGTCAGAAAAATGATTTTTATTTTTATTTTTTTAAAAAAAATTTGTCTTTGGTTGGGTTAGTAGGTGAGTTAGTGCTGAGTTAGGGATAGGAGGAAAAAAATATAAGCTCTCTTTTACCTCCTTAGATATTTCTTAGATGCTCCCTCATGGTAATGTTAAATTCTTAAAGTAAAAGTGACATTCTCATTTATTTTTCATTTTCATCCTTTTAAAATTTTTAACATTACCATGAAATGACTCAGGATGGTTCCAGCCTGATCGGACTTCATATGGAGAAAATAGAATTTCATATCTCTTCAAAATTCAACAGACTTAACAATTTTCAGGAATTCAGGATCAGTGGTATGGTGGCATGTCATTAGATTATATCATGTATGAGGGTATGTGATTAGCATTTAATCAAGAGCACCAAGCCCTATATGTACCCTAGTGTTGGTGGTGTTAATTGTTGAACTCCTTTGTCATGTCGTTAGCAAAAAATTACATTTCAATCAAGTCAAAATAATCGATCAAGCATGTTAGGTTCTTTCTACCATATTTTAAGGCTTGCATTATGGTTTGATCAAAATTGGGCAATTTTGACTAATGTCCCTAGATAATCGAGGTAGAGGCAAAGGCTAGATAAGAGGAGAAGAATCTAGATTATAGATGGTTGATGCATCTATTCTAAATGGTTGATGCTCAAATAATTAATCATTAATGTACAATGGATGTCATATCTATCTTGATTTATGTACAAATATGCATGCTTCCATATCTTCTACAATTAATTTGGTATTTTGGATATTTTTTTAATATAAATGCAAAAAAGTAAAAATAAAAATATATGTATATAGTAGACGCTTCCGAGACGCTTCACTTCCTAGATTTTTTGGAAATGACGCTTCCGCGTCCCCGCTTCCAAAAAACGTCCCCGCTTCGTGCAACGTTGCCTGAAACATCATGGATACATGGCTTGGGGTTTTCTTCATGTTGGTTCCTTTCTTTGTTATTAGGGTGTTGGAGAGGAGAAGAAAGAGGCCCATTCCAGAAGAGGAGGATGAAGAAGTGGGTTATAGTGGATTTGATGAAAATCCTGAAGAGGAGTATGTTGAGGAGGAAGGGGAGAGTGGAGAACATGAGGCCACAGAGACACCAACTAAACATGACCACAATCAAACACCATTGTGGAAATATGTTCAAAGGCAGGAAGGAGGGAAAGGGGGTGGAACCACTAAATTTCTTTGCCCCCATTGCAATAAAGAATACACAAGTTCATACACCCGTGCCAGAAGGCACCTTTGTGGGAAAATTTCATGGGATGGAGATAAAAATATAGGAATCAAAATTTGTGTAAGTGTGCCAACAACAGATAGAGAGAAATACAGAAAGGAAGAGGAGGCTGCCCAACCAACGTTGCACGAAGCGGGGACGAAGCGGGGACGTTTTTTGGAAGCGGGGACGCGGAAGCGTCATTTCCAAAAAATCTAGGAAGCGAAGCGTCTCGAAAGCGTCTACTATATATATATATATTTTTATTTTTATTTTTTTGCATTTATATTAAAAAAATATCCAAAATACCAAATTAATTGTAGAAGATATGGAAGCATGCATATTTGTACATAAATCAAGATAGATATGACATCCATTGTACATTAATGATTAATTATTTGAGCATCAATCATTTAGAATAGATGCATCAACCATCTATAATCTAGATTCTTCTCCTCTTATCTAGCCTTTGCCTCTACCTCGATTATCTAGGGACATTAGTCAAAATTGCCCAATTTTGATCAAACCCTAATGCAAGCCTTAAAATATGGTAGAAAGAACTTAACATGCTTGATCGATTATTTTGATTTGATTGAAATGTAATTTTTTGCTAACGACATGACAAAGGAGTTCAACAATTAACACCACCAACACTAGGGTACATATAGGGCTTGGTGCTCTTGATTAAATGCTAATCACATACCCTCATACATGATATAATCTAAGGACATGCCACCATACCACTGATCCTGAATTCCTGAAAACTGTTAAGTCTGCTGAATTTTGAAGAGGATATGAAATTCTATTTTCTCCATATGAAGTCCGATCAGGCTGGAACCACTCTCAAACATCCTGAGTCATTTCATGGTAATGTTAAAAATTTAAGTAAAAGGATGAAAATGAAAAATAAATGAAAATGTCACTTTTACTTTAAGAATTTAATATTACCATGAGGGAGCATCTAAGAAATATCTAAGGAGGTAAAAGAGAGTTTATATTTTTTTCCTCCTATCCCTAACTCAGCACTAACTCACCTACTAACCCAACCAAAGACAAAAAATTTAAAAAAAAAATCAAAAAAATCATTTTTCTGAGCTACATTAGTCGGATCCGTACGGCACTGTATGGAACCGTTTGTGATCCGTACGGATCCGTCCCGGAATCGCGGCGGTTCCGTACAGCGATCCGCCATACGATCCGCGGATCCGGGCGTACGGATCCGAAAAACCAGGAATCGCAATTTTTTTTGGGATCCGCGGTTCGGGCCTTGGAGCCGGGGGGGGGGGGGGGACATTTCCTGCAACATTGTGCCCAACACAAATCTAAAAGATCTAGGGGTTTCATTGAATCTTATGCACCATTAGGTCCATCACATCATGGACAAAGAAGTCCATCAACTTCCACCCATGGCAGTGGATATGGAGGCAGTGGCACACCTGGACCAAACATCTCTTTAAGGCGTATAACCATATCTGATTTCCTTGACAAAGGGTCTAGGAGTGATGTGGATTCAAAAAAAATTCATTTTCTCTATGCATGTGGGGTGACATTCAATGTTCTTCGCTCACCTTATTGGTTTGAAATGGTTTTTGCCGTTAATGATGCCCCCAAAGGATACAAGAGCCCTAGGTATGACAAGGCCAGAACCGTGGGACTTGATCATGAAAAGGAAAAAATAACTCATTCTTTGAGTTGAATGAGAAGTTCTTGGAATGAGCATGGGGTGTCCATTGTATCTGATGGATGGACAAATGCGAAAGGAAAGCCATTGATAAGTGTTCTTGTTGTGTCTGTTAGTAATGCAATATTCCTTTCAGCATATGATTATTCAGATAAGTTCAAGACCGGCATTAACATTGCAGAACCATTACTTGAAACAATTAAACATATTGGGCCATACAATGTTGTCCAAGTCATCATTGATAATGCTGCTAATTGTAAGGCAGCGAGAGCAATTATTGAGGATAAATACCCCAACATATTTTGGTCTGGGTGTTTGGTTCACACAATGAACCTTTTGATGCATGATATAATTAAAAACAAACAACCTCAAAACAGATGGCTTGGTGATTTGTACAAGAGGTAAAAAAATGATAAAATTTATTACAAATCATAGCAATACCCATGGGCTTTTCCGTACTCACTCAAGATTGGAGTTGTTGAAGATAGCAAAGACTAAATTTGCTAGCTATTACCTCACCTTCAGGCACCTTTTGAAGGTAAGAGAGTCATTAGCAGCCATGGTATCAAGTCCACACTGGCAGGTATTAAAGGACAGGCCAGCAACAATAGTTGACAGGCAAGGTTTTGAACAGGTGGATGAGACCGCTCTTGATCCTTTGTTTTGGACACGTGTGAGGGAAATTTTGAATTTCACCAAGCCCATTTAACACATGATTCGCTTTTCAAATACAAATAAACCAGTGATTGGGGAGGTGTATGAGCAGATGGATAGCATGTTGGGGCAAATAGAAGATGTTGTTAAGGAAAATGATCCCAACTTGTATTCAATGATTCACGACTGTGTGTGTGCACGGTGGAATAAACTTAGTGTTCCACTACATGCCTTGGCGTATATCCTTATGCCAAAATACTACTCTCCATCTTGGTTGGGCCGACCTGCACCTGGAGGTGGGGTTAGGATCAATCAAACCTCACATAGATCCAGAGGTACAAGAGGGATACATGAAAGCATTAGACAAGTTGGTCCCCGATAGGGCGGAGTGTGCTAAATTGTGCCTTGAATTAGGCAAATACTTCAGTTGCACTAGTAACTTTGGTTCTTTCCATGCAATGGAAGATAGAGACAGATTTGATGCTCTCACATGGTTATGGCGGCATGGGACTTTTGCCAAAGTTGGCAGAAAAAGTTCTCTCACAAGTTGTAAATACTTCTTCTGCAGAGAGGTGTTGGAGCACCTACAGCGTCAACCATAATGTGAGAAGAAATAGGCTGAATGAAAACCAAGCAGAAAGCTTGGTTTATGTGCATTAGAAACTTGAGGTTGTTGAGTCATTATTGTGATCGGGCTTATGAGGATCAAACATATAAAGTTTGGGACAACAACCCAGAGGGCGATAATTTGGAAGACGGCACTGTACATATGGAAGAATTGGAAGCAATTTTTTTTAGGGATGAGGATAAAGCAACAGCATTCATGCCACCACCACACCCAGGGCTAGTCCCACCATCCAGTAGTAGTGCGGGTGTCAGTGCCAGTGTTCGATTTCCAGCTATTGTTCCTTTGTAGATTCAGCCTCCACCTACATCCTCACGTGGCCCTTCGCCTTCTAGTTATGGTCATGGTACTCAGGAGAGTACTAGAAGACCACCATTGCCTCGTGGTTCTCAAAAATTAGACATTTCTCGTGGGCATGGCAAGGGGCCAGCCAATACATAAAAAAGATTTACAGTTTACTAGTCTTTTCTATTTTCTAGTAGTTTTTAACTTTTTCTAACTGTTGAACAATTGAAACTTGACTCTTTCATATTTATTATGATAATTTTTGTAAACAATATATGACAATTTAAGTTTGAAGTTTGAATTTGAAAGGTGAAACTTTGCAGCTGGCATTTATAAGTTTATAAGTCATTATGAATTATGAATATGATGCTTCATGAAAGTTGAAAGTTGTTTAATTTCGTTTCATTTTAAATATTATTTGTTGTAATGGTTATTGGTTACACTTAGCTGTACAACTATGGTGATCAATGAATCAATGATGATAAATGTTATATATTGAATTTTGAAAGCTTGAAACTTTAAGATTGATGAATCATGAGACTCAAGAGTCAATATGTTGTATGTTTCTAACTTGTGGGCGTGGTTGATGAAGATTATAACTTCTAGATGATTGATGTTATATGGTTCAATCTATGTTTTTATGTTTTTTATGTCTAATTCATCATTCTACATGCTTTTGTTGAGATATATGCATCAAAATATTAAAAATATATAAAAAATATATATATATATATAAAAAAATGCTCACCGAAACACTCCCGGACCGGGAGCTTTTGAAAATGGCGCTCCTGCTTCCGCTCCCAAATAACCATGCTTTGATTGAGTCCATAGCTTAGTCTAGGTCAATGTATGTCTGATATACTAAATATTGTCGAATCATATGATATGCTTATACATGATGAAAATCTCCTAGATATATGTGTTGACCAAATTTCAAATGGTCATAAGTTCTAGGGTTTGGAATCAAGTCAAAGTTTGGAGTTCTAGGATGATGACTGAAAAATCTAGGATTTTACATCTAAGCCCTAGTAATGATTAAATTCTCTAGTATGTGTATTCATCTGAATCTATATAATGATTGCTAAGAATTTATTGATGGAAGATCTAGGGTTTACATCAAACCCTAGTAAAAGCTATTCATGTTGGATTTGGCTTGATTAAATGAAATCTAGGGTTTACATAAAACTCTAGTAGATAGTTTATCATATGGCTTCCGAAAGTTATTAAATACCTTTATTTTTCCTTTGACTTGTTTCTAGGGATCACCATATGACAAAACTAATATTTTGTCATCTTGATTGAATTGTTAATGTAATTTATCAGTGTTGATAATATCGAGGAAAAAAAATCAGCAAGATACATATAGGTGAAGGATGTAGGAAAGATGGATGAAAAAAAGGAAAATGATGAGAAGTCATCTTCTACTACTAATGCAGAACCCCAACAGGATGAGCAGATCGGCGATCGAGGCGTGGTTGGCACTAAGCGAGCACATGTATCTGAAAGTTCTGATTCTGAAAAAAGACGTTCAACTCTCTTCCAGCATGGAGTTGGCAATTATCTCCTCTGCTTCTTCATTGGATGGTTGGCAAAAAGTTCAAAAGAAAAAAGGAAAAAAAGATAAGTCCAATGTTTCTAGCATTGTGTAATTTTAGTAGTGGTTTCGAAAATCTGCCCAAGTCCTATTTTTAATAGGGTGATACTCTCTTATGGAATGTTGCAGCATCTACGATGTAACTTTTTGTAATATTTTACAAAAAGATCGATTTTTCTGTGGGAAAAAAAAATATCGGGGATATTTTGCAAAATATCGCGAATATCGCGATATTTTCAAGGAAACGATATTTTGGCCTAAGAATATCGCGATATTTTCAGATTTGACAATATCAGCAAAATATCACGATATTTTCAAAATATCGGCTAAATATCGCCAAATTTTGAAAATATCGACTAATTTTTTAAAATTTGAAAAAATGATTTTTTATGCTTGTCGATATTTGCTAATCTTTTGCCGATATTTTCGACGATATTGTCGATAAGATGTTTTTTGGACCCTCGTTGATATTTTTCCGATATCAATATTATCAACACTGTAATTTATGGTTTGTATCGAACCTGGGCTAAATGATTGAAGTATTGAAGTATACTCCCTTGTTGATTATGTAAAGTCTAAATGTTTTTGCTACTATAAAGTTTTGTTATGACTAACTTCATGCTTCTACAGAATTGGTTGTACTTTCTATCTAAGCTATGCAGTTACATCATATTGGTGAAGAAGTCTGTAAGAGAAGTTAATATGATAAGAAGGATGGTAGCCATGAAATATTCTCCAACACTAAAGGAAGAAGTTAATCTCCCTACACTAAGAGGGAGCCTCGAGAAAAGAACTCTCCCTAGTTAAGAGGGAGGGCACAACATAACTCTCCCTAGGTTAAGAGGGAGGGCACAACATAAGTCTTAATTGGACAATATGTACTAGAAGAAATGTTGCTACATGTGAAGTAGGGAAAGGAATCTTCTCTCAAAGATTCAATTGATAGTCCTACTAAGATTAGTTGAAAAACAACATCGAAACCCGGAAATTTTGTTTTGATTATGTATTCGAAAGTATATTGTTGATAGGGGTTGTGTTTGTACAGGTGAATCTCTAGAAGGATTTAATAGCATGCTGGTTACCAATCAGTTTGATTGGGAGAGATATCAAGGGTGTTGAGGCTTTGTGAGTGAAGCATTGCCTAGTAAGACATCGGGTCGGCACTTTGTGTTGATGTCTGGTAGGGAGGGTGGAATCGAGTGGATGTTCACCTAGTTCCCTGGGTTGATGGTTAGTAAGCCTGATGGCACCTATAGAGACTGAAAGCTTTAGTCCATCTTAGTCCCACTTGGATAGATTTCCTTGCTCAGGAATCTAGTCCATGGAATTGCGGTACCTAAATTGTTGAGTGACCAATGGATACATTTCCCTGGTCAGGAATCTAGTCCATCCATTTAAGTGTCTAAAAATTCTTCAATATTCACATAGTTGAGATCTACCTTGTACTATTGTATTATGAATACCTCCCTAGTTAAGAGGGAGTGTTGAAGATTATAACTAGATTTGGTCTTCATAAATTGTATTTGATTCAATATTTATTGTACTTGTTAAAAGAATAAAGAAAAGAATTTTATATTATTATTAAATGACTTATTAAAGCATGGGTTTCGTGCTTGGGTCATATTATTTTAGGTCAAAGTCCCCATTGTGGACTTCTAGGTTTTATTCTGAGTTTATAGTGTCATTGCAGATTTAATTGGGCTTTTGAATCATGCAATTAAGACAAGTATTCAGTCAAATATGATTTATGGAGCCTCCACATCAAGTCGGCCTTCAAGTGATCAAGTCGGCCTCAAGTCCAGTAAATCGAATTATCAGAAGCCTATAAATATAGGGAGCTCGAATTCATTTGGAGACATCTCACTCACACACAGAAATTCGATATCATTTGCTGCATCAAGGAAAAGTGCGAAGTGAAGGAAAGGGTCAATTTCAGTTCGGTTTTGGGCAAGCTAAAGAAATTGAAGAAAATCCAAATTTTGGTGTGCTACTCTCTCTCTCTCTCTCACGTGCTATATTCTTGAATATCAAAGTCCTTCATTATTTGTTTCATCAGTTGCCGCATCAGTTGTTGCCAGATGTTGTTGCCAAGAGAAGAATAGGTCAAAGTTGATTATGTTGGATGTTACTGCCTTGAGAATTTGTGTTGGGTCAAAATCGAACTCCTAGAAGCAATATCAAAGTCTTTCCCTCAAGATCGAAGTTCCAGAAGCAAGGTCGAAGTTCTAGGTCGAAGAAACTGTTACATGTTACTGCTACTATTGTTGTTGCTAACAGATCAAGGAAGGATCAAAAGGAGGCTGACTTGGTGTGGAGGAAATCTGAGTCAAGGTCTAGAGTCTCAAGAATTACTATTGAAGGAAGAATTATTGGTTGGGCTTTCCCCAAAAGTCGGGTTTTGCCCTAGCTGTTGGCCTACATTTGGTGTCCTTGATCTATGTGCTTTTGCTTGATGAACTAAGAAGAAATAAGAAAAGAAG
This sequence comes from Pinus albicaulis, assembly GCA_034641835.2. NCBI lineage: Eukaryota > Viridiplantae > Streptophyta > Pinopsida > Pinales > Pinaceae > Pinus > Pinus albicaulis. The sequence goes on along the minus strand of CM076578.1, from coordinate 1,159,457,903 downwards.
AACATAATAAGAACTAAAGAATATCATAAGTAAATAATCAAGAATAAGATAATCTTTATGCCTTTATGATTCTCTAACAGGAGGAAGGGGGTCATGAGGGTTAGGAGGAGTCCCAAGCCCACGGCAATGGTAAGAGAGGCAGGATGAGGCCCTTAGAGGTGTGCGGCTAGGCCTAAAAGGGCTAAAAAGGCTGACGGCTAGCCTAAAGAGGGCATCGGCTAGGGTTAGGAGGCAACATTGGGCCTAGAGGCCCTAAAATTTTGAAACCCTACAAAAATACTTCAGATTTACTTCAAATCTTTGAAATTGCCCAATTCACTAAAAAAAATTTGAATGTTGGCCTTGCAAATTCAATGGAGACTAGATCTTACCCTTAAGGTCCTAGATCTAGCTCAAAACCCCAACAACTCTTCTTGAGTGCTTGAATCTCACCTGCACAAATGAAAACAAAAATACCAAGAACCCAAATATATACAAAATAAAATAAAACCCTAGTAACCCCAATAGCTGCAAACAAGAGTTAGACAAATTATTTTACAAAAAAATTATATACAAAAATTCTTTACAAGTATTTACAAATATATACAAGGTTTGTAAGAATAATTTTTTGAGAGAAATATTTTTTTGATTAATGACAATGGCTCAATGTATTTCGAAAGTTAGAGTATTGATCAAGGCCTTTAGCGAAGTAAGAAAATCATATAAAAATTCTTGAAGCCCAAACAAGGTCAGCTCTTCTCCAAAGTCTGTGAACTTGGAGCCCAAGGGTCAATGTACCTGCAAACTCCATATATTTTCTCAAGCAAACTCGTTAAAAATATGGTGAATCAAATCACCTAAGATAGACCCAAAATCTACCAATAGAATGCCCTTATCACCGACAAATGAAATAACAAGGAAAGCACATAACTAGCATGTACTAGCATGTACCACAGATCCATAGACAAAGAACACCATGACCTGAACCCCAAAGTCTTTTTATTATGATATTTAGACGTTCCCAGCAGAACAATGGATCAATACCGGCATTTACAACATTTACACTAACCAAAGATGTCCAAATAGAAGCAAAATGACTTCTATTTATAGATAAATCCCTCCAAGTGGAAAATAGCGACTAGTTGGCTTGATCCCCGTCAAAATAATCTCGATCGTTGATAAATATTTGACCATATTTTAATCTCAGTCATCGACAATATTTATTTTGAGGAATTTTCGAATTTCTCTTAAAAACACTTTTTTATTAATCCAAAAATAAATAGTTTGGATTAGTTTCCTCAAAAATTTGACTTTGACCCAATCACCAAGGTCCAAGGGCTTGATTTTCTTAAAAAATCCATTTTTTCCTTGGTGGGGGACCTCCAAAAATTAACTTCTTTTTGACCCACGTATTTTTTTGTCATTTTCCACTAGGAGAAATCAATTTCTCTAAAATTAATTTTTTGACTCTAAATTAATTAATTTTATGCCTTAGGATTTAATTTTAATTTTGCCAAAAAAATTAATTAATTGACACAAGGGATTAATTATTTTTTCCACCCCCAAATACTTTAGCCATGGCATCTGATTGCGAGGTACCATGCACTAAAATATTTTTTACATAAGATATTACAAATTCAACTCTCAAAGGGGGAATACCCATTTGTTATAGACCCTCAAAATTATTACCCAATTCTATGACACAATATGATCTAGTAGACCAAGTGATCTGTAATAAAATAAATTACCCAAATAGCTTAAACTATTCCCAAACCACTTTTACAAAGTCTCGATATAACACTAGGACTCACTTAGGACTTTGTCAATAAACTCCACCCTAGCTTTGGGGATTAAGCTAGAGGGAAAAACTTTGTCGATTATCCATGTTTAGAAACACACATAATCCCACAAGCCCCATTGTCTAGAGAGTGCCCTACATTGCCACATCATCACCATATATGCCACATCCTCATGCCTAATCATGAGATCTCTAACGACCTATTGAACCCTGGAAATCTGTGACATGGGTTCTATTCCTCATCCTACAGAGTAAATTTGACGTAATGCATCAAAAATCTGGCAAGACATACCCTTATTTTGCCACTTGGAAGCCCCACATGCTCTTGGACCACCTACTTATGCATCATGCCTTCACTATTTGGAAACATTTCAGCATGACATCATCTCCTCATCATTCTAAGCATTTTGAGACCAAGTTGAATTGTTGACTTCCAAGACCATATTCATCAAGAAACATCAACTATCTCGAGAAATGTGAACATGTTGAATTTGTCAGACTGCCATGATCATAGTTTTCTTAGAGATACTGCACCAAGACCAAGGCCACATACAAACTCAATGACATAGATAACCATGCAATAAGACATAAGTGAACCCTAATGCACATCGGATTGGCCTATACACTAGTGATCACCCCTACATAAACAAGGGTCCTATAAACCATGAGTCCCTCTAAGATCCATCCAAATCCCTCAATCCAATACAGGACAAAGAGACCAATGACTTAGCCCAAAAGGACAGGCCATGGTCGATCATCACAAGGCCTAGGGCACCTAAATACAAAGACTCTCATGGTTTTTACAAGGCTTTTGGCTTGTGACCTTGGACTTAAAATGGCGATAAATGCAAAGTGAAAATATGTATATACTCCTGCTAACATGAGGGGCAACAAGACCAAAGATGTCATGCCAACTTCATCTAGGAAGTATTTGGACTCCAATCCCAGTCTTTACATGTCTCATTCTTGTTGGAAACTTTCAATATAACCACTTTAGACTTCTTAGTTGTCTTGTTTAATTGAAGCAACAAACAAGACACAAAGATTCATAAGACTTCAAATTCCATATCACTGCAACCTAACATTACCTCTCAAGCCCCCTTAGGGGGTGAGACCAACCTCCTCATGACACATGAGAAGTTTTCACTCCAAGACATAAAGCATACACCACCAACTCAACACACATACCAACTCTAATCCAGATTCAAGTCCCCCACACCCCCAACCTAACACAACACCCTTCAAGGTCACTAGAGTAACTAGTCTTCTATCAAGCATAACATAATTCCTTCCCCACAACCTCAAATATTAGGGAATCCAGTCTTCCTCACTATTGTGCTCCCACGAGACCATATAACCATGTCCTCTCAACCTCAACCTCTCCCCAAAGGACATCATTTGCAAATGCAGCCTCTTCATAGTGATCAATGATTTTAATCAGGATCTAGCACCGCGATCTTATTGCCTGTCCTTAGCAACAAGCTCCAACTTTGATAAACCCTGACATCCTCTCATCAATTTAGCATTGAGATTTTATTGTGCTTATACTTTCTTTTGTATCTTCGTTTGGTTAGATATGTATTTATCTTTTAGCTAGACTTATTTCTTTATCTTTCTACTTGTTGTGTTGATTTAGGAGTTGTGTTTCAAATTCCCACATTGCAATCACAAAGGATGTATATTTTAGTCCCATTGACCTACTTTTGTGATCATTTGTTGGGGACTGTTGAAGAATGTAACTAGTATCGGTCTTCATAATTGTATTTGAGTCATGATGTAATGTATTTATCAGAAGAAAAAAGAAAAAATTATTATTAAAGAAATTGACTTATCAAAGCATGGGTTTCATGCTTGGGTCAATTGTTTATAGGCCAAAGCCTCCATTGCAGGCTTCTAGGGTTTATGTCAAGTGTCCTTGTCCATGTCATAATGTAAAAGACCTTTCTTGGGCTCTATTTATATTATTGTTAAATAGGTCAATTAGGCCTCCTCCACCAAGTCGGCCTCAAATTGGACAAGTCGACCTAAACAAAGGGGCAGAAACTCTTATATAAAGGCAGCAACTCGACCTCATTTGTTACTCATACTCACAAGTTCAATCTGCAACTTCTAGGGCCAGAGAAGGTGTGGTGCAGATTTCTAAGGAAAAAAAGGAAAGGGCTAGCGAATAAGAAGGAGGACCTTATCAAGCAAGAGAAGTCGAGTTTTTCTTTATCCTATCCCACAGGTGCGAAGTTTTGTAGTATTAGAGGGGGCCGAAATATTTTCATAGCTGGGGAGGCCAAAATTCTAAATTTGGGGTCGAATTGACTTGGTGGAGGAGGAAGGTTTGTTAGTCTAAGGTCTTGGTCTATCTCATTTTGAATCTATTGAAGGAAGAGTTCTTTGACTGGGTTTTAGCCCTGGTTGAGTGCCTACATTTGATGTTCGTGATCTTCATGTTTTTGTTTTGATAATTGCTTAATGAAAAGAAGATAAAGGAAGAACACAAAGAAGTTAATAAAAACATAATAATATCACTGGTAATTATCATTATAAGAAAATATTTCTGCCTTTTTTATTTTCTAACATGGTTTCAAAGCTAATGTGTAGAAGGAAGAAAAAGGCAGGTTGAATATCTATTGAAGAAAAGGAGATCAAGGAAAGGTCATTAAAAAAAAGGGATCATATAAAAGAGATAAGCCTACTATCTACAGGAACTATGTCAAACGCAATGAAGGGAGAAAATAAACTAGAAGGTGCCTCCAACTACAAGGCCTGGAAAAAGAGGATAGATCTCATTCTCGAAAAGAACAAAGTTTTGGATCTTGTTCAAGGAAAAATCAAGAAGCCTACAGATGAATCAAGTGAAGTAGAGAAAGCAAAATTCAGAGAAACAAAAATATTGGCTGTGAACCTAATAGTGGATGAAGTTAAGGACAACATAATTCCATACATATCCAAAATAAATTCTGCTCAAGAAATGTGTGAGGCTCTCACCAAATTATTCACCATCAAGAACATTGGTCAAATAGCAAGCCTCAATAATGAACTAAGAACTATTAAGATGACGAATGATGAAACTATTTCATCATACTTTATAAGGATATCTAGAATCAGAGATGAACTCTAAGCAATAGATGAATTTGTCCCAAAAAAGGAGCTCGTAATTACTACTCTTCTAGGACTACCAAAATCTTGGAGTGCTTTTGCGTCAGGACATAACAGTGGGAAGGATACTCCAACATTTGAACAAATGTAGAATGTATGCAGTCAAGAAGAAGCTCGAATATCATTAATAATCAACAAAAAGGAGGATAAAGAAGAAAATATCTCTAATGTCTATTATGATCATCACAAGAAGAAGGGAACCTTCAAGAAGTTCAAAGGACCAAAGAAGAAAATTGACCTATCCAAGATTGAATGTTACAATTGTCACAAGATGGGTCATTACAAAAGTCAATGTTCGGAGAATCCAAGGAATAAGAGGAGAGATAGGGATCAAGCAAATTTTACCTATGAAGCTCCACCTAAGAAGAACAAGGTTGAAGAATCGGAAGTCAAGGACTTACACTACTAAGTCCTCTCTCTCACACATATCCCTCTTAGTCTTCTATTTTAAGTTTTGAATTGTTTTCCTTTATGTTTTGATTTCTAGAGCTTGTAGGATTAACGTGTCTTGTTAGAACATTATTTTTTAATTATTTTGATGAGTTATAGGTATCCCTTGAGATTGGATTAAGAGGGAGCCATCACCATTTTACCAAAATGATAAGTATCTTGTTTCTTGTTTCCTCTTTTATGATTGGTTTCCTCCTCACATTAAGATGTGTTTGTATTATATGCTAATAACCTTCTATTTATATTTTACTTGTTTAGGAAAGCTTACTAAATGCTCAAAAGTTATGGAGGAGACTTCAAAGGACAGACTTGAAGCATGGTAGAAGTTCTGTTGCAAAGAAAACCCTTCAAGGATTGATGTCCTACAAGGTTTGTTAAGAAACAACTCAAGGTATGTCTCAGACTGTAAGCTTTGTTATAAAGTTCTCTTCATGTAAAAGGTATGATCATTCTCCTTTTTAGATTTTGTTTTACATTACTGACATCATTATGTCTAGGGTTTTGAATCACAAAGATTCTTATTATGTTGATTAATCATTAGATTGAATCGACCCTCATGATATTATTTGATCATTCTTGTGTAACCCTAACCTTTAGAGTTCACTATAAAACCCTAGCCTCTTCTTGCTAAGGGTATGTCAATATTGATTATGAAACCCTAGTCTACTTAGGGTTGTTGATGTATTCTAAAATTCCTATCCTGTTGATGTTTAGGTTTTGGTATTGTTATGATAGAAACACTAGTTCTTTAGGGTTTGTTGTTAATGTCTAAGCTATGTATTGAAACCTTATATCTTTAGGGTTTGGTGAATTAGGGTTTATAAGCAAAACCCTATAATGTCTATAATAAGATCCTATGAATGAAACCCTAGGTGTGTATTCATCTGTATGATTAAAACCCTAGCATGGAGAAAATTGTTTTAAACCTAATTTTGATGTATTAATGTTTGTGTCTTGGGTTTACCTAGTAGATATGGATATTGATATAAAATGCTAGTGCATGACATCCTAGATATGTATATGCCAGTATGCTAACCTAATTATTAATATTTTATGAATTATAGGGTTTGTAACAAAGCCCTAGTAGTGATTGATATTCTAGGATATAATGATATTGTATTCTGATATGATTTAGCTTTGATGATAAAAACTAGGGTTTGTTGAAACCTTAAATGTATTGTAGAATTGTTATTTTATTGAATTGTTGATATCTAAGGCCTTGTGTCTCAACAATGGAGTCTATGGGTTTGTGGAAAAACCCTAACAAGAGGTTCAAGTCTAGTATGTGTCTCTTGTTGATTATGACCCTAACTAAGTTTAGGTATTTGATGTCTAAAGTATTTGACTGTTTAGATGTTTCCATTATATTAACATAAACTTTGATATAGTTAACTTCATGCTTTTGTATATGTATTTTGGTTGTACTTCCTATTAAATTTTTTGCAGGTGCATAATCTTCAAAATGATGAAGATGCTCATATGATATTAATTAACATGATTAAGGAAGTTATGATGATCAAGATGGCCTTGATGTTGTAAAAAGGAATGGAGCCATGAAAGACTCTTCGATGTTATAGAAGAAAAAAGTGATTAATCTTCTTAAATTGAGAGGGAACCTGGAGAGTATATCTCCCCAGTTAAGAGGGGGGGCATATTATGACAGTAAATACCTTGAAGTAAGAATAAAATCAAATGAATGAAAATATTACAGATAGATGGTCGTGATTCATGAAGTTGCAAACAAAAGTACTGAGGTTGTATTTGGTGTTGCTGAAGACATGAAAGAAGAAAGCTTTCGATAAGATGTATTTGATGATATTAGCAGCATCCGAATGATTGAGGACCCCGAAGGTTTGTGCTTACTTGTATATCTATTTGAAATTTTATTACTGATTGGGGTTTGTGTTTGTACAAGTAAATCTCTACATAAGAAGAATAAAAACTTTGGAAGCATGCTTGGAAAAATGGATATATCTAGTTTAGATTATAAGGATAGATGAAGCATCTAATGGTGGATGCTTGGGAGGACATCTGGTCGACCCATGTGTTGATGTCTAGATCTCGAAGAGGGAGGGTAGTGTTGGTCATGGAGCTCCAACCTTGGATACGCACCTAGATCCCTGGGTTGATGGTTAGCTAGTAAGCTTGATGGTATATAGAGTCGTTGAAAGCTTGAGTCCATCTTGGTCCCACCCGGATAGATTACCCTGGTCAGATATCTAGTCCGCGGCATTGAGTGTGCTAGAACTCTTCGTAGTTCATTTTCGAGATCCTCCATGTGCCTCTAAATATTTGTAATTATGAATACCTCCCTAATTAAGAGGGAGTGTTGAAGAATGTAACTAGTATCAGTCTTCATAATTGTATTTGAGTCATGATGTAAAGTATTTATCAAAAGAAAGAAAAAAAAATTATTATTAAAGAAATTGACTTATGAAAGCATGGGTTTCATGGTTGGGTCAATCGTTTATAGGTCAAAGCCTCCATTGAAAGCTTCTAAGGTTTATGTTAAGTGTCCTTGTCCATGTCATAATGTAAAAGACCCTTCTAGGGCTCTATTTGTCAAAGAAAAAAAAATTATTGTTAAATAGGTCAATTAGTCCTCCTCCACCAAGTCGGCCTCAAACTGGACAAGTTGGCCTAAACAGAGGGGCAAAGACTCCTATATAAAGGCAGCAACTCGAACCCATTTGTCACTCACACTCACAAGTTCGATTTGCAGTTTTTGGGGCCATAAAAAGTGTGAATTTCTAATGAAGAAGAGGAAAGGGCTAGCGAAGAAGAAGGAGGACCTTATCAAGCAAGAGAAGTCGATATTTTCTTTCTCCTATCCCACACGTGCAAAGTTTTGGAATATTACAGGGGGCCGAAATTCTGCAGTATCTGGGGAGGCCAAAATTCTAACGCTAGGGTCAAAATTTTGTAGCTGGGAAGTTGAATTTCAGGATTGTTGTTGGGCTAAAGCTGTTGGATAAGAAGAGACTTCTAAATCATCTTAGAAGGTTGACTTGGTGGAGGAGAAAGTTCTGTTAGTCTAAGGTCTTGGTCTATCTCATTTTGAATCTACCAAAGGAAGAGTTTTTTTACTAGGTTTTCCCCTATATAGGACTTTTAGCCCTAGTTGAGTGCCTACATCCGGTGTCCATGATCTTCGTGTTTTTGTTTTGATCAAGGTTACTTGGAAGCGGGAGTAGGAGTAGAAGCAGGTAGCAGGAGTAGGAGCGAAAGTGGGAGCAGGGAGCGACATTTTCAAAAGCTCTCGGTTTGGGAGCAAATTTTTATATAATATATATTTTCATATATTTTGATGCATATATGTCAGCAAAAGCATGTAGAATGATGAATTAGAAATAAAAAGCATAAAAACATGGATTACACCATATAACATCAATCATCTAGAAGTTATAATCTTCATCAACCACATCCACAAGTTACAAGTTCTCATTTATATAGCATGTAAGGGTGCACATAACCAAAATAGCTTCAAGTGTAATCCATATCTGAATTGAAAATACATCAACAAATAGGTTGTAGATGGCCTCTAGCATCCAAAAAAATCATGCTACAACAAATAGATATATATCATCAAAATCATTGCCTATCTTGGGATCTTTGTCATTAATATCACCCTCTAAGCAATTAACATAAGATATAAAAAATGCAGCATGTCAAGTCAAGATTTTGTTTGAGTGATGGGTACATTTTTAGTAGGTTCATAATAGGGGAGTTCGACAACCAATGTCACTAACATGAAGGTATATAGAGGGCTTGGTGCTCTTGATTAAATACAAGTCCCATACCCTAGTACATGACAAAATCCAATGGAAACATTGCAATCCCCCTAATCCTAGAATCCTAAAAAACTGATAAGTCTGCTGGATTTTGAGTGCGATCTAAAATTCTACTTTCTCCATATGAAATTCAATAAGGTTGGAACCACTCTCAAAGATCCCGAGTCATTTCATGGTAATGTTAAAAATTTAAGTAAAAGGTTACTTTAAGAATTTAACATTACCATGAATTGCATATCAATGATAGGGCCATAAGCTTGAATATTAGGCTACCCTACTCAAAAAATCTTGTTTCTTTGAAAAAAAATTGGGTTGGAAACATCTTTGTGACAAAACAAATGTGAAAAAAACCAGGGAGTGAATTTCTTTTTGTGGAAGAGCAACGGGAGCAAATTTCGGGAGCGCGCTCCTAGGTGGCTCTCCATTCACTCCCGCTCGGAGCGCACTCCGGGAGCAATTCGAAGGGGGGGAGGAGTCGCTCCCTCGCAACCCAAGTTTTGATAATTGCTTGATGAGAAGAAGATAAAGGAAGAACACAAAGAAGTTAATAAGAACATAATAGTATCACAAGAAATTATCAATATAAGAAAATCTTTCTGCCTTTTTTATTTTCTAACAGGGACAACAATAAAATTATCTCGTGTTATCTTACCAAGGTTCTCTTTTATATTCTTGGGAGATGACTTTTGCACTCCTCTTTATCTCATTTTGGAAACTTAAATTTTCCATTCCCATTGACTTATCTTTTATCATATGTGAACATTAATATAATTTCATTTCCTTTCTAGAATATCTCAATCATCATGTTTCCAAGATAGAAGTTGTATTACCTTAACCTAACCCCGTCCTCAGAAGAATCGTGCTTCTTCTCCTCAACCCTATTCCAAGGGTCAACTCAACAATAGTAGATCCAACACAATCACTCACAGTGCCACAATTGCCATTGACATAGAAAAGAAGAGGAAATGGTGTTCCTACCACAAACCAACTTGGGTCTAATGAGGAATGATGGTTTCTCCATGAAAATATCTCCAACAAGGCTCAGCTACTCCTCATTGAACTAGAGCAACACCTTAGGGATGCAAATATAAATATCAATAGTCCATCGTCTCCAAATTTGCATCTAATCCTAATGACCATAAACTACACCCAAAGTGATGAAAAATCCTTGCTAACCCAAATCAGTCAAATCAAGGATAGGATTCTTCTGTCATTATGGATGATAGCAACCAAAAGAATCTAGTGACTCAACAACTCATATCAAATATTTAGCTGCAAAGCACACATCATCCTAGATTATACCAACTTGAATGGGTTAAAGAATCCCAAACAATCTACTATGCTCGCTTAGAAACTCGGAATAGGACAAGCCCCCCCAGGATCTACATGTTTATACACCGTATGTCGGACACTGGACAAGCTAGGACATGTGTCAAATACATGTCAAGTTCTAAAAATAGGACATGTTTTGAATACACGTCAATCTTTAAAAATATAACACATGTCAAATGCGTGTATGACATCTTCCCTAGTAGCATCCCAACATGTCAAACACCAATGCATGGATGTTATGAATATTTTATTAATTATTAGTTAGATTAGTTATCTTAGGTTATTAACTGAAAAGGCATGATCAAAGATCATGCCTCTTCACCAAGGGACACCTTGAGGCTATATTTAAAGCCCAGGCGATCCCTCATTGTAATCATCTCATCTTTCATCATTAATAATATATATTTATCAAGTTCACCAGAGTTTTTATACTCCATTGGTATCGGAGCCATCGCTCTTAGGGATCTGTGTGATCACCCAAAATTAAGGAATTACAAGAAAATTCCAAAATTGCAGATTTTTTTTAAAAACCAAGTGCTTGTGGGAAACAACATTTGTTTTAAAAAAAAATAAGGAAGAAATATATATAATATATATATATATTAATAAAATAAAGAGAGAAGGAAAGTTAACATAAAGGGCGAAATAAATTAAAAGAAAAAAGAAAAAGTAAAAAGAGAGATATACGTACATGTGAAGACAAAGGAAGAGTAATTGCTCGTGGTTTTGGGCCCATGGTATTAAAAACCCATTTCCCCTTTTCAAAACAACGTGCCTTTTCAAAACAAAGTGAATTTTAAAAAGGCACGTGACTTTTCAAGGTACCACCTGCATATATATATATAATTAATAGATAAAATAATAATAATTATTATTATTATTATTTAAAAATATATATATATAATAGAAATTATTATTATTAGTTTAATTAATTAATTAAAAAAAGGGAAGAAAGAAAACCTAAAGAGTATTTTCACTGAGCATTATCTGTCAAGATGTCTTTATTCACATTATGACAATTGATCGTACTGTGCGGCAAAGCCAAAACTAAGAGGCTATTTAAAAGCTTGAACAAAGCAATGAACAGATGTTTCCTCAAGTAATAAGCTAAATGATAAAATAGATAAGTTAAGTCAGACACAATCCCCGATATCTTCTGACAGGGAACATACTCAACAAAACAATGCCACAGATTCAGGGAACTCAGAAGAGCATCAGGAAAACGCTGATTCCCCACATCACCATGAAGATATAGATGTTTGTAAACAACAAAATGTTCCATTCCCAAACTTGAACGAAACATGTGAAGCAACAAACACATCCGAAGCCGCTGATATAACGACAGAGGTTGTTGAGGCCTTCGGTGATGAAGGAGATATGGTTGTTAAGAATGAAACATTTAATGATGAGGAGAAGTTACATCAGACAATACTTGTTGGTAACTTACCTCTAAGTCTAAAAACAGAAATCACAAAAATTACTAGAAGAACAAGGATATGTTGGAAAACATGAAAAAGTAGTCCAAGATCTCAAAAGCGATTAAATATTCTCTCCAGATAGGAAAATCAAACATCCAATAGAAGTTAAGACAAGATTCAGCTTTTGCTCATATCGCACTTTTTCAATATCCACATCATCATCATGGAGCTCGAGAGTCCAACAATATCTGTTTAAAACGTGGGACGCAAGAGCTCATCGCTTGAGGAAACCAGACATTCGTCAACATGGTCCATCATTATGTATGCTTTGAGGACAAAGCATCTTAAGAGAGGGGCAATGTGATGAATATTTTATTAATTATTAGTTAGATTAGTTATCTTAGGTTATTAACTGAAAAGGCATGATCAAAGATCATGCCTCTTCACCAAGGGACACCTTGAGGCTATATTTAAAGCCCAGGCGATCCCTCATTGTAATCATCTCATCTTTCATCATTAATAATATATATTTATCAAGTTTACCAGAGTTTTTACACTCCAATGGAGCACATATGGGCATTTTCACACTTGGAAGAAAAGCAGGCTTGAGCAGTCCATAGTTGAGACAATGATGTATGTGCACTCTAACCTCCAACTTATTTACAAGATGAAGGACAAGCAGCTGAAGGGAAAGACAAAGATATGGAATGTATTTCCTAATGGTATGGGTTTGGACAATGACATTCAATTGGCATTAGCCAACTTGGATCTTAGTGAGTTGATGTTAGAGTCGGTCACTTTTTGTGATGGTGATCCTTTTAAGGGGTCATTCTCCAAAATAATATATGCATACCTTAGACTGGATATAGAGGAAGAGGAGAGAGCGATGATAGTGGTGGTGATCTTGATGATACTAACAGGAAGAGAACAACTAAGAAGCTATGAAATTCTTCCAGCTATGGTTGTAGTATCTACCGTAATTTGTATTTTCCATTGGCATTCCCCCCATAGTATTAGTGAACCAGTGTCTCTGTGATACGTTTTAATTTTGATGACATCAAATGACTCAATGAGAAAATTACAATTTACGGTTCTAATTTATAAACTTCTATTTTATGGGTATTGCATATTTTAATTTCTTGTGCATTTGATCAACATATGACATTAACATTAAGTAGTAACTATTTGTATAATTATTTTGTATATGTTCGAATTTCAAAGGAAATGGATCATATTTAGGTGCCTAACGTATCTGTTGTCCCAATGTTCTGTAGCTGAGCTTGGAAATGCTCAAGTATTGTTGCCATCACATCATTCCATGACAGCAGAATGTGATATCACTCCACTCAATTGTTCTAACATGATTCTAAGAAAGCCATATCATATTTCCAAACAAGCACAATATGATGGATACTTCAACTCCTACAAGCTTCATAAGAACAGTAAGAGGGGCAAGTCATTAGGCAGGTCGACCTCATCAAGTTCACAACATTGTGCATTGTCCATCAAATCAAAGAAGATAACAAAAGTAAATTACTTCCCTCTTACAGAGAACAGCTCGCTAACTCATGCACAAATGTATTTACAAAACCCAAGATTTCTCTTCTGCTCAGGACTATCCAGCACTCCATTGATTTGTTTCTTAGTTCTTCCCTATGAATCCATCTTGCATATTTCACTTCACCTATTGAGTGTACCAAAATAGAGAGGTAGATCCCACAACTTTCTGAGGACAACAAAATCAGGTGTACCACATCACCATGTGGATCTCTTGATTCGTTGGTACACAAGGAGCAGCTAGAGTGGAGACCTTCAACAGATTACAAGGCCACCGTTAGGAATTGTTACCCACACCCTTGATTGAAAACCTTATTGATCATGTCAAGTGCGCCAAGTACTTCATCAATTTGGACCTTGTGTTATGAATATAATTTATATAAAAATAATAAAAATGTAAACAACAATAAACATAAATAATGATTAATTAACTAGTAGTTAATAATGAAGAGGCATTTCTCTAAGGACATGACCATCCATGAAGAGGTACCTACCTAGTTATATAAGCAGGCGGCATTTGTAACAATCTCATATCTTTTCTGTATTCAAATATATATATATATATATATATATATATATATATATATATATATATATATATATATTATCTTATGATGGATATTTTTATATACTAGAGATTCTGAGTATTCCGTTGTGTATACGAACTTTTTTCGTTACATTGGTATCAAAGGAAGCGTGGTGGGGCCATAACCCACAGGTCTCACATTATTAGATATATAAGGTACCTATAATATTCAAGTGAATTAAAAAAAAAAAACCAAAGTTTATTAAAAAAAGGTAATAATAAGAAAAAGAAAAAGAGGATACATTGCAAAATTCAAAAAAAAAGGATTAAGAGTATCATAAGGACATTTGGGAAAAGTAAAAAAGGAATAAAATTATATTGCATACGGAGAATATATAAAGTCCTTGATCAATGTACCACTAACAAGATCATCGACAAATGCACAATGGAGTCTAGTTCAGAAATAAAGGAAGGAAGATTCTCCTATAAAGGTATTCCAATTGTAGATTATATATTATTTACATTAAAGGGGTGTATCCAAGGGAGAGATATTAGTATTGCTATTAGTACAAGCACAAAGAATAATTACATCAATATTAATTTGGAAAATCAACTATTAGTTCTAGAGCCAAATATAGGCGAAAGGAAACGTATTTTTGGCGAAAAAGAGTATGAAATTAATGATTTACAAGTGAAAATTGATCATTATGAGTACAAATCTCAATTCCTTGTCGTAACTATGCTTGATAGAGAGGTTGACATAATTCTCGGTAGACTTTGGTTCAAGGAATTAGGTGCATTCATGTTAAACACAGAAAAATAAAAAATAAAATAAACCTTATGTTCCCTTACAAGAAGAAGATGGTCACATTCCAAGACATGACAGCGAAATCAGAAATGATAATGCCTTCATCAAAAGATCTTGAGGATATTTTGAAACTAATGTTTCAAAAGAATCCAGTAATAGTATCAAAGAAGCAGAAAGAGCTTGAAGAAGTCATATCCAACAAAAACAAGGAAAATTCATGTTTAGAGGAACATAATCAGAAACTGATTGCACAAGTTAGAAAATGTTAAGCTAAGAAGCACAAGTTAGAACAAGAAAAGGAAATTTCTAAAAAGAAACTCAACGAAAGTCTATTAGAAAAAGAAGAGAAAAATTTATGCTTAAAGAACCTTAGCAAAAGGTTATTAGAATTTAGAACAAATCAAATGTTTAAAAGATGAGAAGCTTGAATACCAACATAAAGTTGATTCAAAAAATGAGAACTCTTACGTCTCAGAAACCACAACCAAAATCTACTCACGCAAATCAAGAAACTTAAAAATAATAAGAAATCATTGGAGAACAAACTAGAAGAAATTATGACAAAAACGAAGTCTCCAGATGAAACAACTCAAGTTGAAGAAAAAGGAACGAATACCGATCTAGTGAACATCATAATTCAAGAAGATGACAAATCAGTAGAAGTGAAAACATATTCAGATGTTACAATTCAAATGACAAAGATTTCAAGTAAAGATCCAACAAATAACCAAGTGACTTCTATACCTGAGGGAAATCAGATACCTCAAGTAAGTCAAGAAATCGTCGCAAACATGTTTAAAGGAAATGAAATCACAAAAATTCCTTGCCAACATCTGAATTACAAGAACATACATCTCCATCAATCTACAACTATATACCACCCAGAACAAAAACAACAGACGTATGTTCCAAAGACTACAAATGTCAGTGCAATTCAACCTTGTGATAAAAATTCATATAAAATATCCAGTAACTACAACATTCCACAGAAGATTAATATAAGATGGTCAGATCCATTCTCAGTTCGATAATTTTACTTATCGATCAAAGGATCATATCGTCTTGTATCAACGAAGATGACAATTCTGAGACGAGAAGACACTCGAAACAGAAAAAGAGATCAAGCCTTTTCATCAGTAAGCTTTGAGGACAAAGCTTTTTGAAGATGAAGGCAATGTTATAGATATAATTCATATCAAAATAATAAAAATATAAACAGTAATAAACATAAATTATGATTAATTAACTAGTAGTTAATGATGAAGCATGTCTCTAAGGACATGACCATTCATGAAGAGGCACCAAACTAGATATATGAACGGGCCTCACTAGTAACAATCTTGTATCTTTTCAGTATTCAAATATATATATATATATATATATATATATATATATATATATATATTATCCTATGATTGATATTTTTATATACCAGATATTCTGAGTATTTTGCTGCGTATACGAACTTTGTTCATTACATTGGTATCAGAGCATTCATCTGAGTACACGAACTTTGTTCGTTAAACCTTGCTTCAGGCTATCACTGAACGGATAGCCTCATGATGCTTAGAAGACAGCTTTCAAGACCAAGTTTGGTATTTATGAGTGCTCAATCATGCCTTATGGCCTCAGTAATGCCCCTGCCACTTTCATGGGAATCATCCATGAAATCATTTTCCCACATCTCAAGAAGTTTATGGTGGCCTGCTCGGATGACAGTGTGATTTCTAAAAGAACTTGGACAGAACATATACAGCTTGTCCAAACAGTTTTGGACATCCTCTGCCAACACAAATTTCAGGGTAAAATGAAGGAATCATTCCTTGGGCATACATTTGTCCAATGTCAGGGTTCTGTGACTGATGAAACCTAAGTTCACACAGACCTTGCTGGGTCAAGATTTTGCAGGAGTGGACAACTAGCACCAACACCACAGATCTAAAAATTTTCCTGGAAGGCATAAATTTCAACAAGAAATCAATTTTTGAATACCTCCCACGTTGCTTACCCACTAAATCACGTTGTTAATCTTAAAACTCTTCATTGGACTCTCAAGAACAAGCATATTACAAGTTATAGGGTGCTCTTTGTTCTGTCCCGGTGCTAGCTCTCCCAGGTTTATAGTAGACAGTGTGCTCTCCCTAGTTAACCTTTGAACCCTTCCAGTTTTGGGTGTTTTTACACATCCTATAAATTTCTCAATAATTGGAAGGTAAAGTAAAGAAGAATTACCTCAAAGGAAGCTGCAAGAGAAGCTAGAAACTTTGCTCCAAAGTCCATACCAACTGAAGCAGCAATTCCTGCAACAAAAGCAGCAAAAACTGCTGCATACCTTCACAGCCAGAGTCCAAAACCAGAACAGGAGAATCAATTTCAGAAGTAAAACAGAAAAATGATGCAAAACAGTAATACCTTTGAAATTTCAAAAAGCAGTATATCACTGTGAAACAATCCATAACATGAAAATAAACGGCTTCAAAGGTGCAAGTAGTGTTTTCTTAGAACTTTGACAGACCAAAACAGTGGCTTCAGTGACTTCTATATCTAAAACAAAACATCTTAAACAAGTCAACAGGGAAAATACAGAGTTACGAGGTGACATAAGATTAGAGCTACACTTCAGCATACAAGCAGATCTGCCTCAAAATATTTTCTTTGTTTTTAGCATCAAAACAGTTGCATATTTCAGTTTTAAAATATATTCCATTCTATCTTGTTTTCCCTGGCATCACTTGATTGCTTCTTGAATATCATTATCATTCTCATATTAAAATTCAAAGCATTTCAAATTTCACTAAAAGTTGCCTTTATGCAGAAATAGTGATTTGGAATAAAATGCTAAACAAGCTAAAAAACTAATTAAAACAGGTAAACGATTTTGCAACCATGGAAGGACATTTTTTATCACAAAATTCAAGCCTGAAAAAGGGAACATAATAAGATAATAGCATATATACATGTATTTGTTTAGCGCACTTTATCATAGTACTATTTCTGGAATAGTTACATTGATGAAAATAAATTGTGAATATTAGATTGTAATTCTCAATATCAATGTTTAACATGGTCAATGGTTCACGCCCATAGTACCAGACCAACCAGTCTTGTAGGGCTATTTCTATGTACCTTTACCACTATTTAAAGACCAAAAACATGAGTGTAAAGCAATATACAATTTGGCAATTCGTATTTCCTCTCATTTTATCTTAGCTCTCTACTCCTCCACTTGTGTGCTTCAAATGATAAGAACATGTTGTAAATATTGCATTGTAATTCTAGATAAGAACATTTGATTTCATCATTGTTACCCACCAAAATGGGTAACCCTATAGGAGAAATGTTTCTCCTATTCTTCACAGCCAGCCAGTCAGCCATGCAGCCAGCAGCCCCCGACAGCCACCACTAGCTGATGATATGCCATATTTCTCTGCCACTTGCATCAGCCACATGCTTCTCACCCATCCAGCAGGAGCACATGGATGAAAATGGGCTTCCACTCAAAAGGTACTTTGGTCATTTTGCGATCAGGTGCTTATGCTTGTTTGTTTTTGGGCATTTGAAATGGATTATGGGGGTAAACTGGAAGAAGGGATTTGACCATGATCTTGTTCTCTCAACTTAAATGGGGGGTTAATCTTCGATCCTAGTCTAGTAGGACCTTCCCTAATGGCCCAATGGATATAGGATGGGCACTACTTGAAAAACCCTGATTGAGATAGCATAGTTCCATCTGTCCCTATGTCATACTTATCACTTTCCAGCTTACATTACAAGCTTGTATCTCACCTCCATTCTTCGAGTTAACCCGACCATTGGTGCTTTGGGATTTGGCACCCATACATCCACATACTCGGGTAGGGCCCGAAAACTTTTCCTAAGGAGGTTGATGTAGCTAAAAGAAACAGAAAAAGCATGTCATGGCCACAACAAAACCAAAAGAAAGAAAATCAAAATGCAAAAGATAGCCAGGGACATACACATTAGCATGTGGGCAAAAGCCTAGCATGAGCTCTACCTCACTCATTATGGCCATCACCCAGTTCCTGAGTACATGTTGCTCCATTACATCAAAAGAAGGAACCCTTGCATGTCCCAACCCCGATGAGCAATGAAATGACTCGTCATTAAGGGATAATACAACTGCTATATCATTCAAAGCAAGCTCTAACCCTTAAGCTATGAGCAGTAATACAAAGAAAAATCAGGAAAAAGAAGAAGGCGCACAAAAGGTGTGGAAAAACAAAAGGCAAGTTGGTAACTCATTGTTAAATTTAGATAACCATGGTATGTTCTATGCTTAAATGCAATTTACTTCAATCTTCTTTAAGGCTCAATTCAGATTTAGCAATCACATAAACTTGAAAGTAAAATGTTGATAGAACATAATAATAGATCAACAGAAGACAAGCCAAATAATATAACAGAATTTGTAATTCTTCTTATCCAGCATTTATAGAGATAAATGTTTGTTACAGCAGTCAACAGGATGCCCTAGCTAGAAAAGACTTGAGTTGGCCAAACCAACTTCTCCAACAACCAAATCAGCCTTTCTCCAAGTGTCACACACACCCCTCAAAGACAGCTCCAAAAAGTCAATGCAAGTCAACAACAGATGGTCAATGTTGCAGTCAACGGACAGCAGTCAAAGTCAACGTCTAGCCTCCATTTTTGTGCCCTCCAATGCGGCCTCCAAAAATCGAAATTTATGTGCTGAAATCGAAGTCAAAGCACAACTGTTGACCCAAAGTCAACAAAAGGAATTGTTCTATCTCCAAAACTCACCTTCACTGAGCGTAAGTTTTATTTTACTCAATTTTTATTCCCAAATACCTTTTCTTTCCCAAAAAAATAAGAACGGAAAACATATTTTAGGAAATCCTCAATCATCCCTGTTAATCCGACATATTCAGATCGCCTAATCAATAATTTAAGACAGATTTTGATATTAGCTAGGAGAATCTGGAATGAAGTAAAAGAAAATTGACTGACCAGAAAGCCCTAAAAAAGTCTGCAACTTCTTCAGGTTCAAATTCACACGTGTGAGGGATGGAAGCCTCTCCTAGGTTGTATGAACCTAAGTTGCACGAAACGGGGAAACGGAAACGAGTTTCTAAAACAGGAAGCGATACGAAACGCGACCTCCCCAAATTTTGGAAACGGGGAAAAGCGATATATATATATATGATAATTTAAATTTATATTAGAATTTAGGACATTTAAGAAATGTTATGTGACATCATAAAACATACATGATAAATGCAAAGCATAAACTGTTACAAGTTACAAGACATTTACTCATGAATGATAACAGAGACATAATAAAAATAGCAATATCGAAATATCCAAAACCAACCTTTATTATATATCAAAATCTCAAAATCGGCCTTTATTATATATATGAGGCTGCAAGTACAATAAAGACTATGAACATGTCAAGTCAAAATTTTGTTTGAGTGATGGGTACATTTTTAGTAGGCTCATGATAGAAGAGTTTGACAACCAATGTCACTAACATCAAGGTACATAGAGGGATTGGTGCTCTTAATTAAATACGAGTTCCATACCCTAATACAAGACAAAATCCGATGGAAACATTGCAATCACCCAATCCTGAAATCCTGAAAAACTGATAAGTCTACTGGATTTTGAATGAGATCTAAAATTCTACTTTCTCCATATGAAATCCAATGAGGTCGAAACCACTCTCAAACATCCTGAGTCATTTCATGGTAATGTTACAAATTTAAGTAAAGGATGAATAAAATAATAATACATTGCACGAATCCCAAAAAAATTAAAATAAAAAATAAAAAAATAATGTTGTTTTGGGAGGAAACGAGGTTGTACAGCCAGGAAACGTGTTTCCAGCCGTACTGGCAACGTTTCCCGTACGGGAAATATACCAGTATGTCCGGGAAAGTGTTTCCCGGTCGTACGGTACGGGTTTCCCCGTTTCCGTTTCGTTTTTGCCTGAAACGAGGGTGGGGAGGACGTTTCCTGCAACTTAGGTATGAACCAATCAAATCACAAGAAGAATGTGTGATGAGATGATGATGAAATGAGCATCATCTCTCTCCTGTTTATATCCATCAAGGAGGGTGTATGACACATCTGTTGGGGCTTGTGAGCCTACATTACAAATCTGGCCGACCTTGTCAATTTGCACATGTGTGGAAAATAAAATCAAAATATAAGTTCTGCGCATCCAAACAAGATGATCTTTAGATCAATCTTACACCTCTCTGAAAGAAGAATCCAACAAAAATATAATCATCATCATATGAGCAGTGCAACATGGAGTTTGGACCTAGTTGCCCAAAATTAACAATCCCTTTCAACTAGGGAGAACTCCATCTATCCACCTGCACCATCGTGTCATCAGTACCATCATACTATCATCATCATCATCCTGCAATCCTGTGTCATCTGTTGATATTTTGTGTATATGGGGTAGCATTAGTTGTGCTCTAGCTCCCAAATTTTGTGGAGGGACTAGAGTACACTTAATCTACAAGACCCAGGCAAGGGATTTGGGAAATTTCATCTGGTTTGGGAAATATTTAACTAATTAATTGTTTTAATGTATTTCCTAAGTCTAAACTTAGGAAAATGAAATAATTAAAGTTAATTAAATTAAACATGTGATGAAATTGTCTTAAATCACACAGATCAAGCTTTCTTTTAATCTTAGCCATTGATTCAAGATCTGATCATGGTCGTTGGTTTCCCAATGAGAAAAGTATAAAGGAAAGGCTTGGGGTAATTTGTAAAGACACACAGAGGTAGAGCACTGAAGCTAAGCTGAGATTCTAGGGCGGGTTTGCTAAGAATTCTCAGAAGTGTTCCAGCTGCAGAGAGGTGGATTTAGGCCAAGGGGATGATCTTATCCCCGGGTCTAGAATCAGCAAGAGGCAGAGATCAACTCAAAGAGGCAGCACAGAGAAGCAGGAGAGAAGCAACAGGAAGGGCAGCAATTGTGATGCGCAGTCCCTCCCAGGATAGCGTGATTAAGCTGGAAGCCCTCAGGGGTTACGCAGAGACCCTAAGGGGTAGCGTAAGGACCGCGTCACCCAGTCTGGGGTAACGCAACCCTTTCCAAGCTAGCGCTGAGGGACGCAGGGGCTTCAGAGGTTGACACAAGGGCTTCAGGGGCAGCGTTGGGGTTTCTAGGGCCTAATTTTGGCTAAGTCCTATAAATCTCGTTTGAGGGTGTGGACCAGTCATTATTTTGGCTTCAGAACAGCCAGTGAGTTGTAGATCTATTATTTCTCTGTCGGGTTTTCGAGATCGGGAACCTAGATTTGTTGTATTCAGAAAATTCTTAATAATAAAACCATCCAGCAGCCAGCAGACCGGTTTTCCTGCATTGGGTTTTTCCGGGGACTATTTGTCCAGAAAATCACTGTCACTTTGTCTATGTGTGCATGTACTTTTTCTAGATCTAGATTGGTGAAGGTTTGTTATGTGTTTTGCTTCAATATTAATCTAAATTTACTCGATTAATAACTTTACTAAGTAGGAGGAGCATAGCCAGATTTAACAATAAGATTTCTGCATAAGTATAAGATTCAGAAATTTTCACATCATCCTGCTATAACATGCTTTGCTGGCTCTGAGGGCAAACAAACGAGAGTGAGTCACAAAGACATCACACTCCGCTGACCCGAAGTCAGCTTAGAGGTTAAAACCTCAATCGGACTCAAGAGAGTCACATACTAACCCAAAGTTAGTTTACTGACCCGAAATCAGTTTAGAGGTAAGAACCTCATCAGACTTGATCCCAGATCAAGGTGTTGGACACATCCCCATCCTAGACATAGAGAGTATGGCAATCTCCGATGCGTCCATCGGTCTTGCTATTGGTCTCTATCCACATTTCCCACCTCATTGGCCAAATGAGAGGTACTTCCCGTGAGTCTGAAACTCCATGGGTAGGATGCATGCAGGGCATAGATCAAAGAGAGGGTGAACCAGCTCAACATAATAATGGTGGGGAAGAAGCACAACAAAGTTCGGTGAACCTAGCCCTGTGCATGCTTATAGCTCTGAGAAGCTATCCCCAAGCCCCCTGGAGCTCCTAGAGCTCGTTGTCCAACTCAAGCAGGACCATCATAATAGGGTCTGTCCACGATTCCAAGCTTCTCACTGAAGGTTAAGAATTTGACCTTCCCCAGGGGCTTCGTGAGAATATATGTGACCTGCTCATCAGTCCCAATGTGATCGAGCCTTACGGTGCCTCACTATACCATATCCCGGATAAAGTGGTACCTAATATCAATATGCTTGGATCGATCGTGGAACACAGGATTCTCAGAAAGACGAACCCCACTCTGATTATCGCAAAGGATAACGATGGTATCCAGCACATGTCCAAACAGCTCACTGAAGAGCTTTCTCAACCAAACAGCTTCACAACAGGCCATACTCACTGCAATGTATTCGGCCTCATCGATGCTCAAGCAACCGATTTCTGCTTCTTGCTCAGCCAATATATCGAAGCAGAACCCAAGGTGAAGCAACATCCAGATGTGCTCTTACAATCCACCACACTGCTAGCCGAATCGGCATTGGTATATCCATGGAGGCTCAAACCCACGAGAGTGTATCTCAGCCCATGGTTGATTGTGCCCTGAAGATATCTCAATAGATTCTTGACACCAATCCAGTGAATGTGATGAGGCTCAACCATATGTTGACTCAAAGTGTTCACTGCGAACCATACGTCCGGACGGGAGTTCACTAAGAAGATCAAGGCCCCTACGAGTTGTCGATACTCGATGGGATTTCCCAGATCGGGCCCAGCAGCGCTTCCACACAACTTCTTAAAGTTGAGTTCCATCGATGTCGACATGGACTTACAGTCCACCATTCCAAATCTCCCCAGCAGCTTCACAATATATTTTCCCTGAGAAAGGAAAATCTCACCTGGCTTTTGCCAAACCTCCAAGCCTAGGAAATAGTGCATCAGTCCTAGGTCCTTCATTTTGAACTCAAAAGCTAGCTCCCTCTTACATTGATGAATGAGAGGGTGAGCACCTGTTAGGAAGAGATCGTCCAAATAGAGAACCAGAATGAGAGGCCTTTCTTTATCAACCTTAAAATAAAGGTTTGGATCAGCATCACTTCGAGTGAAGCCGAGCATCATCAAGTAGCTATCGATCCTCTCATACCAAGCCTTGGGGGCTTGCTTCAACCCATAGAGGGATTTCTTGAACCTGCATACATATGTGTCTCTATCTTGGACTTCGAACCCTAGAGGTTGCTCCACATAAACCTCTTCCTTGATTGAACCATGTACGAAGGCAATCTTCACATCCATCTGATGGAGACTCCATCCTTGCGTTGTAGCAAGGGCAATGATAGATCGAATGGTGGTATAACGGCCGACAGGTGCGAATATATCATCATAATCTATGCCTTCTTTTTTAGAGAAGCCCCGGGCAACAAATCTTGTCTTGTACTTTTCAGCACTTCCATCGGCTCCATGCTTGATCTTGAAGAGCCATTTCGAGGTGACAACAGATTTGTCCTCCGGTCTCGGGACCACTTCCCAGACATCATTCTTCATGATAGATTCATATTCTTCGTGCATAGCATCCTTCGAAACTTGATGCTTTACGGCTTCTTCAAATGATCCAAGCTTAGACTGTACAATAGAACTCATGTCTACTAGGTACCCTTGGTACCTATTCGGCTTCTTACTTTCACGGAATGTCCCCCTTAGAGCAATATGTCTCTCAGCATCTTTGAGAGTGTCCCTAAGCCATGAGGGTTTCATTTTATTAGAAGGAGGTGGATCAATAGGATCCATCGGTCCTTAACATTGGGCATAGGTTCATCCATCAATTCTTCCTGCTTCCCTGCTTCTTCTTCTTCTTTGTCTTCCTTTGAACTAGGAAGATTCCTCACTTTCTTGAGGATGGCATCTTCATCGAAGGTGATATCGTGGCATATCTCCACTTCTCTTTAACCAGGCACATAGATTCCATATGCCTTCGAGGTTTCACAGTAGCCAACAAACATTCTCTTCCTCCCAGAAGCATCTTGCTTGCTTCTCTTTTCTTTCGGCACATGAAAATAAACAGGACTTCCAAAAACTCTAAGGTGGGAGACATCGGGCTTCTTACCAGAGAAGACTTCTTCAGGAGTTTTGGAGTCCAATGCAGAATGCGAGCATCCATTTTGAACATACACAGCAGTGTTTGCAGCTTCTCCCCATAGAAACTTCGGAAGACCTTGGTCATATAGCATGGCACAGGTTGCTTCCACAATGGTTCTATTCTTTCTTTTTTTCTCAGGAGTATACACAGTTGTGGTCTCCCTCTTAGTGCCAGCGTCCCTGCAAAATTCATTGAATTCATTTGACTCATACTCGATCCCATTATCAGTGCTCAAAATTTTGATTTTCTTCTCGGTTTGATTTTCAACCAAGGCCTTGAAGGTACAAAACCATTTGAATGCTTCGTCCTTCTTCAAGAAATATATCCAAGTCTTGCATGAGAAGTCATCTAAAAAAGTCATGTAAAAGGAACATCCTCCCAAGGATGTTACGGTCAGCATACCAGATAGATCAGAATGTATCAATTGCAAAATATCATATGTCTTTGTGATACTTGAGGGGAATGGTCCCCTTATATGCTTCCCTTCGGCACAACCCTGACATATACCTTCATGATCATCTTTAAACTCGGGCATCCCTGTCACCACCTTCCTTGCTTCGGGAAGGCCTTTGTAATGATGGTGTGCAAACCTCCAGTGCCATAGCTTGGTTTGAAGAGTTGTGTCACATGACATGGCCCCTGACGGACTTCCTCCAACCTGATAGAGTGTATCAACTCTAAAACCTATAGTAAGAGCTTCTTTGAAGTTCTTCTTCCAAATGTGTACCTTTCCATCAATGAATGCCACCTTGAATCCTTTGTCTTCCATTGCCAAAATGGACACAAGATTCTTTTTCAAAACAGGTACATACAACACATCTTGTAAGCGGAGGACTTGACCTTGGGATAGATTAAGGGTCACAGTCCCTCTCCCTTTCACGGGATAGGTGGCATTGTCTCCAAGGATAATCTCCAAATTAGTATCCTTCTCCATCAAATTAGAGAGGGCTTCTCAATCAACCAAACATCCAAGGTGTCGGGAGGAGATGCAACAGAGAGGGCGGATGCAAGAATATATTCATTTTTCTTATTATCAACACCATTGGATTCATCATACCTGGAATTTCTTGACCTCTTGAAAGGTTGGCTATTTCCACTTCGATCAGAGGGACCCTTCCTTTTTCCTTTGAACCTGTTGTTCCTTTGATTGTCATTCCCCCTGAAGTTGTTGTTGTCATCATCCCTAGGAGAGTTCCTTCTATTGGGGCACTCTCTTGCATAGTGACCAAACTTGTTACAAGTGTAACATCTTCCCTTTCTTCCTTTAGGCCCCGCTCTTCCATGGTTTTGATTTTTCGGACCACCACGGTTCCTCTTCTTTGCATGAGCGGTAAAGGCAGTAGGGTCACCTCCATTCCCATTTGAGGGATGGTCTCTTTCCATCATTCTTGTCTCCTCTTGAGTGCATCTCGTCAACAATTCATCAAAATCAGGAATCACATTATTATTAAGAATAGTAGTGTTGAATACATACCATTCCCGAGGGAGTCCTCCAAGAGCAATGAGGACAAGCTCTCGATCAGCTACCTCTTCTCCAATGGCTAGGAGATCATCCTTGATTTCTGTGAGCCTCATAAAATATGATTGAATGGATTCATCTTTGCCCTTCCTGATATTCTTCAACTTTTTCTTGAAGAAAAGAACATCATTAGCATTGTTAGCCCTGAACATGCTAACCAACTTATCATACATCTCTTTAGATGTGCCCAACTCAGAGATATAAGCAACCAAGTGCTTATGTATAGAATCCCTGATAATCATCTTCGCCTTGACTTCCCCTCTTCTATATTTTGTCTTTGTGGCAGCCGGTGCGTTTGATGGAGGCTCATGAATCTTCCCCTGCACATAATCCATGACATCTTGATCTTCTAATACCAAATCCAAAGACATCTTCCAAGCATGATAATCAGACTTATCAGTCAACTTATCATCAGTCTTGAAACCCTTGTAGGTTGAGGAGGCCATTGGTCCTTGATAAGACTTCTTCTTCGGTGATTACTTTTTACACTATCTTGGGCTTTGTCTTCACGTCAGCTCTGATACCATGTTAAATTTAGATAACCATGGTATGTTCTATGCTTAAATGCAATTTACTTCAATCTTCTTTAAGGCCCAATTTAGATTTAGCAATCACATAAACTTGAAAGTAAAATGCTGATAGAACATAATAATAGATCAACAGAAGACAAGCCAAATAATATAACAGAATTTGTAATTCTTCGTGTCTAGCAAATATAGAGGTAAATGTTTGTTACAGCAGTCAACAGGATGCCCTAGATAGCAAAGACTGGAGTTGGCCAAACCAACTTCTCCGACAACCAAATCAGCCTTTCTCCAAGTGTCACACACACCCCTCAAAGACAACTCCAAAAGGTCAACGCAAGTCAACAGCGAATGGTCAACGCAGAAGTCAACGATGCAATCAAAGCTGCAATCAATGGACAGCAGTCAAAGTCAACGTCTAGCCTCCATTTTCGTGCCCTCCAATGTGGCCTCAAGAAATCGGAATTTATATGCTAAAATTGAAGTCAAAGCACAAGTGTTGACGCAAAGTCAACGCTGACCAGAAAGCCCTAAAACAGTCTGCAGCTTCTTCAGGTTCAGATTCACACGTGTGAGGGATGGAAGCCTCTCCTAAGCTGTAAGAACCAATCAGATCACAAGAAGAATGTGTGATGAGATGATGATGAAATGAGCATCATCTCTCTCCTATTTATATCCATCAATGAGGGTGTGTGACACATCTGTTGGGGCTTGTGAGCCTACATTACAAATCTGGCCGACCTTGTCAATTTGCACGTGTGGAAAATAAAATCAAAATATAAGTTTTTCTCATCCAAACAAGATGATCTTTAGATCAATCTTGCACCTCTCTGAAAGAGGAATCCAAAAAAAATATGATCATCATCATATGAGCAGTGAAACATGGAGTTTGGACCTAGTTGCCCAAAATTAACACTCATGCATCCACAAATGCTCCCTCCTAACATTTGTACACTCAAAATGTTGATACCCCATCAACCGATCCCTTTGACCATGCACTTGTCCACGAAGTCTTGTCCCTCTCGTGATCATCATTATTATTCACTAACACCTATCAATTGATGGGTGGATTGAGGAAATGTTACTTCCCCTTAGGGATTGGAAACACCTAATTATCATTTAGCCACTTCTACCTATGGAGAAAACACCATTGTGAGTTGAAGGCCTTGATTTTGGTAGGGGATCCTTGTATGAAATATTGAATAGCCCATGACACTCAAGCTTGGTTAACTTAGACGCAATAATGATTTTTGTCCCTAATGACTTGTTGTTTTCACTAGAATCTATGTTGTGATTGTCAGGCGGTTCAATAGCCCATGTCTTGGGCACCTTTCCATAGGGACCTAGGCCATTAGAGAAGTATATTGGCACAAACAGGTGAAGCATAAAGACTCTTGGGCCTCCTAGCAATAGCAACACGTCACACATGACCCAAGGCACCCCTTGCAAGACGTTCTTCCACTTTGCACTAGATTTGATGATTCTTCAATAGGACACACCTGCATCTAGCATGCCCCCATGCTGACCTTAGTGCCAATTGTTGGATGGCAGTTGATTCAGGGCCCATATGAGGATCGTTTCACCTTCAAAGACTAGGGAGGGCTAGTAACACTTGGAAAGCCCTCAACGCTTGAGCAGAGATGGACACTTTGAGCAATTGGAGACCCATAGAGACCATTTTGTGGTGCCCCGATTATATCTTGGGACCACAGAGAGCCATTGAGGTGAATTAGAGCACCAACCCTCAAATCATGATTTTTAGATGCTTCTATATCACGTTTGACAACTCATAGCACTTCGAGATGGAAATTGGAGATCATTTTATGCATGACATAAGCCCTAGAAGCCTAGTAACTCACACATGTGAGCTTGTTTGAGTAGTTAAGATGAGCACTACTAGGTTGGATTGTAACCCAAGCATGTTTAGTGATTAAACTTGTATCTAGGGGCTTTTAGGCTATTAGAGTTTACCCTCCTAATATAAATAGAGGAGAGGATCATGTCATTTGAATCATCATCAATTGGACTATTTCGGCCCTCCTTAGGAGATTTCGACTTCTTCTATCTAAGAGAAGATGTGATTTATGGAGTGTTTTGCCTATTGGAGCTACTTTCTTGTCTTTGGAGAAGTTATCTTGGATCAATATTGGATTATTCATGTATGTCATCTTGTAACTATAACTTGTCATTTGAGGAAATTTTTATTTAATGTCTAATGTATGGAATGTGTTGGTTATCTAAGGTTTTTCTATTACAACATTGATTATTGAAGATTAATTGTACAGAATCTAGATATCCTCATTGTATGCATTACTAATATATTGAATGTGAATGGTAATCCCCTTGGTGAACTCTTGTTCGAGCTCTCCCAAGTGTCTTTGATCCCTCACAAAGATAATAGCTAGGGTTTTATGCAAGGGCATCAAAACATCCTTACTCCCTTGCAAGATTTGGTTAATCTAAAACATCCATACACTCCACCAACCCAAGGACTAGGCACTGGCCTTGTTAAGTTGGTGATCAAACCTAATTTCATCCATAAATTGAATTTCGCTCTCTTTCTCTTCCTTAATTCGACCATCTTAAGGATAAGCGGCCTAACTAGGGCTTGGAGTGAATTTGTATAGGAGAGGAACTTTTGGCGGTGGAACGATTCAACATCAAGTGTAGATTGGGTTGCCTCTTGCTAATCTATCCATTTTAGGCCTTGATTCCTCCTACCCTAAGTATTTTCCCTAATAGAAACCCTAGTTGGCTAAGCTTCAACTTGAGGACTTTTGGAAGGTTTCATGTACCATTTCCTTGATAAAATTCATTGTTGGAAACCTTTTCTTGGCATATGGACCTTGGGTCATTCCACTTTGATTGTTAATTATCAAACCCTGGGTTTAGCGTGCTCTAATTAGGCCTCTCTAAGGGATGTGAATTGCCTCATTCTCATTGGTTGAGCATTGTACCTAAGTAAAGTCATCCTTTAGGAGCCTATTGTGTCACCTTATACGTGCCTAGATTATCTCTTGTATGTGACCTATATACCAAGAAGCCTCTCGTTGGTGAAAGCCCATAAACAGTAGGGGGTAGTGGTTATGGTGACTGTGAGCCACACCTCATCGTTGTCACTTAGTCTAGTGTTTGCCTTGCAGAGCACCCCTCTACAAGACCAGCTAGATTTTGAGGCAACCGTCATTAGCTAAAATCATACTGGCATTGGCTAATTGAAAAGGTGAAAAAAAAAATCGCATATGATGCAATAAATGGTTATCTAGGGCTGGCAGGCTTGTCCCTTGTAAATCTGTGATAGAAGCCATCCCTGTCTATTGGGCCTCTTTGGCATGGATTAACCTTGGAATACTGCATAAAATCAAACAATTTTGGGCAAGAAAAGAAGGGAGAAAAGCATTTGCACTTATAGCCTAGAACTCCATAGCCATTCCAAAAGTGTCGAGTGTTTTAGGGTCTAAAAAATCACTCATGGTTCTCAAAAGCCTTAGTAGCAAAAGGAGTGTGGAAACTCATTCAGAGTGTTGATTTTGCAGCCTCGGAAGGTGTTCTACATTGGCTTCGTGTCTTAGCATGTAGAAGATATTTGATTGCCTCTTTAGGTGCTTGCTTGGTAGAATAAGTGATTTTATAAAAAAAATCCTAAGCTTAACATAGAGAAGTACAATAATTAAATTGATTAATTCTTGTGGATTGCTTGGC
The DNA here is from genome assembly GCA_034641835.2 of Pinus albicaulis. Lineage (NCBI taxonomy): Eukaryota > Viridiplantae > Streptophyta > Pinopsida > Pinales > Pinaceae > Pinus > Pinus albicaulis. Next base: position 1,159,427,189 of record CM076578.1, on the reverse strand, counting down.
CAAATTTCTAAGCATAATAATTAAATTATTTGACTTAAATATAATCTCAACCAATGATCTTAAGTGAGGCTTAGGATTTAATCCTAGCCATTGGTCACTTAGGAGATTAGGGTTAGGGATTTTGGCTTAATTGAATTATAAAATAAACTTAAGGGAGAGGTGAAGACACATTATGTTGAGGAAGCACTTTTCTCAAGAGGTAGAGGCTAGATTTCACTGAGGAGAATATGGAGAGATTGCTAAGAGGATTTCGGGAAGAAATTCAAGGAAGTCGAGATGGAAAAAGGAGGGGTTGAGTACAACTGCCAAAAGGCCAATTTCGGAGGAGGATGAATTATCTAGAGTGATCGAGTTGCAAAGGTGTGCACGTCGTGAGCAGGGTGAGGAGGTCGAGCAACTCTAGAGGAAGCCAAGAATTTCTTGGGGCCGAAATGACAAGTTAAATTTCAAGAGGTCGATTTCCTTAGGGGCTAAGTTATTGGTTCTCATACAACAGAAAATTTCTCTGTGTATTTTCTTTGTGGGTCTTGTTGTCGCCCATATTGTACAGGCACAGCGACAACTGCTCAGGGCAGGGGTTGTCACTCTGATCCTTGCACACTCTGTTCTAGCTATCTTCCAACAGCAGGCTATGGAGTCACAATTCTTGTTGAATGTAAATTAATGCCAAGTAATCCGATGGACACCCACTGCTTAAATAATTGACTAATCTATATGATGTGCAAATCCTAGAATCTATGTGTGATGCAAGGATGTTGGTAAATTTTAGATTAAATGCCTAGTCTAAGTAGAAACTCCTCCTTAACTGTTTTGAGAAACAAACTTCAAAGTAGGTTCTGGAATGGAAGCCAACTGGAAGCAAGAAAAGGCCTGATTAACGATACATCCCCTTGTATTCCAACCACCCAGTGCCTTCGGCCCTACAGAGACTGTGGCTCTGACAACTGCAAGGTCACTATGTTAACCATTAAGAAGGGTTGAATCCCTCAAGCTAATCGGAAAAGGGTTGCCCTAGGAGTCTATCAACCTAGCTTATGCTAGGCGGTAAGTTTTTTAATGCAGGCTAGATTCTAGAATGCTTATGCAAGATGGATTGAGTGAAGTCTTCTAGAGTTAAGATTGTTTATGTTATTTAAGTACTTATTGTGTATTATCTTATAGCGAGAGAACTTGACAATAATTAAATTACAATCTTAAGACAAGACAAGTGCTTAAAGATACAAGTGCCTATATCCAACAATATTCCTCAAGATGTTTAGAACAGATATCTAATTCAACAATGGTTACTTGAGACTACTTAAGATATGACAATGACCAATATTGAGATGATAATCAATGAAACTTAAAATGCCAAGTGCTTAATCAAGATATCAAGGTCTCTTTAACTTAGAGAAGTTATCCAATGATTTCTTAACAATGCTTCAATTAGATGTCAAACACAATGATACCAATTAAATTTCAATGCTCAAACAACTTAGACCATCAATGAGATTAGAGAGTCAAAACTTTGATAGTGTGGTTTCAGTGCCAAGTTAACAAATTCTCAAGACAAGTGTTAGATTCCAAAATCAACAATAACATTTCAGCATTTATTAGTTTTATGACAGCAATAGTGAGATCACTTTAACATGAAAATTGCCAAACCTATGAGGTAGAAAATTTCTCAATGTTTGGTCAATGTAAATTTACAATTTTCAGACCTCTTAAGATGTAGTATGTGACTATTATGACAACAGTAAGAAAGTCATAACAGCAGTAAGGAAAACACTCTAGATCCAATAGATAACAAGCCAACAGTGACTAGCAATGATCAGTGAAATGCCCAACAACTTGCCAAAGTAAAATATGAGTTTTATGCCACTTTAAGATGTCATATTCAGAGATAGAACAGATCTTATATAACTTATTGTATCAGTAAACAAATCAGTAGATCGGCAAGCTAATGATGCTACAACAAATGCCCAATATGCCCAAAACCAATATGTGTGGCCCAGTGTTTTAAAACTCCGACTCAGGTTTGGAACCGGCCGAGGGTCGACTCCGACTCTGACTCGGTATCGACTCAGCCGGTTCGGTTTCAATGACTCGGTATTTGTAAAAATACATTAAATATTAATTTTTTTATAAAAAAACATAATTTTAAAGATTTTCATTCATGTTTCCAAACACAAAGCATTAGAATATAGACAAAAGACAACATATGCTCAAAGTAGGCTCATGAATATATCCATTATATCAAAATGACACCCAGTGCACTATCCAATACATACATGAGATAGAGATCAGAACAAAAAACATAACCAAGGAGGCTCTAAATGGCCTCTACAACAAAGCTATAAAACATGACTAGTCACTACTACAAGACAAGGCAATATCCTCTGGCTCAGACTTTGAATCAGAGGGGGAAACCCATGTCTCCTCCTCCTCATCAAGATCCTCAACTGGAACTGTAGCACGCTGAGCCTGAGATAGACGAGCTATGTGCTTCCGTCGTGGCTGACTCTAGGAACTGCTTGCAACTGCACTTGGAGGACTTGGGCCTGGGCTTGCTACTAGTGGATATGCATTTAGTTGAGCCTCTACCTGTAAATCAAAGCCCGACTCCACACCAATATCCTCATCAAAGTCAAACTCTGGTGGACGAGTCTCCACTACCAAATATGATGTTGGATCAATATCATCCAACACAATGGGATCTGAATCAGGTCTTTTGTTCAGCAATTGGTTGCGTCTTAGTCGGAGATTGTACTGGACATAGACTAGATCATTTAACTGTTTTTGCTCCAAACGGTTTCTCTTCTTTGTATGAATCCTCTCAAAGACAGACCAATTGCGCTCACACCCAGAAGCACTGCAAGTTTGACTCAAAATGTGGATTGCAAACCTTTGCACTTCAGGACAATGGCTACCAAATGCCTCCCACCATTGTGCTGCAAAAAACATAGTTGTGTAATGAGTTTCAGTTAGCTCAACAAATTATATCCAACTTTGAAATTATAAACAATTTTACAAAATAATAAGATATGAAGTTGAAAATTGAAATTCTTTGTTTACCTGGCTCATCTAATTTCCTTGTAATCCTTGCAAGGTTCTTGCTAAAGGTACTTGTGGCTTTGCTGAAGATAGTGATCTGATTGTGTATCAGCAACTGGTCACTCTCCTTAGGGATCATGCGATCAATGCAGTCAATCAATCCATCTCTAACCTCCCCAGTCAAAGCTCCTTCTTCCAGAGCTTTATAATGATACCTTGGGTTCAGAAAATACCCAGATGCATCTATAGGGCGATGGAGTAGATTGTTCCATCTTTGATCAATGATTGCCCAAATGGGCCCGTACTTAGCCACTCTTTCCTTGTATGTTGCCTTTATTTTCTCCTTTGCTTGATCCATAGCCTCATAAATGAAGCCCATAGCCAATCTTTCCCCATCCACCAACTGCAACACCTTAACCACTAGCTCAACAACCTTCATAATATTTGTTGCCTTTTTCCAAAATATTTCTTCGTTAACTTTCTTTTTCACATCTTTGCCATCCTGTTTGCGAGCCCATTAACAATCATTCCATTCATCACTGAAAAACAGCTTTTTGCAAGTTTCTATGTTGGGAAAGCATAGATTGCAATGTCAAAAAAATGTGTAATATCCTTGCCCCCCTGTGTGTTATCTCATAAGGTTCAAAATCCATGAGTGATTGTAAATATATTTGTTATGCTTTTGGCATGCTCTACAGTGTTCTTGATCCAATCTATTTTACCAATATCTTCAAGCATGAGTTTTATGCAATGTGCAGCACATGGGGTCCAAAAGATGGTTTTGTGTTTTTCCTCTAACATTTTACCAGCAAGAACATAGTTAGAGGCATTATCTGTGATGATTTGAACAACATTAGCCACCCCCACCTCTTCAACGACCTCATCCAAAAGTTGAAACAAGTATGTATCTTTCACCCTATCAAATGCATCAACTGATCTTAGAAACATGGTTCCCTGTGGGAAAAAGATAAGAAAGTTTATGATGGTACGGTTCCTCTGATCAGTCCATCCATCTAACATGATGGTACATCCTGCTTTTGTCCATGAGTTTTTGAAATCTCTCAAATATTCATCAATGGACACAATCTCTTTTTGCAAAAGAGATCCCCTTAACTCATGCATAGTAGGGCCTTTGAAGCCCTTTCTAGCAGCATATATGGCATGAAACATAGGTTCATAATATGGTGAACAAGAAGCATTGAAGGAGATATCAGCATCATACCACCATCTAGCTATGCAATCACAAGCAGTTTCTCTCAATTCTTTCTTCCAATGTTGATCTAAAATGGGTTGCACTTGACCTCTAGTAGTTGTAGGAGCATGTGCACTATCAGAGGGAGAGGAGGGGGTGTAAAAACTTTTGATAGTACCCTTATTTTTCATTGTACCCTTACCCTTTTCTTGAATAGACTCCAAAGAGGGAGGAACATAGCAACGAAATAGGTTTGATGCATTAGTGCAAGGGATAGATGAAGAGCCCTCATAATCAAAATTGGGGTTGGCAGCCATCATGTGTTTTATATTCCTCTTCCTCCCAATTTCAGCCTCTATTTCTCTTTTCCTAGCTTTGTCTTCCTCAAACTTTTGAAATTGAACTCTCAACTCCTTCTTAATTTCCCCAATTTCTTCTATTGGTGCTTCACATGGAGTAATTTGGCCTCTAAGACCAGCCAAGTGTAGTTTCAGCCTATGCATGCCCCCTCCACCCCCCTTAATTTTTCTCTTACAAAATTTGCAATGCATTTGATCATCGACCATCTCAACATATGCCCAAGTAGCGTCTTTCATTCTAGGAGCCATTTTGGACTAATTTTTTGACTTGGAAATGAAAGGCTTAAATCTAAAAATGAAAACAAAAAAACTACTCATTCTATGTTCATTTCTTTCACAAAAATCTATCTTTTCAATTTCCATATTTGCAAAAAAAACAAGCAAAGGCAGATTTTAGAGGTGAACAAAAAAATACCTCTAGGCTCTAGCCTCCTCAATGATGCTCCAAAGCTTGCCCAAGAAACTCGTCACTGCTGCTCCAAAGCTTGCCCAAGACACTCCTCAAAGCTGCTCCAAAAACCAACTCCACAACTCTTCACAAATTCCTCACAATTGCTCACTCAAATGCAATGAGATAGTTGTGAGGAAATGAGAGGGGTTGGGTAGCTTTTATAGGATTGGGAGAGGTTAGAGGCCTTACCAAAACCCTAACAGCAAACTAAAACCCATTTTGGAGTTCGATTTTGGGCGAATGTGGGTTCCGCGGCTGGCTAGCACTGGCTCAGCCGGTCTAACTCGGACTCGAATGAGCCGACCGGTTTGTGACCGAACTGGCCGAGTCGATGACCAGCTCGACCGGTTCGGTTGCAAACCGATCCCAAACCGGTTTTTCTACCAAATCGGCCCAGGCATGGGGTTGGCTCAGTCAGCTTGGCCGATTTTAAGCCAAATCAGTCGGTTTTTAAAACACTCGCGTGGCCAACGCTTCCCACATCTGCCTAGCAGTATCTTTGCTAGCAATATGGGACACAACATGATCTTTGACCCCATCCAGGAGTAGCCTTTTCGCCTTCGCCATATCAGCCTTGTACTTTTTCAACAGATCTAGATCTACTGGGACAACTACCGTGCTCTCCACGAAAAGCTTCAGATCATAATCATCAAGAAGACAAGTGATCCTTGCCTTCCATATCACGTAGTTGGAGGCTCCCTCCAACCAATCCTCATCTCTAAGCCCATGAGCTGCCATGGTCGTCAAATCTGTCGAATCTGCTCCTCTTCTTCCCCCTTTGCGCAGCACTAGATAGGCTTACGCACCCCTTATGGAGCTTGTAGATCTGCTACCCGGATCTGCTGCCCAGATCTTGGAAAAATTTGAAATTCCTCGACTAGGAACTTCCCAAGAGAGAAAACCCCCTCACTGTGTTGCTTCTTCTTCTTCTGACACTTGTTGCAAAATCAAGATCTGCTTACAGAAACTGCGTCTCACCAGCTTTGCGCTACTCCTTCTGGCTCGGCAAAATTCCAATCTAGAGATCTTACCTCTCTGTCGACTCACTCAAAGAGAGATCTTCTCGAAAACTTTAGCCTTCCTGGCCTAGACTGCGCAATCCCTCTGGGGATTCGATTTGTTTCTTTCTGCAACTCTTTGGCCTCTGACTCTGTGTTGGATCTGCTCTTCCTGTTTCACAATACACACTCTGATACCATGTGAAAATTCCTAGATCCTAGATCTGGAATCCCTACTGCAACAAGCTGAACTACTTCTACTACTTGCAAATCTGATTTAACAAGTTATTAAAATATTACTTCTTAAAATATCGAAGCAATTACTGAAGCAACCTTCACCCATTAAAATACATTTGTGAAAACAGAAACTAAGCAAGAAAAATAATGCACACACAGGACAACGTTATTTTTGGACAAATGTCCCCGAAAAAACCCAATGCGGGAAAACAGGTGCAACAGATTTGAGGGTTTTATTATTAAGCAACAGTTATTTTGGATAGAACTCTGAATGTCTCACAGACGATTCACTTAAAGATAAATACTGACAGAGAAAGAAATCAGTGAGTAAACCTCACTCTGCAAGTCCCGGCTGATCCGGTAGCTGAAATGACAAAACCCCAGCTCCTTCTGTGTTGCATCTGCGCAATAGATGTGTAGGGCCTGCGTGGGGTCAAATCTGGAACTATGTCACCCCTTCTGCGTAGTCTTTCAGCCCTTCCGAAAAATCAATCCAACCCTTCTCGACTCAGATCTGGATTTCCCCAGCTGAAATCGGACTTTCTGCTAAAGAACTGCGCTGCCTCTGCATGGGACCTACATGGCCCTGCGTCACCCCTTCTGGGTGTTGCGTCACTCACTCTGGGCTCTACGCAACCTCCTCCTCGTCTTTCTTTGCCTTCTCTACTGTTGATCCTTGGCTCGGAGAAGATCCTCCTGCGAAAATTGTCTTTGCCCCTCAACTGCAATCAAGAATCACTTAGATCTTATTTTCATCTAAGCACTGCTCTGTCAAAAAAATTCGATCTCTAGATCCTCTCGGTGTATTTTACCAATGACCCTCAAACCTTCCATTATAGTCTTCTCGTTGACAAATCAACGGCTAAGATTAAATCTCCAATCAACGGCTAAGATTATATTAGACTTGATCTGCTTTATCTAGAAGTTTCACCCAAAGTTTACATTAATATTGATTAATTATTTTAATTTCTTAAGTTAGACTTATGGTCTTCATTAATAATAATTAATTTTTCTTATAAAATTGTTTCTGGGTGGAATTTCCCAAAACGATTTCTGGGTTATCAGTAATGCATGTGTCTAAGCCTCTCCTCAAAATTTGAGACTTAGAGCACATCTTATGCTACCAAAAATCAACAATTTCAAGGATATTCTAGGCAGATTTCGGGGATTTTCTGGGCATATATCTTTAGTTTTGACAATCATGGACATTAATGATTAAACAATATGATCATTTTTCCCATCCATTATTTTTTTATTGCATTGGATTTAAATATGTTGTACAAGCTACAGCAAAAAACAGGGTTTTTGTATGATAGGTTTCAATTTGTGTTTCTGGTGATTTAAATATTGTAATTTTATATGACAAAATTACAACAAGCAAAGCCTCCATGACAAGAAAACAGGAAATGCAACATTTCAAAGGGTTGATCCTTGTGGTAATTGCTCTTGTTCTTTTTCATTTTTCTAGTCATCTCATCTTTTACATATTTTACATGGGTTTCCATAGTCATTCGAGCCTAGTGTTTCCACCATCCCAACCTAAAGCATAGTGAAAACAATCAAATAGTAGTGACTTGGTTTGGATACTGAATGTTTGAATAAATTCCTATTCAAACACTTTAATTTGAAATATGAATCTAATCTCTTTATAAAACCAAAGTATTTGATAATGGTTTTCAACACAGCTATTAAAGTCTACAAAACCTATTGAGAAGGCAATGTCTTTTATGTTTAACATTGTTAATTTTTCTTAGGGCAATATTGTTCTTTTCTTTGATAATTGCATTTCTCCATTAACACATTACATTCACCCCATAACATCATAACTTACATCATTATTCAGCAACAGATACAACTATGTAGAAAGAACAATATCATCATCATCATCAAAGCAGCGGAACATAAAGGAACAATAGAAGAAAAGCATTCACACATAGAGACACCACGATTGGTCGGAGACCAGGGCAAAACCCACTATGGGGAAAACCCTTTCAAATTCTTCTTCTTATTAGATCGTCATCAAATGATTCAGCAAAAGAGAGTACAATGATCCATATCTTCATCCATACAACTATTCAGCAAAAACAACTACACAATATCCATGAAATGAACCCAACAATGTTTATACTCAAAATCCTGATTATGAAGCCTGTAATGAACTGTCACTGTCTGCGATCAACTGTCGAACATTGCGGTCACTGAGCGAAACCTTCGAACAACTGAAATTCCATCATTTAGGTCCCGATCGCATGGAGGAGTCATGCGAGCAACTATAGTTGCCCAATCACTCCCTTAAGCCTGGCATGAGAGCGACTGGGGTCAAAATTAGAATGTGGGAAGCGAGCGACTAAGATTTTGAAACCCTAACTCCCTGTCGCATGGATGGAGAGTTGTCTGTGCGAATGGAAAGCTCCAGTCGCACGGATGAGCTTCTGTGTGAGTGACTGCGATCAACTTATTCCTATGTTGTGCCAGCGACTATGGCCCAAAACCCTAAAACTAAGATGCAAGCTCGGACCCTGCAATTTCACCTCAGAGCGAACTTGTTCCTTCGCAGACGAGTCTCAAACCTGTGCCGGCCAAAAACCAAGATAGAAGAGTGTCTCATGGTGATCACCAAATGAGGTAGAGGTCACTTGTATTTATAGTCTTCCAAGGGTGCCCACTTTGCTTTAGGGCCGACCTTATCAAATATGCACGTGTGGGCTTTTCTTCATAAATACACTTTTCTTTATCCGATTTGAGTGATATTTAGGTCGATTTTGGTCCTCTCAAAAAGAAGAATTCAATGCAATCATTATCTCCATCAAGTGAGTTGTCCAAGGTGGAATTTGACCACAGTTGCATATTTTAACACTCCCTCTCAACTAGGGAGAATTCCACCTATATCATGTTATGTGAATCTTGTCAATAAGTCATATCTAGTCTCAAGTATCTCATCATCTCATATTGTCATTGATCATCTTAATTCATCTCTTGTTTATTCTTGCTTATCTGTTATGAAACCAGCGCCAAAAATAGAAGAAAAGAGAGATCAACGCCTTAGAAATAAGCCACTTCGAGGGGGCAACCTCCTTTACATTACATAAATGAACAATTCTTGGACAATACAAATGACAAAACCTCCTTTCTATATATAAGAGTAATGGGGTCACAATATAATCCTAGCCAACTTAACAATAATAATGTAAAGGCACAATAATAACAATATGGGGGTTACAGGGGTACAACAATAACAATAAGGGGGCTACACTAACAACAATAAGAGACTACACTAGTAATATAGGGACCTAACATGTCCCTCTCCTTCAAAAAAGTGTTGTCCTCAACGCTTGAGTAGCTCTGGATGCTTTTGTATAAAATTCTCATCCTCCCATGTAGAATCTTCAGTGGGTAAGTTCTTCCACTTAATGAGATACTCTAAAATTGATCGATTTTGTAGCTGTCGAGTTCTTGTTTCCGTGACTGCTTCAGGTTCCAATACGATTTTTCCTTCCTCATAAAGTTCTGGCAATATTTTCTGAACTGGAAGTTTGTCACCTATAACCTTCTTTAAACATGAAACATGGAAAACTGGATGCATTTGAGAAGAAGCAGGAAGCTCCAATTTGTATGCCATAATACCAATCTTTGGCAACACCTTGTAGGGACCATAGTACTTTGGAAATAATTTATTATCCTTCTTAGCTTGCTTGAGGGACATTTGTTTATATGATTGTAGCCGTAAAAATACCCAGTCTCCTACATCAAAACTTCTCTCGCTGCGATGTTGATCTGCCTGTTGTTTCATTCGTTTTGTGCCAAATTTAGGTTATCCTTTAAGAGTTGGAGAACTTGTTGTTGATGCTCGATGTGATCTTCCACTACTTGAACCTTAGAATTTTCTCTTAAAGATGATGTGATGGATGGTGGATGATATCCATAAAGTACCATAAAAGGGGTCATTTTTGCTACAGTATGGAAGAAGTGTTATACCACCATTCAGCGAGAGGTAACCACTTGACCCATTGTGTTTGTTTATCACATAAAACAACGAAGATATCCTTCCAAACATTTGTTCACTATCTCATTTTTCCCACTGGATTGAGGATGATAAGATGAGCTATGAGCTAGTTGAGTACCCAAACAAGAAAATAATTTCGTCCAAAAATTTCCGGTAAAAGTGGGATCTATGTCGCTTACAATAATCTTTGGGTTTTCATGTAGCTTTTGAATTGTTTCCATAAATGCAGTAGAAAATGTACTTGCTTTAAATGGATGAGATAATGCACAAAAGTGTGCATACTTGGTAAGTCTATCAACTACAAACATGATGACACTCTTTCCTTCGGACTAAAGTAAACATGTGATAAAATCCATTGAAATATCCTCCCAACGTTGACTTGGAATGGATAAAGGTTGTAGAAGACACGGGGTCTTAATTGTCTCAACTTTATTTTGCTGGCAAACCAAACATTCGGCCACAAACTTTTGAATATCAGATTTAAGGCCATCCCAAAAAAATTCTTTCTTCACCCTGTGGTAAGTTTTTAAAAATCTTGAGTGTCCTCCTAAGGGAGAAGTGTGCAATTCCAAAAGAATCTTTTGTTTTGGTTGGGAATTCTTACAAATATATAAGCGATCTTTGTACCATAAGGAATCATTTTTCCAACTAAATGTATCATATGTACTAGGATCTTGCTGCAACTTTTAAATGAGTGTCCACACATCTTCGTCCTTTTTCCATTCATCCCTTGCTTTGGTTATCCAATCTGGTTGGATAATAGAAATGGCACAAAGCAGCTTCCACCTCTTCATCCTTTTCATAAATGCAGTAGCAACTGTACTTGCTTTAAATGGATGAGATAATGCACAAAAGTGTGCATACTTGGTAAGTCTATCAACTACAACCATGATGACACTCTTTCCTTCGGACTAAAGTAAACATGTGATAAAATCCATTGAAATCTCCTCCCAACGTTGACTTGGAATGGATAAAGGTTGTAGAAGACTCGGGGTCTTAATTGTCTCAACTTTATTTTGCTGGCAAACCAAACATTCGGCCACAAACTTTTGAATATCAGACTTAAGGCCATCCCAAAAAAATTCTTTCTTCACCCTGTGGTAAGTTTTTAAAAATCTTGAGTGTCCTCCTAAGGGAGAAGTGTGCAATTCCACAAGAATATTTTGTTTTAGTTGGGAATTCTTACAAAGATATAAGCAATCTTTGTACCATAAGGAACCATTTTTCCAACTAAATGTATCAGATGTACTAGGATCTTGCTACAACTTTTGAATGAGTGTCCACACTTCTTCGTCCTTTTTCCATTCATCCCTTGCTTCGGTTATCCAATCTGGTTGGATAATAGAAATGGCACAAAGTAGCTTCCACCTCTTCATCCTTTCTTGAGAGTGCATCTGCAACAACATTTAGCTTCCCTTTTTTGTAGATGATTTCAAAGTCATAACACAACATCTTTGTGACCCATTTTTGCTGCTCTTCTGAAGATAGTCTTTGTTCCAAAAAGTAATTAAGACTATGATGATCAATTTTTACCTTGAAGTGTCTTCCCATTAGGTAAGGTCGACATTTCTTTAGTGGATGTAGTATTGCCTACATTTCCTTCTCATAAATAGCTTTCTGTAAATACTTTCTTTTAATTGGACAGCTTTCAAAAGCAATGGGTCTTCCTTCTTGCATTAAAACAGCACCAATTCCATTTCCTGAGGCATCACATTCCACAATAAAGGTTCTTGTGAAGTTTGGCATAATTAAAACCGGTGCTAGGCACATTGCCTCTTTAAGGTGTTCAAAGGCCTCAGTTGCTTCAGGAGTCCATGAAAATGCATCTTTCTTCAATAATGTTGTTAGAAGTGTTGTTATTCTCCCATAATTCTTAACAAACTTGCAATAATACCCTATTAACCCGAGAAATCCTCGCAACTGCTTTATGTTTGTGGGGACTTTCCATTCCTTAATGGCTTTAATTTTGTTAGGGTCTACCTTAACACCCTTGTCAAATACAATATGACCCAGATATTCCACCTCTTGTACTCCAAAGAAACATTTGGAGGTTTTTGCATATAATTGTTTCTCCTCCAATAGTTTGAGTACCCTGTCAACATGTTGAACATGATCCTTCCAAGGCCTGATGTAGATTAGTATATCATCAAAAAATACTAACACAAATTTTCTAAGGAAGGATTTGAAAATGGAATTCATCAACCCTTGAAATGTAGAAAGTGCATTGGTAAGGCCAAAAGGCATGACCAAAAATTCATAATGACCCTCATGAGTTGGAAATGTTGTTTTCGGAATATCTTCAGTCTTCATTCTAATTTGATGATATCTTGAACGAAGATCCAACTTGGTAAAATAAATTGTTCCATGTAATTCATCCAATAATTCATCAATCACAGGAATGGGAAATTTATCTTTAACAGTGAGCTTATTGAGCTCCCTATAATCTGGACACATGTGCCATGATCCATCCTTCTTGTGCACCAATACAACTGGAGTAGAGAAAGAACTTTGACTCGGTTGAATTATACCAGCCTCTAACATTTCTGCAATCATACGTTCAATTTCGCTCTTTTGGACATAAGAATATCTGTAAGGCCTGATGTTTGGAGGAACACTTCCTGGAATCAAATGAATAGCATGATCATGATCACGAATAGGTGGGAGTCCTTTGGGAGCTTCAAACACCTTGGAATGATTGTCAAGACTTTTTGGAGATCTGGAGAAATAGATGATTTTGATGTTGGAACTTCTAGTGAGAATAATTGTGCAATTACGCCTCGTTGTTCTTTCTTCAGAAGCTTTGTCATGACATTAGAGCTTATTAACTTTCCCGGCTTCCCTGCGATACCCCGTAATTCAACTTCCTTTCCTTCCGAAAAAAAAAATTCAAAAAAAGTTCTTGAAAATTAAAAGCTACCGTCCCCAAAGATTGTAACCATTGTACTCCTAGTACAACATCAGCACCTCCCATTGGAATGGAAAGCATTGGACTATTCAATACATATTCCCCCATGGTTAGCTTGATATTATGGCATTTTCCAGAGCAATTTAGAGTTCCTCCATTTGCAACCATCACTTGACATTCTGGTGCTGGGTATAGGAAGCAATTCAATTCCTTGGCTACCTTAACAATGAATTAAATTATGGGTACTACCCGAGTCAATCAACACTAATACCTTTTTCTTCTTGATATGTCATTCTATCTTGAGAGTTTGTGGAGTGGTAATTCCTTCCAATGCATTACAGGATATGGTCGGACTCATTTCTTCTTTCTCTAGGGTTGGTTCCTGGTGTATATCCTCTTATTTTGAAGTTTCTTATTCATTTTCTTCCTCCTCTTCACAATCTATGTAAAATAATTTCTTCTCAGCACACTTATGACCTTTAGTGTATTTGCTATCACAACTGTAGTAAAGCCCTTTTGCACTTTTTTCTTCTAATTGTTGTGGTGTCAACCTCGTAGGTTGTGGAAGTCTAGGAATAGCAACACTTCCATCTTCATAGATGTGAGTGGTAGGCTTCCTTGTCGCCATAATTTTACATTCAATTTTTCTTGCCAACCTGAATGCTTTCTCCAATGAATCAAGATCCCAAAGGCAAACCTCATGTTGGATGTTATCCTTTAAAGTCTTAAAGTCCCTATGAAGACATCAATCCTGTGTTCCTCTGGAATATGAGCTACCCTTATATTCAATTTTTGGAAGTCCTCAATGTGCTCCACCATTGAACCCTTTTGTTTGAGACTTATCAATTAGCTAAAGAATTTGTTGCTCTTTGTATCCTCATAATGTGCTATCATTTCCTCTGTAAAAATTGACCAAGTGACAATTTTTTTACGAGAGCAAAGCCATCGATACCATACAAATGTATTTTGTTCTAAATGTAAAGTTGCAAAGCGCACCTTTTGTGTGTTTTGCACATTATGGAGATCAAAATATTTCTCCATCTGTAATATCCATGTTACGGGATCCTTGCCATCAAACTTCCTCATATCCATCTTTGGAATATCTAGGTCTCCCATCCAACATTTGAGTTTATGAAATCACAATTAACATTTATTGTGTTCTCATCATGAGTTTCCTCTACTATCTTTTCGCCATTAGGAATCATTTCTTGTATCAACTTTGTCAAACCTTCCTTCAAACCTTTTAGATCATTCTTCACGTCTTCCATGTTGTCTTTCATTTTTTCGTCGATTGCATCCATCTTAGCTTCCATGCCATTCATCTTAGCTTCCACGCCTTTCTTTCAACCATCCATCTTAAGCTTCCACTCCTTTCTTCAAAACTTCCATTTCATTTTTTGATGCTCTTTGCAAGAGCGAAATTTGGAGCACTTGCTCTTGTAATTTTGATATATCATGTTGCACTTCTTCCTCTTCATGAGTCATAGTAGAGTATTCTAAGGGCTTAATGGGTGTTGAATTCTTTTTAGGGGGCATTTTAGAACCCAATATTGATATCTATGCTTCAATATGCCCTTGGAATCACTTCAAACTGATTTTTCAAACAAGACTGATGCAATTTGAAAAAAAATACACACATTTTTCTTGCTTTTGAGGAGCTCGATATTGAAACTGAATTATCTCTCTAATTTCAAATCTTCAATATCTGAAATTCCGTCTTGTAATAGCCCTCTGAATCTTCTTTCGAATGCCACAGGTCTGACCTGATTTGGATTCTTCCAGACAAGGTTATGCCCAATCTCCCACAATGACCTAATTATGGACTAGTTCAGTAGAGAGAACTTGTACAGCGTGCCACGTGTCACTGTTTCATCCTTCGGCTCTGAAATTGATATACAAGAAACTACAGTCTGGGTACTTTCGGTCACTTTTTACAAAATTCCAATCCAATGCTTAGAGAGAGAGTTATGACGATTTTCCCAAGGTCACCTCTTTCAAATGAAATTTGAGAGCCTGGAAAAACCCTAACTTCCACAGATCATATCTCTGAAAATATTGCGAACCAAGATCTAAAATTTTTACACCAAGTTCCTCAGGATTTCTTCGAAATGGGTTTTTTTTGTTTAGTGTTTGAACCCTCGTAGAAAAAAATTTATAGCGCAAATGCCACGATGACCTGTTTGAAGCAGCGAAACCCTAGAATCCAAAGCTCTGATACCAAATGTTATGAAACCAACTCCAAAAATAGAAGAAAAGAGATATCAATGCCTTAGAAATAAGCCACTTCGAGGGGGCAACCTCCTTTACATTACATAAATGAACAATTCTTGGATGATACAAATGAAAAAACCTCCTTTCTATATATAGGAGTTTATGGGGTTACAATATAATCCTAGCCGACCTAACAATAATAATGTAAGGACACAATAATAACAATATGGGGGTTACAGGGGAACAACAATAACAATAAGGGGGCTACACTAACAACAATAAGGGACTGCACTAGTAATATAGGGACCTAACATTATCTCTTGATTGTCCCTGTCATATGATGCATATTCTCGAATGTAAAAGAAGAAAAATTTTGACATTGGAGGGGAGCCCAATCTACCACCCTCTGTCCATCGGGCTACTACTAGGAATCTCTGCCAGCAGGCTACTACCTGAAATCTCATGGGGGAGCTACTACTACGACCCCATATTAAACAATAGGTGATGTAGGGGAGATACTACTCAACCTATCCTATTGCCTACCGATCTTCCCAATAATGACTCTCAATAGTCATGTGGTAGAACACTTGCATCACAATTCGAGCTTGGACGAGATACCCAACTTACCAAGAGGTAAGGATCACACACCTCCAAGCCTCCTCAACCTGTTGGCCAGACAGAGAGGGACAATCTCAACAAGCCCAGCTTGTGGGTATGATGCCAACTGGGGTATACTCTGCAAAGGCCAAGATAGGGTGAGCTACTACTCCAACCGTACGGGTAACAGATAGGGATGTTACCCTATTGTCCAGAGTTCCCTCAACCCCAGGATCCCTCTATCTCAATTTCTCACCCTAGGAGCTCAAACAAGGGGGAAGAGTTGGCTCAGTTTTCTCGATCAGCGATGCTCTCTGTAGATCAGCAACATATCATCGTACTCATACCTGGTAATCATCATGTATCAATAGCAGTGGCCTCTTGTTCATACATGACATCAAATCAAATATCACGTTAGAACAAAATATACATATATATCACAAAAAGGATAACATAATCATCCTCCCTCTCAAGGAGGTGTCAACCACAAACCTAAGCTTGTCTCGTACATCAACATTGTCTCAATATATGAGGGTATTTCACTCCCAGCTGTATATGGGTTCTCTGCCAATCAGATCCACTCATTGTCATCACAATGTATCCATGTCATATCCATAACTTTCTCAAACATCTCTCCAAAAAGCTTCTTCATTTTGCCTCATAGATAGTCATGCTAGCAATCATCGTACAACTCATCCTCGGTCGTGGTTAAAGCTACGAACTTCTTATCCCAAAACATCATGGCAAATCTCATACTACGGCAGTGCTCGTCAATAATATTCCCAAACATCATCAATACATCCATGCATTCACAATATCATAGGAAGAATGTCAAAGATAGATTATCCCATGCTAATATCTCAAAGGGTTCTTAGTGGCAACTCTATGTGTATGAAGCGGCCCAATCATGAGTCAACTCAGGTTCTATGTAAAACATATAGAGACAGGTGTTCAATCGGAACATCAATGCTTCAATCAACTGTCAGTTGCCAAGTTGAGCCATTTGTGAAAAAGACATTCTCATCATGCCTTCGGGCCATCCGATTTTGTAGCTGAAACATAACATTGTAACAATATACCATGCATACCTTGTGGTATTCAAATACCTGTGCACCTTCTCATTTTAAATAGGCAGCTAGTAGCACTTTGTCACCTTTTCATCAAGTGTCTCTTTACTAGTTATAACGCTAGTTCTTCTCTTCCTACACTAGCCATGGTCCTCAAGAAGGATCCACTTCATATCTCATCAAGAAGTTAGAAGCATCCAAATACTCAAATATATATGCAAGAAGCATAAGTAATAATCAAATCTATAAGTCTAAACAAAAGTAAAGACATAGAGAAGATCATAAATCGAAAAGTACTTATCTTCAAATGAGAGGTGATCATCTCCCTCTTGAACTAGCCTTCAAGGGCCATCACTGTCCATTGTACATATAACAATGTTGCCTTCACTATTTCAACCAACTCTATCAGCAACCAGACCTAATAGAGACTATCCCATCTAGGGCTTCATCAAATTTGTCACAAGTGCTTGATCATCTTCACGTTGACCCTGCTATGGTTTCTAGATTTCATATCTCAAATGATTGCCTTAAACCAGGGTTTTTCTCAAACCCTACTACAAAAATTACTTAGGGTTTCCTTCAAACCCTGGAATTCTTTTAGGTCTCCTCCATCCTTTCTTCCTTCCATCATAGGGTGATCTCCATGACTTTTCTTCAGCCCAGCTCTGAAACCATGTTAATTTTTCTTAGGGCAATATTGTTCTTTTCTTTGATAATTGCATTTTTCCATTAACACATTACATTGACCCCATAACATCATATAACTTACATCATTATTCAGCAACATATGCAACTATGTAGAAAGAACAATATCATCATCATCAATGCAGCGGAACATAAAGGAACAATAGAAAAAAAAGCATTCACACAAAAACACCAGGATTGGTCAGAGACCAAGGCAGAACCCACTATGGGGAAAACCCTTTCAAATTCTTCTTATTAGATCGTCATCAAATGATTCAACAAAAGAGAGTACAATGATCCATATCTCATCCGTACAACTATTCAACAAAAACAACTACACAATATCCATGAAATGAATCCAACAATGCTTATACTCAAAATCCTGATTCTGAAGTCTGTAATGAACTGTCACTGTCTACAGTCAACTGTCGAACACTGCAGTCACTGAGCGAAATCTTCGAACAACTGAAATTCCATCATTTAGGTCATGATCGCATGGAGAAGGAGTCATGCGAGCGACTATAGTTTCCCATTCACTCCCTTAAGCCTGGCATGTGAGCAATTGGGGTCGACTCTACACTGTGGGAAGCAAGCGACTGAGATTCTGAAACCCTAACTCCCAGTCACATGGATGGAGTTGTTCACGCAACTAAAAGGCTCCAGTCGCACGGAGAGCTTCTGTACGAGTGATTGCGAGCGACGACTTCTTGTGATGTGCCAGCGACTATGGCCCAAAACCCTAAAACTGAGATGCAAGCTTTAGACCCTACACTTTCACCTCAAAGCGAACCTGTTCCTTCGCGTACGAGCCTCAGACCTGTGCGAGCCAAAAACCAAGATAGAAGAGTGTCTCATGATGATCTCCAAATTAGGTAGAGGTCACTTGTATTTATAGTCTTCCAAGGGTGTCCACTTTGCTTTAGGGCTGACCTTATCAAATATGCACATGTGGGCTTTTCTTCATAAATACACTTTCCCTTATCCAATTTGAGTGATCTTTAGGTCAATTTTGGTCCTCTCGAAAAGCGTAATTCAATGCAATCATTATCTCCATCGTGTGAGTTGTCCAAAGTGGAATTTGACCGCAGTTGCATATTTTAACAAATTGTCATTAACAACAAATATGAGGAAGAAAAACTGCTATAGAGACAGTTCTTTGTCTCATAGACTCTTTGTGGACCTTACTACAAATTGAAAATAGTTACACTTAAAGTTTCCTAAAGCTAAACTACATCTTCCTCATATCTATCCGGCAATAACGAAATATCATTTAGCCTTTTTTTTAATTGCTTGAGATTTTACAAAATTGCCAAGTGTAAAGGTTGTACATAATACTATATTGTTTATGCTTACATGCTTGAAGCAATTACAAATATTAATAGTGAATACCAAATTTCTGAATTTTTAATATTCTTTATCTACTATCTATCTATCCAGATTCTATATATATATATATATATATATACCATTGCCATCCCCAGCCTGCCATCCCATGAAAAATTTGGGGTGTGCTCTAGCCATCCCCCCATCACTTAAACCAGTGCAAAATAGCCTTTTCGTTAAGCACCTTATTTAAATTATCCTATTCACTATCAATGTGATCTTGGGTCAGGGGTAAGGCAGGGGTGTCTCATACCCCCACCAAGATTTTCAAATCCCCAAAAGACATATTTTGCCCCCTCGTGAGTTATCTTGCCCGTGCAAATGGGTTGTCCTGCCTACACAAACAGGCCTTGGTGCAGATGGGACCTGGTGCAACTCCTGGGCAAATTTGACAGAGTACATTTCCCCCAAATGCAACACCTTAGCCAAGGGGTGTTTTTGAGGGTTGTGAGACAGCTACATTTCTTTGTAATATTCCCATACAGGGAAAAGGCACACTTGCTGCCAAGCTAATGAGAGTCATTACCAGATAAATATTAATAATAATAATAATAATATTTTGAAATTTTGAAAAATAAATTTACATTTACAACTCGTAACAAAAAATCCACTGTTTTGATGATGTGGTTATAGACCTTGATAAAGATGCTTCAATTAGTCCCCGTTAGATTTTATAATCAGGATGTTCTGAACAATACTGACGATCACTTTTGGACATCATTGGGAATGAAAATAATTTCTCTCTTTATTTCTGAACCAATCCTTAAACCAAAAACACTGTATAAAGACTAAAACCATTTGTCTCTGCAACTTTTAGATATCCATTAGCTAAAAGAATGCTGCTTTTAGGACTGCTCAAAACGAAATAAGTCAAAGCAGTACATATGACATGAAATAGAGAAGAGACTATACATAAAAGCATCTGCCCATAATGAAATCCCTTTTTGGGGAACCCAAATTGTAAAGAACAACCACATTGCTGTAGAAATACAAACACTAAATCTGACTTGATGGAAAGAATGAATATTACTGTTCATTGCCACGTGGTCCTTTAGAACATGATGCCAGAACTTCATCTCCAACTATGTGGGCTCCCAAACTCCTACCATGTGACTGCACCAGACTGAAAGTAAGATTTTAACTTTTTCAAAGGGACAAAACCAAGAGAAGTTAGCTAAGAAGGCTGAAATCAGATGAGATATTATATCAAACAATCAGATATAAAAGCACATAAATACCTCGAACAAAAATCACTTTTTAGTAACAATAAAAGAACACATAGAATACTTCCACAAAAATGAGGCATGGAGGAATTATTGCACACTCAACAGGACTGCAAAAATAATTTTCAGATGTACATTCTTTATAAGACATAAATGTAAAGAGTACACAGTACCTGAAAAACAATAGAAACTTCTCCTGCAATGGTTTCAACATTGGACTCTGAAAGTCTGTTTAAAAGGCCTGCGAAATAACAGATGATGATCACACAATAACACAGGTGAAATGAGCTTTGACCAACTAGTAAAGAAAACCTTCCTTGCATCACTGTTTTCCTTCTTGACTAATCTACTTAACAAGAATAAGTGCCCAAAATATGTAAAGAAAAGGACTGAATAAGGAGCTTATGGGTTAACCCACATCAGAGCCCCACAATGGTGATGGTGTTTTTTTAATAGGCAACAAACCTCTGATATGTCGGCGTATCTGAGCAGACTCATCAGACCCATTTTTCAAATTTAATCGCAAGTGTGGTGCCACATACTTTACAAAGGAATCTACTACACTGTGCTCTCTATCAGACTTGGCACTTGCACCTCCTTTTAATACTGACCTATTACTGTCAAAGTTCTTTGCTTTGAATGAACCACTCTCACTATTATGCTCTTCAGATTCTTCATGTTCATCATTCTCATCCTGACCATCATGAAGAAATATTGTATCCTCCCCTGCAGATATCTTCCTTGGTTCCTTGTCAACTCGTAGAACCTGACCCTTGTTTTTCGCAGAGGAGTTAGAACCTTCCAATGGCTTTGATAATTTGCTCTTGACAAGTGAAGAATTCCCTGACTTCTTCCTTTTTTGTTTTCTTTGTACGTCAGGTTCTGCTTCTACAAAATCACTGTCCGAACAAATACCATCCATTAGGTCATCCATCCCATCATCTAAGCCACTGTGCTTACCATCCTTGGCCTTCAATTTCTTTGAAAGGTGCTTCTCCATTGCTAAATCTTCGTCAGCAGAAACCATCTCCTGCCCCTCCATTTCTATGTACTCTTCAAAATTTGTCTTTGTTTTCTTTAGAGAAGCTACCTGCATCTTGCCATCATTCAGTTTCAACATATTTTCAGCCTCATTTTTACGCTTCGCGTCTTTCAATTTGATCTTCATAGATAGGGATGCCATCTAATATATCATTTATTCCATCATCAGGACCACTAATCTTCCCTTGCTTAACCTTCAATTTCTTAGCAAGGCGCATTTCAAATGCCAAATCTTCTTCTGCAGAAACAACTGCCCCGTGCTTCTTCATTTCCAGATACTCCTCAAATTTTGTCCTCGGTCGCTTAGCTGTTGATATCTTCGCTTTTGACTTTCTAGAAGTCCTGCTGTCCGGCTTGAAACTGTCTTCATTTTTATGTGACGACTTCACAACAGTAGAACTCTAGACTCATAAAAGATGATGCCACTTCATGTGAATTTGACTTCACCAACTTCTTCTTATGTTCCTTTGAGGCCTGTCAAACAATCATGTTCGTCAGTAGTAAGTAGCCAGAAAAGGCTCCACAAGCAAATTTCAGCAAGTTTGCCAATCATATTTAACAGAAATGTTGAAATTTGGTTACCGGAGGACAGGTGGTTCCCTAAGGCTTTGATTTTTGGCCTAGGGAAAAGTGTCCAAAAAAATTTAATTTTTCTCCTAAAGTGACTTTATAAAGTTATAAAGTCAAATCTAATTTAAAAGTGACTTTAAGTGATAAAGTTACTAAAGTCTAATTTTAAAGTGACTTTAATAAAGTCAATGTAAAATTAGAAAGGAAAAGTGACTTTGGAAATAAATGACTAAGTGGTCTTTATTAAAGTGGGGTGAATTAAAAAATAGAAAGTGAGATTTAAATGAGCATTTAATCTCAGCCCTAGATATCAATCTATTTCAGCCATTGGATTTAGGAATTCCCCAAAAGTCACTTAGGGTTAGGTTAAAGGAGGGAAAGGAGGAAAAGGTCATTCATTCTTTCATGAACAGATTGGGAGAAGGAGAGAAAGAGAGCAAGGGAGATTTCTGGGCAGTGAGGAGAAGGAGGCAGCAGCTTGGCACACATTCCAAGGCAGTGTTTCAGCAAGTCCGTACAGTAGAGTTAGCACACAGTGAAAGGCAGATTTTGGGCACGATTTTCTAGAAAATCTGTACAGCAGTTTTGGCTCAGTTTCCAAGAGGGCCGTACAGCAAGTTGGCACGAAAATCAAGGAGCAGAGAAGCTGTTTTGCTGGCACGTTTTTTGAGGGAGGCTGTACAGCAAGTGGCTGTACCCTTGCACAGATTTCGAGGCAGAAATCTGTACAGCAGTCTTGCTGTTTTTCTGCACGGAAATCGAGAAAAATAGTACAGCAGCATTTATGGCAGCTTGCACGCTTTTCTAGACAGTCCGTACAATAGCATTTAAGGCTGCAAATTTTGGCACAAAACCCAAGGAGGTCGTACAACATTTATTGTTGGTCTGTTTTGTTGTTTACACGTTTTTCGAGGTGGTGGTAAAGCACGAAAAACGAGATAAGTTGTATAAGTTTACTTGCTGATTTTTCTGAATATTTCTCTCACTGTAAAAAGCATTTTTCAGAAATAAGAAGGAGCTCTCAAACTGGTTTTCCCCAAGAGTTGTAGGGGGTTTTTCCAGGGTCATGTTGACCAAAAATATCGATGTTAAAATGTGTGAATCACTGTTTTAAGCTTGCTGATTTTTATTTCTGCATTTTCCAGCATTCTGTAAATTTTCCAGAATTTGTGTTTTCAGCAAAAATTTATTTTCCAGTTTGTTGAATGTAAGGATATGGGAAAGGGCATTTAACTATTTAGAGAAATAAGGTGAAACTGAAAACCGGGGTGGGAAAACAGAAAATTTCTACATGGTATCAGAGGTTGAGTGCTGAAAGTGCAGTTTGGGACAGCAAGGAGAAAAATATAGCCTACTGATTTTTCACTCAGAAAATTCCAGCAAGCTGATTTTTCACAAACATAATTTTTATCTTTACTACAGCAGTGCTATTTTTCAGTTTTAGGACAGCAGGATGTCATTGGGATTGAGGGTGGAGGATAGGTTGGATGGGCATACCAATTACAGCGTTTGGAAGGAGAGAATGCAGAGTATCTTTGAGGAGGCAGAAGTCTGGGATATCATGGTTCATACTACACAGCAGCCTGTTAATGTGCCTACTGATGCTACTCAGTTGGCAGCATATAATAGGAAGAACAACAAGGGTAAGAGACTGATTCTAGACGGAATCAAAGACCATTGCATTCCTCATGTGAGAGGAAAGAGAAATTCTCATGAGATGTGGATAGCATTGTCCAATCTCTACCAAAGTACCAATGAGAACCGGAAAATGGTCCTGAAGGATAAGCTGAAAACCATTAAGATGGGTAAGACTGATAGTGCAGCTGGATATCTCACAAAGATTACTAATGTGAGAGATGAGTTGGCAGCAATTGGAGAGGTCATTCAACCCACTGAGTTGGTGCGGATAGCAGTGAATGGCCTCCCCAGTTCATGGATGAACTTTGCTGATGGGGTTTGTGCACGTGAGACCCTTCCCACATGGGAGAAGTTTTGGGATGATTGCATTCAGACAGAGATCAGGAAAGGTCAGCTTGGGGCAGCCAAGCCAGTTGAGCAGGATGAGGATGTAGCACTGTTGGCAGGAGGCAAGAAAGGCAAAGGGAAGAAGTAGGCTTCCACAAGCAATGGTGGGGGAAAAGGCAAAGTTAAAGGTAAACAGGGTAACACACAGAAGGACTATTCCAAGGTGAAGTGTTGGAATTGTCAGAAGATGGGACACTATGCAGTTGTGTGTCCGGAGAAGAAGAAGAAGAAGGGGAAGAACCAGAGCATGGCAGCTTCAGTAGAGGTTGAGGACTTTATAGATCGCTTTGACCGGGAGTTTGGGTTCATTGCGTGTGAGTCTTCTAGTGCAGGATCACCTGCCACAGAGGTTCAGAGGGAGCATGCATTTCCCTCGACTAGCGGAGCATCTTCGGGTATCTGGTATGTGGACAGTGGGGCTTCACGTCATATGACAGGAGTCCGTGAGTACTTCTCAGAGCTTTCAGAAAGTGGCACTAATATAGAGGTAGTACTCGGTGATGACAGAGTTGTTAGAGCAGTCGGTGTGGGAACACTGACATTTCATAGGGAACCCAAACCTCCCTTGAAGGTGTCAGATGTTCTTTATGTGCCAGGGATGAGGAAGAACCTCATATCCATCTCAGCTTTGGAGGATAGAGGATATGAGATACTGTTCAGGGGAGGACAGGTGCTGATATATCCCAGGGGCGCTCCAGCTGATTCAGCTAGAGTGATAGGTGTACGCCATGCAAAGGTGTACAAGTTTGCATTCCAGCCCCTTTTGGCATTGAGTAGTATGTGAGATTTGGCACCGCAGGATGGGGAACATGTATCATGGGGCCTTGAGGACATTGCGGGAGATCACTACAGGTGTGCCAGATTTCAGTACTAATCACTTTGATACTTGCAGAGGATGTGCGATGGGCAAGTTTGCCAAATCCCCTTTTCCCAACAGTGACAGCAGAGCGACTGGGATACTTGATTTGATTCATTCCGATGTGAGCGGTCGGATGTCTCATGTTTCCTTGAGTGGATATGAGTACTATGTGTTATTCATTGATGATCACTCCAGGAGGACCTGGAGTTATTTCTTGAAGACCAAGAGTGAGGTCTTCAAGCGGTTTCAGGAGTTCAGAGCTCTTGTGGAGACACAGACAGGTCGGAAGATCAAGTCCCCGAGGTCGGACAATGGAGGAGAGTACACCCTTGGAGAGTTTGTTGACTATTGTGCGGAGGCAGGCATTAGGAGGGAGCTCACTGTTCCTTACAACCCCCAGCAGAACGGGGTTGCGGAGAGGAAGAACCGATCCATCGGAGGGGCTGCCAAAGCCATGTTACATGATCAGGGGTTGCCATTGTTTTTGTGGGCAGAGGCCTGCAACACAGCTGTTTATTTGCAGAACAAGAGTCCGCATCGTGCCTTGGGGCACATGACTTCGGAGGAGGCTTTTTCTGGGAAGAAGCCTGATATTGGTCATCTTCGTATCTTTGGGTGTATCACATACTCCTACATACCCAAGGAGAAGAGGACCAAACTAGAGCCCACCGCAGAGAAGGGTATCTTTGTGGGCTACAGTGAGACCTCAAAGGCCTTTCGGATTTACGGATTTACATTCCCGACAGAGGAAAGTTGTCAAAGTGATGTAGTTCGAGGAGCATAGGGTATCTTTTAGGAGGTCATTTTGTTAGAGTATCTCGATTGTGTTTTCTACCCTCACAGCTGTACTCCCGAGTCAATCACAGATCCAAGCAAGGTGGATCGTGCCGATCCTGAGACATCTAGGACGATGAATGATCCGTCGCTGAGCAAGTGTCACGAGTCGAGGTGGTGCCGGGCAAAGATGCGTGAGCGCCTCCGCAGCAGCTCACTAGGGAGTCCACTCATGGATATTTCACACTGCACTTCAAAGATTTGGCTGTGTAGGAGGACGTTAGACAGACAATGAGTCTGTGCTCTTGATGATGATGAGGAGGAGTTTCATTCTCCAGTGGGAGAAGTGTGCTCAGGGAAGAGGAAGCCCAAGTGGCTTCAGGATACCTTGAGAGAGGCCACATTTGTTGTTGGGCCTAAGAGGACAGTCAGAGAGAGCAGACCACCTGATAGGTTTTGTAGCTATATGGAAATGGTTGCCAACATCGTTAACTCTGAGCCTTCTAGCTATAAGGAGGCAGCTAGCCAGCAGGTCTGGAGAGAGGCCATGCAAGAGGAGTATTCTTCTATCATGAAGAATGATGTTTGGGAGTTGGTGCCGAGGCTTGAGGGCAAATCCGTGGTTACTTCCAGATGGCTTTACAAGGTAAAGCATGCTGCAGATGGCAGCATTGAGAAATTCAAGGCAAGGTTTGTGGCTAGAGGGTTCTCCCAGGTAGAGGGAGTAGATTATGAGGAGACCTTTACTCCCATGGCTCGATATACTTCGATTTGCTCCATCATATCAATAGCAGCAGAGATGGGTTGGAATATCCGCCAGATGGATGTGAAGACTGCATTTCTCAATGGCTTCATATAGGAGGAGGTGTACATTGAGTAACCACAGGGCTTTGAGGTGCATGGGAAGGAGTCCCATGTGTGCATCGAAGAAGGCCTTTATGGCCTCGAAGCAAGCTCCCTGCAGCTTGGTACTCCAGGATAGATACATACTTGCAAGGGATGCCGATCTACAAAGAGTGAGGCAGATCCGAATCCTTATTATTAGATAGGTGAGGTTCTCTCATTCTCGGTGTTGTATGTGGATGACTTAGTCATTACAAGTGCAAGAGAGACTATAGAGCACCGCAAGAGAGATCTTGCGGCGGAGTTTGAGTGAAGGACATCGCTTGATGCATTACTTTTAAGGCTTGGAGGCAGGCAGGAGGAGGGGCATTTCTTAATCGTGAGGCATATTGTGGATGTCCTCGTATTCCACATGCCTTATTGTAAACCCATGTCGATTACCGATGATCACCAACTCGGGCAGGCTTCATGCTTTGGATTCCGAGTTGGTGGATCCCAAGACAGACGCACACGATTGGTTCTTTGATGTATTTGGTCAACACTAGACCAGATATTTGTTTTGCAGTCAACACAATGAGTCAGTTTATGTGTGAGCCTAGGAAGGTTCACTGGGTGGCTGCAAAACACATTTTGCGATACTTGCAGGGGACAGTGGATTATGGTCTGGACTACAGGCAGGGGGATGGAGTGAGATTGGCAGGTTACACTGATTCTGATTGGGCAGGTTGTGCTTCTGATAGGAAGAGCACTTCAGGGGGTTGTTTTGGGTTGGGTTCGGCAGTGGTGTCATGGTTCAGCCGAAAGCAGCAGTCAGTAGCATTGAGTTCAGCGGAAGCAGAGTATATGGCAGCCAGTCTAGCTAGTTGTGAGGCCATCCGGCTTCGCAAGATGTTGTTTGGCTTATTTGGTCAGCCGTTGAGACCTTCAGTGATTTACTGTGATAATCAGAGTTGCATTAAACTCACAGAGAATCCAGTATTTCATGACAGGTCAAAGCATATCGAGATCAAATATCATTTCATCAGAGACTATGTTCAGAAAGGAGCTGTGAAGCTTGAGTATATTCCCACTGATGAGCAGGTTGCAGATATTCTTACCAAAGCCTTACCACGGTGCAAGCATGTCTACTTAAAAGACAAGATGGGTGTGGTGAGGAACACCTTTCTTGGTAAGAGGGAGTGTTGAAATTTGGTTACCAGAGAACAGGTGGTTCCCTAAGGCTTTGATCTTTGGCCTAGGGAAAAGTGTCCAAAAAAATTTAATTTTTCTCCTAAAGTGACTTTATAAAGTTATAAAGTCAAATCTAATTTAAAAGTGACTTTAAGTGATAAAGTTACTAAAGTCTAATTTTAAAGTGACTTTAATAAAGTCAATGTAAAATTAGAAAGGAAAAGTGACTTTGGAAATAAATGACTAAGTGGGTCTTTATTAAAGTGGGGTGAATTAAAAAATAGAAAGTGAGATTTCAATGAGCATTTAATCTCACCCTAGATCTAAAGCTATTTCAGCCATTGGATTTAGGGATTCCCCAAAAGTCTCTTAGGGTTAGGTTAAAGGAGGAAAAGGTCATTCATTCTTTCATGAGCAGATTGGGAGAAGGAGAGAAAGAGAGCAAGGGAGATTTCTGGGCAGTGAGGAGAAGGAGGCAGCAGATTGGCACAAATTCCAAGGCAGTGTTTCAGCAAGTCCGTACAACAGAGTTAGCACATAGTGAAAGGCAGATTTTGGGCACGATTTTCTAGAAAATCCGTACAGCAGTTTTGGCTCAGTTTCCAAGAGGGCCGTACAGTAAGTTGGTATGAAAATCGAGGAGCAGAGAAGCTGTTTTGCTGGCACGTTTTTTGAGGGAGGCTGTACAGCAAGTGGCTGTACCCTTGCACAGATTTTGAGGCAGAAATCCGTACAACAGTCTTGCTATTTTTTCTACACAGAAATCGAGAAAAATAGTACAACATCATTTATGGCAGCTTGCATGCTTTTCTAGACAGTCTGTACAGCAGCATTTAAGGCTGAAAATCTTGGCACGAAAAACAAGGAGGCCGTACAACATTTATTACTGGTCTGTTTTTCTGTTTACACGTTTTTCAAGGTGGTGGTAAAGCACGAAAAACGAGATAAGTTGTAATTTGTACTTGCTGATTTTTTCTAAGTTTCTCTCTTACTATAAAAAGCATTTTCCCAGAAATAAGAAGGAGCTTTCGAACTGGTTTTCCCCAAGAGTTGTAGGGGGTTTTTCCAGGGTCACCTTGACCAAAAATCACTGTGTTATCATGTGTTGAATGGCTGTTTGTATCTGCTGATTTTTATTTCTGCATTTTCCAGCATTTTGTAAATTTTCCAGAATTTGTGTTTTCAGCAAAAATTTATTTTCCAGTTTGTTGAATGTAAGGATATGGGAAAGGGCATTTAACTATTTGGAGAAATAAGGTGAAACTGAAAACCGGGGTGGCAAAACAGGAAATTTCTACAAGAAATGATAGAAGAAATCTACAAGTGTTACTACATACTGGCAAGAAACTCAAATTTATGTTAATGAACTTCACTTTACATTTCAAAAAGAAAATCCCTAAACAGGCATTTCTCGTTTGGGAAGAAGCGCAGACAAATTGCTTCAATAGCAAGCACATGTTTGCTAGATGAATTTATGCATCATTTATGATGAATGCACGAGAGAATAAGAAGTCATTTTAAGTATAAGTGAATGAATAAAATACAACGGGTTATGGTGAACTGTAATACAAGCATAGTATTAACTAAGAGCATCAAATAGAATTTTATTCGTAAGTTTGCCCAATGAATACATGAGTAATGACATGTTGAGTCCATAAACAGCCCTAAAAGAGGCAGGAATTATCCATTCATTTTCATATCATCATTGAAAAAGCCAGTTGTCTATGATTTTTCTCCTACATTCTTAATCTTCTGGGTTTTCAGTGAATGGACCAATCAAAGCTAAGTACAAGATGATGCCACTTTGTGAGAATTTGACTTCACCAAGTTCTTATGTTTCTTTGAGGCCTGTCAAACAATCATGTTCATTAGTAGTAGCCTCAAAATGCTCCACAAGCAAATTTGAACAAGTCTGCCAATCATATTTAACATTGATGATGGAAAAAATCTACAAGTATTACTACATAGTATCGAGAAACTCAAATTCATGACATTGAACTTCAATTTAGATTTCAAAAAGAAAATCCATAAACAGGTATTTTCTTCGTTTGAAAGGAAGGGCAGACAAATTGCTTCAATAGCAATAACATGTTTTCTAGATAGATTTATATATCATTTATAATGAATGCAAGAGGGAATAAAATACATTATGCCACTTTAAGTAGAAGCAAATGAATAAATAACGATGGGCTATGGTAACTGTAATACAGACTTAGTATTGACTGAGAGCACCAACAGAATTTTACTCATAAGTTTGCTCGATGAGTAGATGAGTAACAGCATGTCAGGTACATAAGAAACTATACCATATGCGAGAATTATCTGTTCATCCATTCATTTTCATATCATTATTGAGAAAGCCAGTAATCTATGAACTTTCTCCTACATTATTAGCTTCCAGGTTTTGAATGAATGGACCTATCAGGGTAAGTTCAGGTATTATATATTGGTTTAGCTCTATCTCTTGCAAATGTTCCCAACTTTCTCTTTAAGCTTGGCTTGACAAAGCAATCAGAAGTGTAACCATGTACAAAGAACATAGATTGGCATTAACAGAGCAATAATCTGTATTTGGCAAGGGAAAAGTATTTCTCGTTTGTAGCTAACCACAGTCAATACATTTGCTATTTTGCAGCATATTGTTATGTGATGTGTAATTGAAGTCTGCTGAGATAAAAAACATACTTGGTGGTGAGCCCATGATTGAAAACGTTGCTGCTGCTTTGCCTGACGAGCTTGTTTTTTCCTTTCCTTTCTAGATTTGACTACCTCCTCTGAAAATCCATAACATGATTGATTGTCAGTCTCTTCAAATCATATTTTGAGAATTTGAGTGATGAACATTAAACTGAATTATAGTCGAAATATTAAAAACCTACCCATGTGAGATGATGCAGTCTCCGTCACAAGTAGCCAGTTAAGCACAACACAATCTGCACCAAAGAAATTTTATCAGTTCACATAGTTGTCAATGTACCATATTCAATCTAGACTTGCTCATAGAATTTATTCTTAGATATTGTCCGATGAGGCCAATTATTCAAGCTGGCGTAATTTAACCCATAATAAACACTGGTTGGACAGTGAGAGAACAACCAAAGTATCACCATAGCTGGCCTCAAAGACCCCCTCAAAACCAACTGCATAATGGCATGTTTCCAACATTGGCCCTGGCCCCTGACAACTTTTGAAGCTAAGAAGCTGTCACAGTAGGAGAACGATAAAGTGAGGTTGAAGTCCCCGAGCCCAAGCCCCAACTAATGCATGTGGAAATAATGACAAGCCCTGAAATTTGATGTGGTACAGGACCCTTTTGAGATTTTAGATGTATTTGATTGCTAAAAACTTATGGCATGTGTTTTTTTTTACCAGCTAGGAAATTTCTAATAAACAAACGTATTTATATCTTTATATATTTGGTGTTTTAGGTGTTTATAAATTTTAAAACTAATAGCCAGCAGGTGAAATTGGTAAATGTTTGCCCGAATAAATCTTACAACAAATGTGAAAAAGGATGGGACCTGAAGCCCTGTTACCCATCATTTCGGCAGGGATACCTATATACAAATTTTCATTGGGCAGCACCATTGTAAGCCCAGAGAATGCAAGTCAAAGCCTTGTAGGCCATGTGATGTTATGCATTGTGATGTCCTAGGCCTGTTATGGTTGCCATGCCCGGTCCACTTAAACTCCACTCTTAGGTCCTTTCGTCCTATACAAGATTGGAGGGCATAGGGTGGACCTATTTGGACACGTGGTTTAAAGGAGATATCAATTTTGTAGGGGTGATCACTATTTGTAGGGCCAGTCCAGCCCATGTCTTGAGCACACCTATCATTCTGACATGGTCATTTTTATTGAGTCTGTATGCATTCTCTGGCCTTGGTATATCATTCATGTCACATTTCTCATCATGGCAATCTCACATTTTCCAACATTTCAAATTCCCCAAGGCAGACCACGGATCCCAATGCACATAATCTCAAGGGTCAAAAGTCAACAAAGGCTCAAATTGCTCAGCATAATTTGTACTTACCATGCCATGTGAAAATTTTGACAAAATACGAAGGCATTAGAGAGATATGCTCAATCAAAGGTGATTGTCCTCCTTTTGTGGCACGTGTGGGCTAAAGAAGGCATATCGAGATCAATCCTTGGTCAAATGAGGCATGTGATACATCATAAGTTATCTACAATTTTTTTACAAGCAAGCCCTTGTGCTTAAATTGGAAGGGAAGGAAGGAAGAATCTAGAACTAGTTGCCCTTCTTGAAGTTTTGTAGCTTCAGAAGGTCTTCGGCATAGGCTTGGTGCCTTAGCATGTAGAAGATACTTGATAGCCTCTTTAGGTGCTTGCTTGGTGGAGTAAGTGATATTATGATTTCTTTCCTAAGGTTAACTTAGGAAAAGTACAATAATTAATCTAATGAATTATAGTAGACTATTAGGCCAAAGTCCTAAGGATAAATAATAAAATTATTTAAGTGACTTAGATATAATCTCAACTATCGATCTCAAGTGAGGCTTAGGATTTAATCCTAGCCATTAATCACTTAGGAGATTAGGGTTAGGGATTTTGGTTTAATGAGGTTATAAAATAAGCCTAAGGGAGAGGTGAACATACATTAAGTTGTGGAGGAAATGATTTTCTTCAAAGCGAGAGGATTGACTAGACTGAAGAGAAGTAAAGAGAAGTGCAGCAAGGAATTTTGAGAGAAATTAAAGGAGACCGAGTTCAGGAAAGAGGGAGGTTGAGTTGCTGAAGAAAAGGGTCGAATTGTGGAGGAGGCTGAATTATCCAAGGAGGTCGATTTGCTGGTGAGACAAGTTAATTCTCCAATGCCAATTTGCTTCAAGTGGTTCGATTTCCATAGGCCAAATTTTTTAGAACAATTTTCCCATTGGGGTTGAGTTTCCAGGTGCCAAACAACTCTATTTTTCTATGTATTCTTTGTGGGTCTAACCATAGTTATCAAAACCGGCTGGTTTGAACCGGTAACCGGTCAAACCGGCCGGTCAGCTAAGTCACCGAGCGGAACCGGCCATGCAACCGGGTTCAAGGAGGCATCTCACAAAAAAATCTCGGTTAACCGGACCTAACCGACCGGTTAGGTACGGAACCGGCCGGTTAATGCATAAATTGGCCGGTTCCGTACCTAACCGGCCAGTTAGGTGTCCCATGCTCAAGTTTGTGCTACCATTTCAGGAGGGCAAGGGGGGCTTCACTTGACTTTGCCTACCCTCTCATTTTCTTGACACATCCTCTTGGCAATTAATGGTAATGTTAAATTCTTTAAGTAAAAGGATCCTTTTGCTTAAATTTTTAACATTACCATGAAATGACTCAGGATGTTTAAGAGTGGTTTCGTCCTCATTAGATTTCATATGGAGAAACTAGAATTTTAACTTTCACTCAAAATTCAAATGGTTTTTAGGGTTTCATGGTTTGGGGGTTTGAAATGTTTCCATTTGTTTCTATCATGTGTAAGGGTACGAGATTGGCATTTGATCAAGAGCATGAAGTCATTTAAGAGCCTTGATGTTGGTGGCATTGATTGTTGAACTTTGTTGATGTTGGTGGTATTGATTGTTGAACTCCCCTACCGTGGCCTTAACAAGAATTTACCCTTCACTGAAAGGAAAACAACTGGTTAGGCATGCTAATCTTTTTCTACCGCATTTTAAGGTTGAGGAGATGAACCCTTCACTCAAACCAAAATCACTGGTGAGGCATGTTAAACTTTTTCAATTTCTATCATGTTATAAGGTTGAGCAATCCAAGTCTAAAGACTTTGAGTTAGATGATGTTTATGTATCTCTTGTTGATGATCCCATTTCTAGTAGCGATGAATCAATGATGAGTTTCATGAGAGACCATGTTGCTCAATGATTTGTAGTTTTGATGTCTATTTTTGCTACTACTACTACTACTACTAAAGTTGTAGAGAAGTTTTAGGAGTCCTCAAACTCTAAGCCATATTATTTATGTAGCTCATGTTGATGATCCCTTGTCTAGTAGTGGTGATGATTTTGATCATGATGAGGAGTGATCATGTTATTGATCACTAATATGTAGTCTTGTATTAGGCCAATGGCCTCATAGCTTGTAGCATTGTTTTTGGACTTATGGGCCATTTGGAGCCTCATTGCTTATGTATTTTTTGATGATATGTATTGCACTCGGTGCCATTTTGATATATTCACCTTTGCATGGTATATAAATGAGCAAACTTTGCATATTTTGTCTCTATTGGCTTGGAATCATGTTTGCAAATCTTAAAAATAGTTTTTTTTATTAAAAAAATAATTATTTAATGTATTTTTTTTAAACCGGTTCATTGGCATCTGACCGCTCCCGGTTAGACCGGTTCCGGTTAGAAACCCGGTTAATTAGGTCCACCGGTCCGGTCACCGGTTCCGGTTTTAATAACTATGGGTCTAACCCATAATTTTCCTGAGAAATTTAATGTAGGAAGATTGTGTTGGGTGTAAATTTGTTATTGTGGTGTGATTGATCTCTTCATTTTATTTTTGATGCATTTTTTAAGTTAATATACCAGTATATTTATTTTTCAGCAAATTCAAAAATATTTGAGATAAATATTTTCGGGAATTGTTGAAGTAAAATAAATCAAATCTAGAACGAGAAAAATTAGTAGTCCTTTCTCTTGTCTAAGATGATATGCTAATACCAAACTTCAAACTAGGAGAGATTCCCTTTTGGAATATCTCTAGCTAATGGATCAACTATGGGATTTAGGAGAGATCTTGTCTTTGAAGGAGAAACCCCTGAGTTAGTCCAACAATCAAATTTTGATAACCCCAATCCAACAAAGAGAAGGTGAGACCTAGTGTCCTAACCCTTCTCTTCCATGTGATATGTAGCGCCTCAATGGATCAATCCACTAACTTTGTATAATATCGAAATCTTGCAAAAATCTTATGAAATGCACAATATCCAACAATAGCCAAGAAGAAAGATCATAGAAAGACCAATCCACGATACAAGTTGTTTGCACCATTGAAGTTCTTATTATGGCATAATCATCTCACATTTTCACAACACCCAAATGAGGTGAGGAACTAGCCTTATATAATTTTGCTTACAATGGCTAGTTTGAAACCCACCCTCAATAATATTTATTAAACTTGTCATCCACAACACGGAGACTAACTCTTTAAAATGAGAAATATATTTTTACATGAGAAATCTCCCACAAAAATGGGTCGATTTGCTACAAGAGGCTAAATGACTAGCTTTAGGAGGATCGATCTTGCTTAGAGGAGGCTCGATGTGCTTGATTTGAGTCAAAGAAATGTTTGCTTGACAAAATTTGGCTTGAGTTGCTTGAAAGGAATCCTCCAATGGTTATTTTCATAGTTTTAAAAACCAATTGGTTTGAATTGGTAACCGGTCAAACTGACTAGTCAGACAGGCTTGGGTAATGAACCAATAGAAAAACTTGGTTGGAAAGCCGGTTTGCACTGGTTAGGTACCACCGGCCAGTTCTGAACCTAACTGGCTAGTAAGATCTCACATGTGTGGGGGCAGTCCGAGACTCTTGGTGGTGGTTTTTCAGGTGATCTTGGAGGAAACCAGGGGTTGATTCCCTCCTAAAATAGCTCCCCTTGGCTATAAAACCAAGCTCCACTAATAAACCCTAAACCTAAACAAAAAAAACCTAACTCAACCCTAGCAATGTCGGTAATCACTGGTAATGTTAAATTCTTAAAGTAAATAAAGGAAATTATATACTTCAATTTTTAACATTATCATTAATCGATTTTGAATGTTTGAGAGTGGTTCCAACCTTATCGGACTTCAAATGGAGAAAGCAAAAGTTCATTTCCCACTCAAGATTTAGTAGACTTTATAAATTTTAGGATCTTAGGATTGGTAGGATTGCAAGATTTTCATTGAGCTTTATCATTTATGAGAGTATGGAATTGGCATTTAATCAAGAGCATGACACCCTTTATGTACCTTGATGTTGGTGGTAAATTGAACTCCTTGTTGATTTTTGTAGCATTGGATCTACTCTGGCCTCAAGATTTTGTAGAGAGGCTAGGATGCATGCATTCTCCAAGACCCAGAAATTGTTTTGGGAAATTCCACCCGAAGAAGGTTTAATTAAAATAATTAATTATTTTTAATGGATGCCTATGCCTAAACTTAGGAAATTAAAATAATTAAAGGGTGTTGACCACACTTTGTCAACTACCCCATAGCAGTACACCCCCATTTTTTCAAATGGGATTCTTCATGTTCGACATGGTTGCGCCATTCAGATTCCATCATTAGTCATCAGTCGACAGTTTTTATAATGATGTAAACCCATTCTGCATTTTATGATGTAAATGATCTAAATAAGACCGTCCATGTATGTAACAACCTAGGTAAGCCTAGTATGTTGTTGATGACTTCCATCCTAGGAGGTTTTTTGTCTCACTGATTCACGAAAGTGATCGGCATAGTTTTTCCCTCCAGCCTCACCCCAAAGCTAGGGTGGAATTTGTCATCAGCATGCTAAGTGAGTCCTAGTGTTTTTAATCGAGTCCTTGTAAAAGTAGTTTCAACTACTTGGTCTACTAGATCATGTTTTGAGTCGCAGAATTGGGTATTTATTTGAGGGTCTATACGAATGGGTATTCCCCCTTCATGTATGTAAATGTATTATCTCATGTAAAAGAGGGTTGGAAAAATAATTATAATCCCCTCTTAGTCAATTAATTAATAAAATCCTAAACCAGAAATTTAATTAATTTAGGGTCCTAAATTAGGATTAAATCTTTAAAGGCAAAATTTGTGGGTCCTTGGAAAATGATTTTGACAACCCCAGGCCAAGGGAATATTGAGAATTTTAAGAAATATTGGACCCTTGGGCCTTGGTGGTTAAGTCAAGGTCAAAAGTTTGGGGTAATTAACTCAAAAATAATATTTTTGAGTTAATTAAAATTGAATTAAGTGATAAATTCGTTTTTTCCCCAAAATTTTAATTTCAACGCTCCGGATTAAAAGATAATTAAATCTTTTGGACGGTTGAGATTATTTTGACGAGGATCATCCAAACTAGCTGTTAGAGATTTTGTCCTATAAATTTAGAGGTCTTTGTCAGTATTGAGTCATCCGATCTCAGGATCGTGCACTTGCTCTTAGAAGCTCTTGTAAACTTTTTTTGAGGAATAAAGCATAAAGACTTTGGGGTTACAAATCTGGATGTTCCTTCTCAGATCTATGTGGTGAATTGTCTCTAAACTCTGCTACTTGGTTTCTTGCATTTTATAGTTGATGGCCTTCATGGATTAATCTGCATATAGGTATCTTATGTAGTATTCTGGGTTTATAAAATAACATTCTGATTTTTTTGCAAAGGTCTCATGTTGTTTTCTTAAATCTCTATCGATCTACGATTCAGATCTAAGTGTGTAGGGAAATTTTTTTTAAGATTGGGTGTTTGGGGAAGTCTTCGGTTGGACCAGCCGACTCCCAATAAACATAAATCTGATATGCTCTTTATTTGTTAAATTTCCGGGTCTATCTAACTATATTTGTGATTTTGCAGGGTTTCGAA
Source organism: Pinus albicaulis (assembly GCA_034641835.2). Classification (NCBI taxonomy): domain Eukaryota; kingdom Viridiplantae; phylum Streptophyta; class Pinopsida; order Pinales; family Pinaceae; genus Pinus; species Pinus albicaulis. The sequence goes on along the minus strand of CM076578.1, from coordinate 1,159,389,993 downwards.
GGCTTGTGCCTCTCACTAAAACTTTAAATCTCTGAAAATTGTGCTAAAACGGATTTAGATCTAACCATGAGGGTTTGAAATCTGTAAACTAGTTGTAAATTTGTAAATTTTTTAGGACTGTGAGGGTTTTAATCGTTTCTTGGTGTGTATATCTTCAGATCTGGCTGTCTTTTGCAGGTTAAGGGTTTACTCAGAAATTTTTTAAAAGATCTAAGGCAGATTTGGCCTCAAATCCCTACTGTGGGCAAGATTTGGCATAATTTGATTTTAAGGAGCATGAGGATCTGAGCTTAAATGAAGAAATTTGAATTTGTGCGTACTAGGTTTTCTACACATTGCAAACTGTTGTCATTTCCCTTCATATCCATCTACATAAGACATCCTCACTACTGTTGGTCCATCTCTGCTTTTCGAATCTTGCAGATCCGTCACATTCTTCAACCCGTTTTCTGCTCCACCGTCCAACTTACATCTCATTTGCTGTGTCGACTCTTCCTCGCGTGCTCCCTCTACATCTACAGTCGCATCCCCTTCACCGCCCTTCTTTCTTCTGCATTGACCACCTATGCAAGCCATCCTCCCAGCTCTTGGCCATCATTTTTTTTTTTTTTTTTTTAAATCGAAACCTTGTGCTGCCTTCCTTTTCTGTTGACGTCCCTTCTTTTCTCAGCGTTCAACCTGACCACTGTACGAGCCCTTCTCCACGCGTGCCCTTCATTCTCCATCTCTCAGCGTTCTCTTGTACCGCCGTCCATCTTCCTGCCCTCGCGTCCAAGTCTGCAACCTTAGCCACCGTCTTGCCATCCATCGATCTCCATTTGCCTGCCTGCGTTCTCATTGTCGTCTGCTCCTAACCTGCAAAACAACAAATCGCACCATAAAAAGCGTTGACTGTATATGCTTTGATCGATTTCAAATTTTTTAACAGTTTAAGTCGATTTCATTTCGTTTTGCATCATAGTCTTAGATTGTATATATATTTTTTTTTTTTGTTCGATTTTAAATGTGTAGTTTGATAGCATCGTTTTAATGTGTTAGATTTTAAATTCGATTTTTATTTTAATTTTTGTTATTTCATTTCTAGTTTTAATTCTAATTTAATTCGATTTTGTTGGATTAGGTTTTAGTTAGGGTGTATTTTTATTTTTTTTTAAGTTTAGATTTGATTTTTGTTTAGTTCGACTTTTAGTCTAGTTTAGTTCTAGTTTTGATATTTGTCTTTAATTGTTAAACTTTAGATTATATTTTTAGAATTTAGGATTTTAGATTTTAGATTTGTATAGATTAGTCTAAAATAAAAAAAAATAAAAATAAAAATTCCAAAAAAATAAAAATCTAAAAAAATTTAGAAAATACAAAAATATAAAAATTTTAAATTTTCCATAGTCAAATGGGCTTTTGAAATTTTTTATCTAAAGTTTTGACTATAGAAACATTTTCTGGATCGAGATTAATTGGAGCGTCATAAATTTTGAAATATTTTAAATCCTGGCATTTTCATCTTATTGTTTCATGGTTGCAGTGTTTTTCATTATCATTGTGATCAATCGTGTTTTAATAAGCAGCAGTTGATCGTCACTTACTTGTTTATAATTGCATAACGGGATCCTGTTTGACTCCATAAGGCACTAGTTTTAAAGTGAAATCAAATTTAGATCTGTGGAATCTCGTTTATTCTATCAAGTATTTGATGTTTTAGCTGTGTCTCCTGGATTTGTTATCTTCATTTATAAAAGGGTCTACTTCCCTTAGCTTGCAAGGAGACAGCTTAAATAGAGAGATTGGGGATAAAGGTGACAGCCCCCAATCTGAGCCGTTGTCGCGGTGCCTAGACAATCTGTGCGACAACATTTTTTGGCGCCGTTGCCGGGGATAGAGTTTTTTTGTCCTTGGTCTTAACGACATTTTATAATCTTCTGATCTTTCATCGCCATTCATTAGCCTGTCACAAGGGATCACATTTTCTGGCGACTTTTCATCTCTTCGTATTTTCATCGTCTTATCTTTCGTCATATCGCTAATCATTTCATCATCGTATTTTTAGCACCTGGACATTTCGTTTGGCTTCTTGTTTGGGTGGCGACTCCACTTATTCATCTTTTTATTCCCAGACAAGAATCCCCCCTGATATCCATCTGCTATCTCTCGATTATTTTTTCTGTTTTAGAATTAGTTTCATGTTCAATTGGCGACTCCAATGCTTTCATTTCTTACAAGAGTTCCTGCTAAGAAGTTCACTTCTTGAGGACATTTTGACTATTCTTGAACACGGATCTATTTCCAAAATCCTAAAAACGATATCATGGATATTTTTGCCCCGTGTAATTTTGCTAATATTCAAGGTTATCCCCATGATCTCTCTCAAATGGATAAATTACCTATCTTTCAAGGAAATGATGCAGTTAGTGTTAAATCTCATTTGTTTGTTTTCACTAACTGGTGGAATAGAATTGCAGTTGCAAATAATAATTTCGATGATGTAAAGATGAAAACTTTTGTTCTTACTTTTGGTGAGGATGTTGTTGAATGGTTCATGGAAAAACCTGATAATTCATTCAATACTTTTGAATCCATTGTAACTGCTTTTAAGGAAAAGTATGGTGATAAAAGGGAAGATCGGCATTTGGTAATAGAGATCAGTACCATAAAAAAGAAAGAAAATGAAACGACTGAAGAATTTAACAGGAGATTTAATGGTATTCTTAGAGAAATATCTCAAACTCATAAACCTCCTGATGGATCTCTTCTGAATTTTTACATTGATGCTTTTGATTATGATACTTCATATGAGTTAAGGCGGGCTAAAACTGCAAATTATAAAGCTTGTCAATCTTTGGCTGAGGAGATTGAAAAGGATAAGAAAGCATCTGGAATGTCCAAAACTCCAGATTTTGATAGGTCTTTGACAGAACCTCTAGAAGATGATGATGACCCTATGAAAAATTTAATGCAAAAACTTGAAAGCATGGAGCTTAATCATGCTAAGAAACTTGAAAGCATGGAGCTTAATCAAGCGAAATTGATCTCTGAACATGCTAAAGAAATAAGTGTCTTACAAGCTAGGTTGTTTCAAATGGAAAGAGACTTATCTAATGAGCAGAGACCGACAAATCAACTTGAGTTTGTAAATCTTGTGGATGAAGTTCCTCCTTATTGTAGAGTTTGTGATGCTCTTCATGAAGAGGCTACTTGTCCCATTGTCAAAAGGATCATAGCTAGTAGAATGGCAAGGTCAGGCCATCAAATTAATGTTGTTGGTAAGGACTATCACGTGCATATAGAAGATCATGAAAGTCAGGTTAAGGAACCAGCTCAGATGATTAAGGATGTGCAACCCAATCATATGCAAATGATTCAAAACATGGAAGCTAACCAAATCAGTCTACAAAATAAGATAACTTCCATGGAAGCAAGTCATGCACAGGAAATAAATGTCATGGAAAACAGGTTAAAGATCATGGAATTTAATCATTCTAATCAGATGTCCATCATGGAAGCAAGACACACCCAGGAAATGAATACCATGAAGGAAAATCACTTGTTGGAAATAAAAAATATGGAGGCAAATCAGACGAAATTAATAGTAAGGCATGCCAGGGAGATGAGTTCCATAAAAAGAAATTGGAAAAAATGGAAGAATTACAAATGTTTCAGCCGAAATTTGATTATGAAGATTCATCAACAGATCATAAGACTTCTTGTCTGCTAAAGCCATTCCCGTCTCATCACATGAAGGATTTAACTATGGTTTCAAAGGATGTTGAGAAAGGCCAAGCTTATGTATCACCATTGACAGAGTATATCCAGAATAATATTGGTCACGCTCCAAGTTCTTCAGATGTTTTGTGCAAACATTTTCAAGATGAGGACAAGAAATCTACAGTGGTCTCAATGTTGACATCACAACCCACTCAGAAGAAGAGAAAGAAGCAAAAAAGAAGTAAGTGGTTTGATTCGTCTGGTGGCCAAGAGCAGCTTGACATTTGGATAAGACAGAGTCCTACATTATGCAAGATCGGCCATGGCACATCTGAGAAGCAGCCTACAGACTTGCCTAAAAGCAGGCAAATGCTCAGCATACACTATATTGAGCACATCTGATGCCACAGGGCATCCTTTGTATTGTATCTCTAACCTTACACCTTGTTATTTCAGCATTTCATTTTGCAGTTAGAGTAGATTTACTTTTCATGTTAAGTAGAACAATAAATAAAAGAAGAGCTTCTATTTTTCATGAGCTTAATGTTATATGATGATATTTGGATGGACACTACTTATATAGTTTCGTGTGTTGCTTGGGTGCAGATTCTGGATCCTCACATTCCTTCAATAAAGCAACGTGTCCCCAAGTAGAGCCAGATGTTGACCACACTTTGTCAACTACCCCATAGCAGTACACCCCCATTTTTTCAAATGGGATTCTTCATGTTCGACATGGTTGCGCCATTCAGATTCCATCATCAGTCATCAGTCGACAGTTTTTATAATGATGTAAACCCATTCTGCATTTTATGATGTAAATGATCTAAATAAGACCGTCCATGTATGTAACAATCTAGGTAAGCCTAGTATGTTGTTGATGACTTCCATCCTAGGAGGTTTTTTGTCTCACTGATTCACGAAAGTGATCGGCAGAGTTTTTCCCTCCAGCCTCACCCCAAAGCTAGGGTGGAATTTGTCATCAACATGCTAAGTGAGTCCTAGTGTTTTTTATCGAGTCCTTGTAAAAGTAGCTTGAGCTACTTGGTCTACTAGATCATATTTTGAGTCGCAGAATTGGGTATTTATTTGAGGGTCTATACAAATGGGTTTTCCCCCTTTATGTATGTAAATGTATTATCTCATGTAAAAGAGGGTTGGAAAAATAATTATAATCCCCTCTTAGTCAATTAATTAAATTTTCTGGTCAATTACTTAATAAAATCCTAAACCAGAAATTTAATTAATTTAGGGTCCTAAATTAGGATTAAATCTTTAAAGGCAAAATTTGTGGGTCCTTGGAAAATGATTTTGACAACTCCAGGCCAAGGGAATATTGAGAATTTTAAGAAATATTGGACCCTTGGGCCTTGGTGGTTAAGTCAAGGTCAAAATTTTGGGGTAATTAACTCAAAAATAATACTTTTGAGTTAATTAAAATTGAATTAAGTGATAAATTCGTTTTTTCCCCAAAATTTTAATTTCAACGCTCCGGATTAAAAGATAATTAAATCTTTTGGACGGTTGAGATTATTTTGACGAGGATCATCCAAACTAGCCGTTAGAGATTTTGTCCTATAAATTTAAAAGTCTTTGTCATTTTTGGATCATCCGATCTGAGGATCGTGCACTTGCTCTTAGAAGCTCTTGTAAACTTTTTTTGAGGAATAAAGCATAAAGACTTTGGGGTTACAAATCTGGATGTTCCTTCTCAGATCTATGTGGTGAATTGTCTCTAAACTCTGCTACTTTGTTTCTTGTATTTTATGGTTGATAGCCTTCATGGATTAATCTGCATACAGGTATCTTGTGCAGTTTTCTGGGTTTATAAAATAACATTCTGATTTTTCTGCAAAGGTCTCATGTTGTTTTCTTAAATCTCTATCAATCTAAGATTCAGATCTAAGTGTGCAGGGAAATTTTTTTTTAAGATTGGGCGTCTGGGGAAGTCTTCGGTTGGACCAGCCGACTCTCAATAAACATAAATCTGATAAGCTCTTTATTTGTTAAATTCCAGGTCTATCTTACGATATTTGTGATTTTGCAGGGTTTCGAAGGCTTGTGCCTCTCACTAAAACTTTAAATCTCTGAAAAGTGTGCTAAAACAGATTTAGATCTAACCATGAGGGTTTTAAATTTGTAAACTAATTTGTATATTTGTAAATTTTTTTAGACTGTAAGGGTTTAATCATTAAATTGGCGTGTATATCTTCAGATACGCATTTGTCTTTTGCGGAGTTAAGGGTTTACTCGGAGAAATTTTTAAAAGATCTCGGCGGTCTGGCCTCAAATCCCTCTTGTGTGGGCAAGATTTGGCATAATTTGATTTTAAGGAGCATGAGGATGCGAGCTTAAATGAAGGGGTAGTTGTGCGTCTTGGGTTTTCTTCACCTTGCAGCCATTTGTCATTTCCCTTCATATCCATCTACATAAGGCATCCTCACTACTGATTGGTCCATCTCTTGCTTTTCGAATCTTGCGGTCCTTCACATTCTTCAACCGTTTCTTTCCTTAGTCAACTCCATCTCATTTGCGCTGTCATCGACTCTTCCTCGCGTGCTCCCTCTACATCTACAGTCGCATCCCCTTCACCGCCCTTCTTTCTTCTGCATTGACCACCTATGCAAGTCGTCCTCCCAGCTCTTGGCCATCATTTTTTTTTTTTTTTTAAAATCGAAACCTTGTGCTGCCTTCCTTTTCTGTTGACATCCCTTCTTTTCTCAGCGTTCAACCTGACCACTGTACGAGCCCTTCTCCACGCGTGCCCTTCATTCTCCATCTCTCAACGTTCTCTTGTACCGCCGTCCATCTTCCTGCCCTCGCGTCCAAGTCTGCGACCTTAGCCGCCGTCTTGCCATCCATCGATCTCCATTTGCCTGCCTGCGTTCTCATTGTCGTCTGCTCCTAACCTGCAAAACAACAAATCGCACCATAAAAAGCGTTGACTGTATATGCTTTGATCGATTTCAAATTTTTTAACAGTTTAAGTCGATTTCATTTCGTTTTGCATCATAGTCTTAGATTGTATATTTTTTTTTTTTGTTCGATTTTAAATGTGTAGTTTGATAGCATCGTTTTAATGTGTTAGATTTTAAATTCGATTTTTATTTTAATTTTGTTATTTCATTTCTAGTTTTAATTCTAATTTAATTCGATTTTGTTGGATTAGGTTTTAGTTAGGGTGTATTTTTATTTTTTTTTAAGTTTAGATTTGATTTTTGTTTAGTTCGACTTTTAGTCTAGTTTAGTTCTAGTTTTGATATTTGTCTTTAATTGTTAAACTTTAGATTATATTTTTAGAATTTAGGATTTTAGATTTTAGATTTGTATAGATTAGTCTAAAATAATAAAAAATAAAAAATAAAAAAATAAAAAAATTCCAAAAAATAAAAAAACTAAAAAAATTTAGAAAATACAAAAATATAAAAATTTTAAATTTTCCATAGTCAAATGGGCTTTTGAAATTTTTTATCTAAAGTTTTGACTATAGAAACATTTTCTGGATCGAGATTAATTGGAGCGTCATAAATTTTGAAATATTTTAAATCCTGGCATTTTCATCTTATTGTTTCATGGTTGCAGTGTTTTTCATTATCATTGTGATCAATCGTGTTTTAATAAGCAGCAGTTGATCGTCACTTACTTGTTTATAATTGCATAACGAGATCCTGTTTGACTCCATAAGGCACTGGTTTTAAAGTGAAATCAAATTTAGATCTGTGGAATCTCGTTTATTCTATCAAGTATTTGATGTTTTAGCTGTGTCTCCTGGATTTGTTATCTTCATTTATAAAAGGGTCTATCTCCCTTAGCTTGCAAGGAGACAGCTTAAATAGAGAGATTGGGGATAAAAGTGACAGCCCCGAATCTGAGCCATTGTCGCGGTGCCTAGACAATCTATGCGACAACAAAGGGTATTAATTAAATTAGGTGTGAATCTTCTAGAAAAGGACTGAGATCGAGTCAAGATGATTTGAGCCATTGATTAGGATTTAATCTGGGCCATTGAATGTTCAACGAGAAGATTATAAGAAGAAGCTCAATGGGCACTTGAAGAACACATCGAGTAAGAGATCAGCAGATCGATTTCTCGAGAAAGCAGCGCAGCAGTTGTCGGAGGAAGATCGAAGTGATTTCTTGCAGTGAGGGGCAGGGATAGTGGTCGGTGGAAGTTTTCCTAATCCGGTGAATACAAAACAAAGGAGGCAGAGTGAGATCCAGAGAGGCAGTGTAGAGCCACGTTGGGCAGCACAAAGCCACGCTGAGGCAGCGCAAAGCCACGATGAGGTAGCGCAGAGCCTAAGAGGAGATCTGCAATTTTGTTGAGGAGCAGTCCAGATCTAGTGTCGGGAGCCGGGGTGTGAGACCGAGGGTCAGATATTTGAGCATCCAGCAAACATATCAATCAACCAGAGGAGTGACGTAGTCCCTGCGAGTTATGACGCACAGGCAATGCAGTGACTGCGCAGAGGCAGCTTGGGGCTAGCCATTCAGAGGCTGGATCAATGTCAGATCGTTAGTGATAGTGTGAGGTTAATTCTCACTTCATTTCTGCTAGTTATATTCTATGTATTGGATAGCCAGTAAGGCATCCAAAGATTTGTATTCATAAACTACTGCATAATAATACAAACCCTTAGCTGATGCACTGGTTTTCCTGCATTGGGTTTTTTTGGAGACATTGTCTAAAAATAACATTGTACATGTGTGTTTATTTCTTTCCTGCTCAGTTCTTGTTTCCGCAGTATTTTTTATGTTGTGAAGACTGCAATTGTATTTATTTCAATATTTACTGTGTAACACCGTAAATAACTTGTATTAGAATAATCAAGTAGAAGAAATAACATTCGATTGTTGCAATAGGGATTCCCATTGTGGAATTTTCACATGGTATCAAAGTGCAAGTGAAGCAGGAGAGCAGAGAAGGAAGAGCCCAACACTGAGCAGAAGGAGGAGTTTGAAGGACTATGTAAGCAGCAGATCAAACCCCAAAGGGTTCGCACAGTCCATTGACCGGGAAGGCTTATTTTCGTGGAAAATTATTTCTCTGAGTGAGTCGAAAGAGAGTAAATTTTCCGGATCGAGATCTTGTCAGAGGCAGAGGGAGCAGCACAACAGATTCAGCGCAGAGCAAATCTTCATTTGGGACGCACTTTTCTGCAGCAGTTTGTTGGGACAAAAAAGCGTCTGAAGAGGAAAGAAGAGCACATACCGAGGGAATTTCTTCCTCAAAGAATTCCAAGCCAAGGAATTTGATTTCTCACTGCAAAGCAGCAGTAGCCAGGAGCAGATCTACTTACTCCAGCAAGGAGTGCGTAGAGCTAGTCAGCAACTGTGCCGAGGAGAGAGGAGACAGTTTGACAATTGCTTAGCGAGATGGCAGCAATGGGGTTGAGAGATTAGGATCGATTGGAGGGTGCCTCCAACTATGTGATATAGAAGACAAGGATCTCCTTCCTGCTAGATGAGCATGATCTTAAAGCCTTCATCGACAATGTGGTAGCTATCCCCGCAGATTCAGATCCATTGAAAGCTTACAAAAAGGATATGGCAAAGGCCAAGAGGTTGATCCTCGACGGAGTGAGAGATCACGTTGTATCTCACATAGCAAGCAAAGGCACAGCCAAAGAAATGTGGGATGCATTGGCCACGTTGTATCAAGGATCTTTCGAGCAGCAGACGATGTACTTGGAGGAGAAGATGAGATCCATGAGGATGCAAAAGGGGGAGCGCATCGATCCCTTCCTTACGAAGCTTCAGGAAGTTTGGGATCATCTTGCAGTTGTAGGGTCAGCGCCTCAGGCTACGGAGATGGTCAGGTTAGCCCTGAACAACGTCTAAGAAGAATGGCAACTTTTCCTCCAGAGTATTCTGGGTAGAGAAAAATTGTCGGATTGGGAGGGGATGTGGGTTGCTCTCCAACAAGAAGAGATGAGGTGTGATTTAGTAAAGAACAAACTGGATGGCAACAGCAGGAGCGAGAAGAAAGCATAAGTAAAGGAAGAAGAAAATGCAGCCCTCGCATCAAAGGGTCAGCAGGAGTAGCATAGGCAAAAGGACATTTCGAAGATCAAATGTTTATGATGTGGAGAGATGGGCCACTTTAGTACTCAGTGTCGTCTTCGGAAGAAGGACAAGGAGAAAGAGCAGGATCAACAAGCTGCTACCGCAGAGATCGAAGAGGAGTTTGCCATGATTCCCCATATACTGCCAGGGGAGAGGTGGGTTGATTTGGTTTTTTTGCCCCAGAGTGCTACAGGATGGGCGGGATCCTTCAGGAGTCCACCTCTTGGATCATCACCTTGCTACGGGAGCCCATAACAGCAGTAGCAGGATGGACCAGTCTCAGTTGGTGTTGTCAAGTGCCAGAGTGACAGATGCAGTGGTTAGCAGCGTTAGGAATTGAGTAGTGCAGAGCAAAGTTGGCACAGTGCAAAGTCAGCAGCAGAGCAGAGGCTTCAATGACAGTGCAAAAGCTAGTAGTAGTCAGAACTCGGTGGATAGATGCATCAATCTGAACACAGTTGATTCAGTTGATGGACATCTCTTAGTTGCAGCAGCAACAAATGAGAGGAGTTGTTGATGTTGCAGTGGCAACAACAGCAGTTGCAGTGCAGATGCGGTATTTGACAACAGCATGCAGAGTCAGCGACAGCACAGATGCAGTGCAGAGAGAGCTGCGCAGTAGTTGGTGGGCAGCAGCACAGATGCAGCGTAGAGAGAGCTACGTAATAGTTGGTGGGCAGCAGCAGCCAGACATCAACAGCACAGCTAGAATGGTGCAGAAATCAAAGTGATGCTTCAGGAGGTTGCAGCACTTGAGCACATTCCTCGCTAAGAGGGAGTGTTGATTTTTGTAGCATCGGATGTGCTCTAGCCTCAATATTTTGCAGAGGGACTAGGACACATGCATTCTCCAAGACCCAAAAATCATTTTGGGAAATTCCACCCAGAGAAGGTTTAATTAAAATAATTAATTATTTTTAATGGATGCCTAAGTCTAAACTTGGGAAATTAAAATAGTTAAAGGGTGTTAATTAAATTGGGTGTGAATCTTCTAGAAAAAGATGGAGATCAAGTCAAGATAATATGAGCCATTGATTAGGATTTAATCTGGGTCGTTGAATGTTCAATGAGAAGATTATAAGAAGAAGCTTGATGGGCACTTGGAGAACACATCGAGTAAGAGATCAGTAGATCGATTTCTTAAGAAAGCAGCACAATAGTTGCCGGAGGAAGATCGAAGTGATTTCTTGCAGTGAGGGGCAGCAGCGTAGCAGTTGCCGGAGGAAGATCGAAGTGATTTCTTGCAGTGAGGAGCAGGAATAGTGGTCTATGGAAGTTTTCCTAATAAGGTGAATACAAAGAAGAGGAGGCAAAGTGAAATCAAGAGAGGCAACGTAGAGCCACGTTGAGGCAGCGTGGAGCCTGAGAGGAGATACGCAATTTTGCTGAGGAGCAATCCAGATCTAGTACCAAGAACCGAGGTGTGAGACCGGTGGGTCAGAGATCTGAGCATCCAACAAGCAGATTGATCAACCAGAGTAGTGACGCAGTCCCTACGAGTTGTGACGCAAAGGCGGCGTAATGATTGCACAAAGGCAGCTTGGGGCTAGCCATTCAGAGGTTGGATTAGTGTCGGATCTCCAATGATAGTGTGAGGTTAATTCTCACTTCATTTCTGCCAGTTATATTCTCTGTATTGGATAGCCAATAAGGCATCCAAATATTTGTATTCAGAAACTACTGCATAATAATAAAAACCCTCAGTTGTTGCACCGGTTTTCCCGCATTGGGTTTTTCCGGGGACATTGTCCAAAAATAACGGTGTATATGTGTGTGTGTGTTTATTTATTTCCTGCTTAGTTCTTGTTTCCGCAGTATTTTTTATGTTGTGAAGGTTGCAGTTGTATTTATTTCGATATTTACTGTGTAACACCGTAAATAACTTGTATCAGAATAATCAAGTAGAAGAAATAACATCTTATTGATGTAGTAGGGATTCCCATTGTGGAATTTTCATACTCCTTTGCCACAACTTTAACAAAAATGTACTCTTCATTTAAACCAAAATAATGAGTTAGTCATGCTAAGCTTCTTCTACCATATTAAGGTTGAGGAGAATAACCCTTCACTCAAACCAAAATCATTGGCTATGCATGTTAGGCTTTTTCAATTTCTACCATATTATAAGGTTGAGGAATCCAAGTTTGAAGACTTTAGGCCAAATGATGGTTATGTAGCTCTTGTTGTTGATCCCATTTCTAGTAGTGGTGAATCAGTGATGAGTTTGGATGAGTGATCATGTTGATCAGTGGTTTGTAGTACACTAATGGCCGAGTAGCTTGTGTTGATGTTTTTGCAGCATCGAGCACTCACTCTCCCATGGGGTCATGTTGATTTGACTAGGGGAGAATGATACATTCACCAATGGGGGCATGTTGATTTGGCTAGGGGTGAATGACCCAGGGGTAGTCTTTCTCTCATGGGGCCATGTCGATTTGTTTAGAGGAGATTGGCCCACAATGCTCACATTGTGCTCTAGGATAAAGTGATCTATTTTTTTATAGACCGGGTTTGAATTATTTATTGATTGGGCTTTTTCACCCAACAATGGGGTAAACAATTCTATTCTAATATTGAGTTGTGATGTAGGCTACATTAGTGAAGGGGTTTCTTGTGATGAGAAGCCACCTTGATGGGTCTCCACTCAACATCAAAGCTCTATATAAATAGACAAGCATGTAAGAGGCAAATTATCAACATAGCAAGCTCATTGAATCTTTTCTAGTGGAGGAGAAATTTGGCCAAGGAGAAATCTGTTGTTGGAAGATCATCTTTATCTTTTCGTCATCACTCTATCATTCTTTCTATATGTCGCACGTGAGAGGAAGAAGGCAGAGTTTAACCAAACCGTTGACCAGTATCTTGGAGGCCACACGTGACAAGTTAACTAAGTTATTTGACCAAATTTCACTGAGGTTTGACCATAGTTGTTTGACTGAGTTGACCGCAAATTTGACCAAAAGGCTGCAAATGCGGGTTGACCACAGGGTCGAGTTGACTACAATGCCAAAGTTTAACCACAAGGCAATTTGACCAAGCCATTGACCAGTGTTGACTTATGATTTTTGACTAGTTTGACCAGCAGTTGTTTGACCAAGTTTGATGACTTGTATATTGGCACAAATTTCTAGATAAATTGTTGATTTGTAAACCTCATTGAAAAGACAATTTGTCCTCAAGAAAAAATTGTTGGGTTTTCTCCCAAGGTTGGGTTTCCCGGGTGAAAAATTTTGTCTATTGTGCATGGTTGTCTTTCTATGATATTTATTGCTTCCGCTACATTTACTATTGAGATTTTCAGAGCATAATTATTCAATGATAGCAATGGCATAAAAATATTGTTTGAAAATCATTAGGAAGTAATTATCAGACAGAAAATTGTATTCTACTGCACTTGCCATAGAATTCCAACATGGTTTCAAATCTTTGTTGAAAGAATCAGCCATTGAAAGGCCTCAAATTTCAGTATTCAGGCAACTTATACAAGTTTCATTCTCTTGTCAAGATGGTGCCCAGTCTTAGAGTAGAAGACAGGTTGGATGGTGCTAGTAATTTCAGATCTTGCAAAATCAGGATACTCCTTGTCTTGAATGAAAATGATATTCAGAATTATGTGAAGGAAAGTGTCTTAGAACCACAAGATGTTGAGGAGAAAGCCATGCATAAGAAGAATGAAGCAAAGTTTAAAAGGATCTTGATAGATTCCATAAAGGACCACTTGATTCCACATGTGGTTGAGATGAAGATTGCCAAAGAGATGTATGATGCCTTGGTGGGATTGTTCGAGAGAAAGAACACTAGCCAGAAGTTAGCCTTGACACGTAGTATCATGATGTCTAGATCGGATTCAGTTGCCACTAATCTCATGAGAGTCTCCTAATTGAGAGATCAACTTAGAGCCATTGGAGATACCATTGATGATGCAAAACTTGTTACAGTGACTCTTAATGGATTTCCTTCTTCACGGGATCCATTTGTACATGGTATTTGTGCACAAGCTGAGCTGCCCAAGTTTGATCAGCTTTTGTTAAAATTACATGATCTTTGCATAGGACAGTTACTTCAGAATTCCATAAAAGCACATTTATTTAAACCATAACGTTACCATTAGCAATCATATGAATCATAACTAAAAGTAACTGATGAAAGAACATAAGCAATGGATCCAGAGGACAAGTCAAAACAAGAGGACACAAGACATGGCTCAAGCCAGGGAAAAACCCCAAGATGGGGAAAACGGTTGATCAATTTTCTTAATATTAATATCAGATGTTTAGCAGAGAGAGAGTACAATAATTCAAGGTCAAGATTGACTTGCCAATTTGGAGATACAAGATCAATGTCCTTAGATACATAACAGCCTCAGCAACGCAATTTTGGAGAAGACAATTTGTGCCCTCTTAGGCTTGAAACATACTGCTGTAAAGACTTATGAAGGGTTTAATGTCAAGCTACAATAACAATCTATCACTGCTCCAAGATGGACTTCCTTCAAGTTGATCTACCCACATATGCTGGAATAAGTCTGATCACAGGTAAGGGTTGTTGGCAGGCTAGTATAACATCATTGCCTTACCTTCCAAACTTCTTGCTTGACTACGACCACCTTCCAAATACCTCTGTTGTTCGTTTGGGCTAGTAATCAGCCTCAAAACAAGTGATATAGCCTCCAGCTCAAGAGCTCCAAGACATGCGGCTTCCTATCAGTCCTTTGGTCCCTTTTCTAAGGTGATCTAGGCCTACGGCCCTCCTAAAGCATACAACTAGGGTTGCGGCTTGTTATAGGGGAGAAATTCCAACCAAGATATGAGCCCAAACATCATGCAATTGACCCTCATGACTGCGGCTTCCTTTCTGCTACAATCCTGACCTGAAGTGGACCCAGAATTACCCACTAAACATTCCAAACAAAATCGAACCAGCCTCAAACAAGCTTGGCCTCCTTCCTGAGGAACTCGGTCCTTTAGAAAGCCCATCCAAGGCATCAATTTATCCCTTCCTTCTTTGTTGGGGTATTCCTTCCTTCTGCGGCCATTTTAGAGAGAGAAGATGTGTGATAGGATGTGACAAATGAGGATGGGGGAATGCCCTTATATACAATTTGACAAGATGATTTTGGAGGCAAATTCAAAATTCAAATTTTCAATTTTTCCTGCCTAAACAAAATCATGTCTTGTAGCATTTCCTTTTTGAATAAACAAATATTTTCCTTGACCAAATTTGACGATCTTTAGATCGATTTTAGTCCTCTCGAAAAGAGGAATTCAATGGGATTACTATCTCCATCAACTGAACAAACCAAAGTGGAATTTTTCCCTAGTTGCCAATTTTAGCACTCCCTCTCAACTAGCGAGAATTCCACCTACCAATCCATCATCGATCATGATGCCATCTTGTCATCATGAACCATCTCTGTATCTCATCTCTGCTCTGCTCTACTGAACACTGATATGAATAATGAAGAAGAATCGATCAAGAGTGAGTCACAAGACCTTGCCACTCTCCACTAACAAAAGTCAGTCCACAAAACCAAAGACTGAACTTCCAATCGGACTTGATCCCAAGTGATCAAGTTGAAGAACACAATGCATCCTAGACATAGGGAGTACGATAGTACACAATGCATCCATCGGTAGTGCTATGGTCCCTATCCACTTTTCCCAACTCATTGGCCAAATGAGAGGTACTTCCCATTTGTCCCAGATAACATGGGTAGGATGATGTAGGAACATAAGGAGGGAAAGAAAATATCACATCCTGCACATAATCACAAGTAGGGAAAGGAGAATCCACTTCCTACAAACACACGTCTTAATCACATGTAGGGAAAGGATGAACCACATCCTACATATCACAACCACAAGTAGGGAAAGGATAACCACATCCTACATGCATGCAAAACACCAAGAGTAGGGAAAGGAAGAACCACATCCTACATGCATGCAAACCATCAATGGTAGGAAGGATCCTACATGTGGGGAAGGGATGAACCACATCCCACCGACATGTCAACCATCAATCGTAGGGAATGAGCATCCTACATGTGGGGAAAGGATGAACCATGTCCCACCGACATGTCAACAAATGCCTATATGCATCACACACAAGAGAAGGTGGACCACTCATCCTGCTCATGTGCCATAGGAGAAGGTGAGCCATTCATCCTACTTACTTATGAATGTGTTCCCTTTCCACCTTAAGAAACTATATGCCCTATACCAATACTGAATGAGGTGCTTAAGAGGTACTGCTATAGGCTTCTCCGGGCGGGCGAGATGAAATGACATGGCATGGCGGCATGCATGCTTCCTATATTTTATATATGTAATTACGACTATCTCCAAGTCATTAGGTAAACATCCTAGGAGCGGCTCCGCACATATGTCATCAACAGTAGGGGAAGGCGAACCACTCATCCTGCTCATATGCCATAGGCGAAGGTGAACACTCATCCTATGCATATGTCATCAACAATAGGGGAAGGTGAACCACTCACCTTACACACATCACACCTATAGGGGAAGGTGAACCACTCACCCTATGGTTGCTCATATTTCAAAGAAGAACCCCAGGCCCACAGGAGCTCCCATTGTTCTATGTTTAACCAAGACCCTCATATTAGGGTCTTTCGGACTCCCAACCTCTCCCTGACCAAGAGGCTATGTAAGGATGACAGAAATATGTTCATCAACCAACAATGATGGAGAATGGTAGCTCTTCAAATTACAATATCAGCGGTACCCAATACTTGGAGCTGTCGTGTAACATGGATTCTCTGAAGAGTGAATCCTACCAAAAAAATACGCAATATACAACGATGGTTACTAGCACGTGCTCTAATGGCTCACTAAAGAGCTTCCTCGATCAACTGGTTCCATACTTGCTGCTATATACATTCAGCCACAATAGTGCTTCCAGTCCAACCAACTCAAGAGATATAGCACTCAATGTGCTCTTTCCATCTATCACATTGCCAACCGAGTCAATATCAGCATATCCAATATATGAGGCTTATCCATAGATTGACTTGGAGTCTTCATAGTGAGGCACATGCCTGATAGGGTGTTTATCAAGAACACCAGGGATGCCACAAGATATAAGCAAACTTGCTGCTTTTTCATTTCATCAAACCTTTAAGTGCAGGAGATAGTGCAACATGGCTAGGTCTTTTATGTTGTCTTAAAAGTTCAACTCCCTCTCATACTGATAAACAAGGGGGCCATTAATTAATAGTTGCATCTTTACAATCATCATGGCTCGTCCATAACTCCCTCTGAATATAGGGAAAGTGACCATGCCAAAGCATAATCACCGAGCCATCTGAAACCTGACCCTTTTCCTTAAATCCATGTGACAAAGTCATCAACCATAATCTGCTGCCATGGTCTGTGTCAACAAACATCGGTCAGAAAGAATCATCGGGACACACAGCCAGGGTGATCTATGGCTTCCTCTCAGGCCTAGCTTGATGAGCTTCTTATGTGAGAGACTTTCCACAAGCCACCTGCAACAGCAATCTAGAAAGAAAAATTTATAGAATTATCATGGTCCTTCAACCAGAATGAAGAAATAGCTGCATTTTCCTCCTGTGCTAGATGACGATGATCAATGAATTTAAATTACCCAGTCCATGATATCCAGGCATCCATGTTCATAAGACTGTCTTTCATAGGATCTTGGCTTAATGCATCAAGGAGCCCAATGACATAATCAAGATCAGGGTCCTCGTAGTTCTTCTGCTTATAGTGCTTGTCAAAGCATAGGATTTGATATGCACTTTCTTCAAGGTACCTTTGATTTTGTGCTAATAAGGGCTGATATATAAGGAATAGTTCCAAAAAGTGCCATGTACTTTTTCTCCTAGCAGCCAGACTTCAAGGATACCAAGGTAAAGGTGTTGCATAAACTTTCATTGCTCCTGCTGCTAGATAAAGAGGTAAATGCTAGCTTCCATACACCATCATTGCTCCTTTAAATGACTATTGCCGTTTCTCCTCCATTCCTCCCGTACTTCTCTGATTAAAAACATTCTGCAGGTAGCTTAACCCATCAAGTTCTTGTATTAAAGTCAAAGATACTGCCTTATTGATTATTGTCATGAACATTCCCAGCAGAGCCTCTAGCACCTCTAAACTTAAAGGCTTTTGATCTAGAATCATATATAGATCCAAAATATCTGAAACAACATGCCTAATATACTCTGTTCTGTATGTGTTAATGATAATTCAAGCATCTTGCTATCACAAGGACAAGGTTGGTTGATGTTTTTAGGATCCCTTCAGGTGGACTTTCTTTAGGATGACTGTCATACAAAAGGTTATTGTTAAAATGGTGATGTGTCAAATTGGTTGTTGTAGGGCCATGGAGAATTTTCTCTTTCCATACTACTGTGAAAGGATGCTTGACTTGTTGTAGTAACACTGCAAATATTGAAGAAACCCTTTCAGCTATAATATTGCAACTATCCTTTAATTCTTTTCACTGTAAAGGCCATATCAGGGATACATATACAGTAATTGTGATGAGCCTTCAATTTTTCCTTCTACCAAAAGCGCTTTATAGCTTTCCTCAGGAATTGTTTATTCAAATTTCAAGAGAATGACTTCAACAAGTCTCTTACTTTTATGTAGGCAGATACTCACTTTCCATGCTGCTTCTCAATCAGAAATTCTGCAATAAAGACCAATCTTGGAGAATGTCTTTTCAGAGGCCTGAGCCTTCAAGCTCTTTTCAGAATGGAGCCCTAAACTCTTTGCTAACCATATAATACAGAAGAGTTGTCACAACTGCACAAGATTGATGTCATGTATAGTCTTGCGTTGAACCTATAGAAGAAGAGACTTGGCTTCTGTAACGATGCTTCAAGACTTGAAGTATTCTCAGATTCAAACCCACAGAGGTTGGTCAACAACTTCGTTCTTCACCTTGCAGAATAGATGCCCGTGAATAAGAGAATTATGCCGAGACTTAGGTCTGTAAAACATCGTAGTTCTGTAATTGATGTCTGTCTGAGAGACTTCATTCTTCCACCTTAACGATGACTATAACCCAATTGGACTGCTTGAGGATGTTCCCAAATACTTTGGTTCAAAAGAAAAGGAATATATCTCAGCAAAATACAGGGCTGCAAAATATACAGCACCTTGATCTAGAAGAAAAGAAAGAGCAAAAAAAAACTTTTGTTGTGAGATAGCACCCTAGGACTGTAAATATTTAGAGAGAATCAAGTTCTCTGACTTGGACCTTTTACTTGGTCAGAATGCTCTGAAATAATGCACTAGGATCTTGATTTGAAATAATCCTCTCTGAAGCTCTTGAGAAACCATGGATATACAACTTCTGTGGCTATTCCATACATATCCTTCAAGAGAAGGAGCTCTAAATTGTTGAACTCTTAGTTAAACTGAGAGGGGGGAGGTGAATCAGTTTAACACATTCATAATCTTTTAAAGTTTTATTAAACCTTATTTACACCTTCATTTCATGTCCAGCTAGATATGTGAGTAATCTTAGAATGTGAGCAGCGCGTATTAATATAATAGAACAACAGACTTAATATGAGAGTAGCAGGTATTAAGCAGATGATATAAATCAGATCAACACATAAACATCATGCACAGAGACACCAGATATAAGTGGAAACCCATGAAGGGAGAAAACCACATCATATTTTTGTTGTGATGCAAAGGCAAGCTCCAACTCCCTCTCACCACTGTTTTTCTGCAGGCACCAACCTACAGGAGGCTCCTATCTCAATTCTGAAGCTACAACTTGCAAGGAAGCACCAACTCCCCTCAATTTTCTGCAGGCATCAACCTATGGGAGGCTCCAACCTCAGTCGGCTACAACTAACAGCTATCAAGCTGCAACTTGATAGGGAAGCTCCAACTTCCTCAATTTAACAAACTGAATGTTTGCTGATTTACTCCAGATATCAACTCTGTTCTGTATCTGCTCTTCTTCTCTTAATCTTCTCTGCTTTATTCTTCTATATTCTGCATTCTCTATATTTTCTCTATCTCTCTCTCCACACTTTTTCATATCAATGTGATATTCTATATATAGAGTTCATCGCATGACTCTTTACATTCCTCAGAGAATTTGAAGTGAATAGTCCTGACCTTTTGACTTCTGTCTTCTCATTCCTTTATCCAACTCAATTATATGTACAAATTTCCATGCTACAGTGGGATTTTGTCTTTTCCTTAGGATATTTGCCTTTGCATCACAAACAATAAAAAATTAATTACAACATTAACATTCACATTTTTAATTACATATTTCAATTTTACTCAGCTCCTTTTCTGGATTTTGGCTTTACTGGATTTGTTTTTTTCTTTCTTTCTTGTTAGGCGTGCACGCCTCTTTGTTCCTTTGTCTTGCTTATTTTCAATTTTCTGTGCTTGTACACCTGTCAAATTTGTTCCTGTGCAAATTCCTGTTCACCGTGATTGTATGTCTGTTGTATACATATATCTGCGTTAAAATATATTTCGACTAGCATTCCTCTCTTTCTATTTTCCCTGCTCATCCATCCAAAAACAACATTCTCCTTTTTGTTTTCTCTTTTATTCAGTTCCCCATTTATTGTAGTTATATAATAGTTGTATGTGCAGCCACCCTTTAATCAGCCATAACACAACTCTCGACACTTTCAAAAACTGGCTTATCCTCCGGGCTCTTCCATTAAACCTCGGGCAAGTTCAAAGAGCGACCACCGTTAGATATCAAGCCTCTGGATCAACGGTGTATGTTAATTTCGCTCCACGTCTTCAGTCGAGGTATAACGCGCGAAGGCGCACTTTAAACAATGGTTTTGAAATGTTGGTCGGGACACGTGTTATCAATCCTATGGAATCGCTGCCCATTCCTCTAATACCGCTTTACGACGAATGTCGGTGCGAAGAAACCACGGTTTTGCTCCAACCCACCGTTACTGTTCACTAGCCTCGGTTCCGCTCCTCTCCTACGCTCCAGGTTCCGCTCAGGGTTTTAATTTAATAGTTCAATACACTGTTTTAACGGTAATTCTTTCGCATTAACACTAACTCCGGGCAACATCAAACATGCGTTGGTTCCGTCTTATTTACACAAGGTTCCGTCCGAATTTATTATCGCTCCGTTACATAGTTCATACATACACAGGATATGATTCTCCGACTTTTATATGTATATAAATAACGCCCGGCTTGGAATTTTATAACTACTCTGCCTCTACCTCTGCCTCTGCTGCTTCTGTCGCTCTGCCCCTGCCTCTGCTGCTTCTGATAACAGTTTTGCCTCTTATTATATTCGCTTTCTCTGCCTCTACCTGTCTCCTTTACTTCCTTCATTTACTTCTTTGTTGTCACCATTGCCATGATAATAGCTCTGTCTCTGTAGCTATTTGTCTTATGCTCTCTCTCTTTATTTCATGTTTTTTATTTTGCCTCATTGCCTTATTGCCATTAATGACAATATTTCCAACAGTCTCCCCCTTTGGCATTGATGGCAATACATTTTCTCTGTTTGCCTGCTCTTTCTCCTGTTGCTTGCTCTTCCTATTTGCCTGCTCTTCCTCCTGTTTTTTGCTCTTCCTCCCCCTTTGACATCAATGGCAAAGGGTTGTTTTTTGCATTTCCTTGTATAGAGCTAATACACTGTAAATTGATACAGTTCTTTCACTTGTATAGAGCTAAAAGTGAGAATAATGATACTTCATAGAATGCATTGTATCAGCTTTATCTAGTCAGAGATGTATGATTGGATTCGACAACTAAAATGCTGAGAGGCTTCAAATGATAATCACTACTCGTCTTTTGTGTTTCAGATTCTTAATATAATGTTTCAGAACACAATACTGATCCTTTTGCTCTGTAATTGTCCTTTTGATGTTTGAATAATGCAGATAACTTTAGGATAATAACTTGGTGTTCTTTTGCCTTAATCCTTTGATCCTGAGGACCTGATTCATGCTTTCCTTGCTGGCTATTCTCCCCCTGGAATGATATTTTCGTTTTTGTTCTCCCCTGAAATTGTGCTTTCTCTTTATATCAGAGAGTAGCATCTGCAGATACTACCCCTAGTTTATCTCTCAAATATTGGAATGGTTCTCCAGCAAGAGGTTTGGTAAATATATCAGTTGTCTGTTCTTTTGTTGGTACATATTCCAGTTTTACTATCTTCTGAGCCACTTGTTCTGGGAGAAAATGATACTTGATTGGGATATGCTTAGTTTTTGAGTGAAGCACAGGATTTTTAGATATACTAATAGCACTTGTATTATCACATTTAATTGAGATAGGTTCATCAATGCTTACCTTCATGTCTTGTAGAGTTTGCTTCATCCACATGACTTGTGTACAACATGCTGCTACTGCAATATATTCTGCTTCTGTTGTAGATAGGGAGATAGATGTTTGTTTCTTGCTTAACCATGCCACCAGACTTTCTCCTAGATAGAATGCACCTCCACTTGTACTCTTCCTGTCATCCACACAGCTGGCCCAATATGCATCTGTGTATGCTGATAAAGTGAAGTTTTTGCTTTTAGGATACCAAAGTCCATACTGTGTTGTTCCTTGTAGATATCTGAATATTCTTTTGACTGCAAGAAGGTGATTTTGTTTAAGTGTTGCTTGATATCTAGCCACTAGTCCTACTGCTAGCATGATGTCTGGTCTTGATGCAGTCAGATACAATAGACTTCCAATCATGGATCTGTAGAGTTTTTGATCTATATCAGCAGACCCATCATCAACACACAGCTTGCAACCTGTGGTCATGGGAGTTGACACAGGTTTGCAATCCTCCATTTTGAATTTTTTCAGCATTTCTTTTAAGTATTTTTCCTGAGAGATGAAGGTGTCTGTGTTCTTTTGTTGAATTTGCAGTCCCAAGTAGAAACTGAGCTCTCCAATCATAGACATTTCAAACTTTGTTTTCATCTCATCAACAAACCCTTTTGCTAGTTCATCTTTGTTGCTTCCAAACATAATGTCATCAACATACACTACAACAATCAGGAGTTCATTTTCATGGGCTTTTATGTATAGATTGTTGTCTACTCCACCTCTCTTAAAACCTTGTTTTTGTAAATATTTATCCAGTCTTGAGTACCAAGCACGAGGAGCCTGTTTCAGTCCATATAGAGCCTTCTTCAGTCTGCACACATAGTCTTCTTTGTCTGTCAATGAGAAGCCTTCTGGTTGTTCTAGGTAGACTTCTTCTTCTAAGTCTCCATTCAAAAATGCATATTTTACATCCATTTGATATACTTTGAAGTTTTGGTAGCATGCAAAGGCCAGAAACATTCTGATGGCTTCCATTCTAGCTACAGGAGCAAATGTTTCATCATAATCAAGTCCTTCAATTTGTGAATATCCTTTGCAAACTAGTATGGCTTTGTTCTTGATTACCTGTCCTTCCTCATTCATTTTATTTTTAAATATCCATTTTGAGCCTATGACATTTTTCTCAGTGGGTCTAGGAACTAGTTCCCAGGTATTGTTTTTCTCAATTTGGTCCAATTCTTCATTCATTGCATTCACCCAAGACTTGTCCTTGCTGGCTTCTTCAAATTTCTTTGGCTCTATTTGTGACAACATGGCTATGTATACCTATTAATTTTGTTCTATTAGCTGCCTTCTTGTTTGGACCCCTACTCTCTTGTCTCCAATGATCTGATCTTCAGGATGGTTCTTCTGAGTATATCTAGAGGGAGCTTTAGAACTTAGCTCTGTATCTTCTGTTGTCTTGCTTGTTTCCTCATCATCTTGGATTTCTTCTTCATGGTTGTCTGATGGACTGCAGCAGTCTGTATCTCTTGTATTGTTTGAAAGTTCTTCATCAAATCTCACATCAATGTTTTCTACTATTTTTCGAAGAGTCTTGTTGTAGCACCTGTACCCTTTACTTTTGGATGCATATCCTAGAAATATCCCTTCATCTGCTCTTGCATCAAACTTCCCAAGATTTTCATCGTTATTCTTTATGTAACACTTGCTTCCAAAGATTCTAAAATGTTTGATTGAAGCTAGTTTCCCATGCCATAGTTCATAGGGAGTCTTGTCACTGCTTGGCCTTAAGTGAGCTTTATTAAGGATATGCACTGCTGTATGTACTGCTTCTGCCCATAGGGTTTGAGCAATATTACTTTCATGCATCATGGCTCTGGCTATTTGCTGTACAGACCTGTTTTGTCTCTCTGCTACTCCATTCTGCTGAGGTGTCCCTGCAATAGTAAATTGTTGTTTTATGCCATGTTCATTGCATAGGTCTACAAAGTCATAATCAGTGAATTCACCTCCTCTGTCTGATCTGATACATTTTAGCTTGCATCCAGTTTGATTTTCTGCTAATGCTTTGAATGTCTTAAACTTTTCCAGTGCTTCTGATTTGTTCTTGAGAAAAGCAACCCATGTCATTATGGAGAAATCATCTATTATCAGCATGAAGTAGGATTCTCCACTTGGTGTCTTAGTTCTAGCAGGTCCACACAGATCCATGTGCACAAGCTGGAGTGGTCTTCTTGTTGATAGCTCATCTTTAGAATTAAAGGATGTGCGAGTCTGTTTCCCCAATTGACAAGATTTGCATATAGTATTTGAAGGCCTTTTTATTTATGGCATATCTCTGACAGCTTTCTTCTTGCTCAGTATGATGATATGGTCAAAGCTAAGATGTCCCAATCTCCTATGCCATAACCATGACTCCTCAAGTTTGCTAAGATGGCAAGCTTCATCCTCCTCTTTTACTATGTAAACATTACTCTCTATTTCAACACCTTTGAGCAGAGTCTTTCCTGTTGTGCTTGATCTGACTTCACAATCTTGTGCTCTAAAAATAACTTCGCAGTCTTTGTCACACATCTGACTGATACTCAGTAAATTTTCTTTCAGCCCATATAAAAATAGTACATCTTGGGCCTTTCCTCTGCCATTATCTATGCTGACCGAGCCTTTTCCCTTGATATTACCTGATTTATCATTACCAAAAGTAACATTGCCAGATTTCTTTTCGTCAAGAGTTATAAACTTGCTTTTGTCTCCAGTCATGTGTTTTGAGCAGCCACTATCCAGGTACCACTGACTTTTCAGGTCTTGAGCAGTTAGGGCCAGGTCACATTTATTCTCCTTCTTTGTCCACTGGAAACACCCTTCTGTTTGATATCTTTTGTGAGGTGATGAATTGCATCCTTTTAGAGGACATTTGGAAGGCATATGTCCAGCTTGATTGCACATAAAGCATTTGATCATATTTTTTGCAGAATTGTGAGTATGAACAAAATTTATTTGATTCATAAATCTCCTTGAAGTGTTGAAAATCAATCTTTGTCCATACTTTCTACACTCAATGATTTTATGGCCAAATTCTTTACAATAAAAACAGTAACCATAGAAGCAACTTGCATACCTGATGTGAGGTTGTCTTCTCCAGTTGTTTATTTGAGACAGTCTCTTTACTGTTTGCATCTTTAGCTGGTTTGAATTACTCCTCCTTGCATGACAATATGCAGCAATGTGTCCCAGCTTGTGGCAGACATAGCAGGTGGCATTCTTTATAGGAGGGAAGAATCTCCTTTGATGGCTTGCAAATTTGACAAACTCAGGAGTATATGAACCTTTTTCTGTTGACTGAGTATTTATTTCATTCTTTGTTATTCGAGGATTCTTCTGATCTCTGTCTTTCTCCTTACAGGTTTCTTCTTTTGTAGGAATTGCTTGAGCTGCTTCATCATTCTTCTTGGCTTTTACAAAAATAATCTCTCTGTCAACCTTTTCTTTGCCTTTACTTGATTCTCCTTCATAGCCTATTCCAGTTTTTATCATGGGAGATCTTTGAGCACCCAGAATTTCATTCAACTTACTAGAGCTTGTTGTTTGAGAGGAATTTATGACCACTTTCCTTTGAGCATTTTCTAATTTCTTCCTGAGACATACTACTACTTCTTCCAACTTCTCTTGTTCTTGAGATTTCTCCTTGATTTGCTTAAGTAACATGTCCTCTATCTTTTTGGCTTCTTCAAGCTTTATCTTTAGCTGCATTAAGACTTCTGAATTCTGTTCTTCTCATACATACTTGAGGAGAATGTCCTTTTGTTTTCTGCATTTCAGTTTGAGTCTATCAATCTCTTCTAGAGCACTTCTTAGCTCCCCCTCAAGGTCGACTTCCCCTTCTTCTTCTTCATCTTCTAGCAGGAGTCCTTCAAGTTCTTCTATGGCCATCAACAAGAATTCGGAGGTTCCTTCTTCACTTGAGGGTTCATCTGAATCTTCAGATGTATTGCTGTCTTGTTGGGCGTAGAAGGATTTTCTGCTGAACTTCTTTCCTTTCTGCCAGTTCTTTGATTTATTTCTCTCTGACTCTTGAGGTTGATTCCTTACTTTCTTGAGAGGACACTTAGCAGCATGGTGTCCAACTTTTCCACAGTTGAAGCATTTAAAAGGAAGTTTACCTTTGTATTTACCTGATCCTCTATCCAATTTCTTGACAAATTTTGCCTCTTCTTCATCTGAGCAAGAGCATATGTCTCCTTCTTCTTCTTTCTTCTTTTCTGATTTAAAAGCTGCCTCCCTCGTACTTGTCTTCTTCTGTGGGAGCCTCATTTCATAGGCTGTTAGATTTCCAAGTAGCTGGTTCATGGTCAAGGTCTCCCAATCAGCCGTTTCCTCTATTGCAGACACCTTTGGATTAAACCTGGATGGAAGAGATCTTAGAATCTTTTGCACAATAATACTTTCTGGCATTTTTTCTCCAAAAGCTTTCATATTATTAATAATTTCTGCAGTTTTTAGAAAGAAACTGGCAATGTCTTCATCATCATTCATTTTTAAGTTCTCAAACTAGGCTCTATAGACTTGAAGTTTGGCAGTCTTTCCTTTCTTGTCTCCCTCATGTATGTTCTCAAGAGTATCCCATATATCTTTGGCAGTGTCTTTGTGCATTACTTTAATAAATTTTGCTTCACATAATCCATTCAGGATGGCATTCATGGCCTTTGCATTAGCCACAAAATCTTGTTTTGTTTCTTTTTCTGTGTCAGTTGCCTTTGGGGCATATCCTAATTCCACAGCAGCCCAGACTTCTATTCCTAGAGACATTATGTATGTCCTCATTCTGATTTTCCAGAAAGCATAATTTTCACCAGTGAAGAAAGGGGCTTTATTGGTTGAGCATCCTTCTTTACTAGCCATCTTGAGGGCCTAGGATCTCCTTTCAGTTGTTAGACTGATACAAAAGGACCCTGCTCTGATACCAATTGTTAAACTCTTAGTTAAACTGAGGGGGGGGGGGGGTTGAATCAGTTTAACACATTCATAATCTTTTAAAGTTTTATTAAACCTTATTTACACCTTCATTTCATGTCCAGCGTGATATGTGAGTAATCTTAGAATGTGAGCAGCACGTATTAATATAATAGAACAACAGACTTAATATGAGAGTAGCAGGGATTAAGCAGATGATATAAATCAGATCAACACATAAACATCATGCACAGAGACACCAGATATAAGTGGAAACCCATGAAGGGAGAAAACCACATCATATTATTGTTGTGATGCAAAGGCAAGCTCCAACTCCCTCTCACCACTGTTTTTCTGCAGGCACCAACCTAAATTATGCAAGCTACAACTTGCAAGGAAGCACCAACTCCCCTCAATTTTCTGCAGGCATCAACCTACAGGAGGCTCCAACCTCAGTCAGCTACAACTGACAGCTATCAAGCTGCAACTTGATAGGGAAGCTCCAACTTCCTCAATTTAACAAACTGAATGTTTGCTGATTTACTCCAGATATCAGCTCTGTTCTGTATCTGCTCTTCTTCTCTTAATCTTCTCTGCTTTATTATTCTATATTCTTCATTCTCTATATTTTCTCTATCTCTCTCTCCACACATTTTCATATCAATGTGATATTCTATATATAGAGTTCATCACATGACTCTTTACATTCCTCAGAGAATTTGAAGTGAATAGTCCTGACCTTTTGACTTATGTCTTCTCATTCCTTTATCCAACTCAATTATAATAATAATATGTACAAATTTCCATGCTACAGTGGGATTTTGTCTTTTCCTTAGGATACTTGCCTTTGCATCACAAACAATAAAAAATTAATTACAACATTAACATTCACATTTTTAATTACATATTTAAATTTTACTCAGTTCCTTTTCTGGATTTTGGCTTTACTAGATTTGTCTTTTTTTGCTGCTGTTAAGAGTATGTTCTGCATACTCTTTGTTCACTATCTTCTGCTTATTTTCAATTTTATGTGCTTGTACACCTGTCAAATTTGTTCTTGTGCAAATTCCTGTTCACCATGATTGTATGTCTGTTGTATACATATATCTGCGTTAAAATATATTTCGACTAGCATTCCTCTCTTTCTATTTTCCCTACTCATCCATCCAAAAACAACATTCTCCTTTTTGTTTTCTCTTTTATTCAGTTCCCCATTTATTGTAGTTATATAATATCTGTATGTCCAGCCGCCCTTTAATCAGCCATAACAAAACTCTTGACACTTTCAAAAACTGTCTTATCCTCTGGGCTCTTCCATTAAACCTCAGGCAAGTTCAGAGAGCGACCACCGTTAGATATCAAGCCTCTGGATCAACGGTGTATGTTAATTTCGCTCCACGTCTTCAGTCGAGGTATAACGCGCGAAGGCGCACTTCAAACAATGGTTTTGAAATGTCGGTCGGGACACGTGTTATCAATCCTATGGAATCGCTGCCCATTCCTCTAATACCGCTTTCCGACGAATGGTGGTGCGAAGAAACCACGGTTTCGCTCCAACCCACCGTCACTGTTCACTAGTCTCGGTTCCGCTCCTCTCCTACGCTCCAGGTTCCGCTCAGGGTTTTAATTTAATAGTTCAATACACCGTTTTAACGCTAATTCTTTCGCATTAACACTAACTCCGGGCAACATCAAACATGTGCTGGTTCCGTCTTATTTACACAAGGTTCCGTTCGAATTTATTATCGCTCCCTTACATAGTTCATACATACACAGGATATGATTCTCCGACTTTTATATGTATATAAATAACGCCCGGCTTGGAATTTTATAACTGCTCTGCCTCTGCCTCTGCCTCTGGTGCTTCTGTCGCTCTGCCCCTGCCTCTACTACTTCTGATAACAGTTCTGCCTCTTATTATATTCGCTTTCTCTGCCTCTGCCTGTCTCCTTTACTTCCTTCATTTGCTTCTTTGCTGTCACCATTGCCATGATAATAGCTCTGTCTCTGTAGCTATTTGTCTTATGCTCTCTCTCTTTATTTCATGTTTTTTTACTTTGCCTCATTGCCTCATTGCCTTATTGCCTTATTGCCATTAATGACAATATTTCCAACATAAATCAGACCTGGTTTCTTTGATTTCTGATTCACACCAAATCCAAAACAAAGGGACCCATCCTTCTTTCTGCTGTTGATCAACAAACTTCACTTAGAGGTGCTTTTTCTTTTGCTCTTGCTTGGGCTTGTCCTCGCCTGAGCTCTGATACCATGTTAAAATTTCATGATCTTTGCATAGGACGATTACTTCAGAATTCCATAAAAGCACATTTATTAAAACCATAGCATTACCATTAGCAATCATGTGAATCATAACTGGAAGTAATGGATCCAGAAGACAAGTCAAGACAAGAGGACACAGGATATGGCTCAAGCCAGGGAAAAACCCCAATATGGGGAAAGCCCTTGATCAATTCTTCTTAATATTAATATCAGATGTTCAGCAGAGAGATTACAATAATTCAAGGTCAATATTGACATGCCAATATGGAGATACAAGATCAATGTCGTTAGATACATATACATAGCAGCCTCAGCAACGCAATTTTGGAGAAGACAATTTGTGCCCTCTTAGGCTTGAAACATACTGCTGTAAAGACTTTTGAATATTGGTATTCTGGTTAGGGTTTAATGTCAAGCTACAACAGCAATCTATCACTGCTCAAAGATGGCATCCTTCAAGTTGATCTACCCACATATGCTGGAATAAGTCTGATCACAGGTAAGGGTTGTTGGCAGGCTGGTGTAACATCGTTGCCTTACCTTCCAAACTTCTTGCTTGACTGTGGCCACCCTCCAAATGCCTCTGTTGTTCATCTGGGCTAGTAATCAGCCTCAAGACAAGTGATACAGCCTCCAGCTCAAGAGCACCAAGACATGCAGCATCCTATCAGTCCTTTGGTCCCATTTCTAAGGTGATCTAGGCCTGCGGCCCTCCAAAAGCACACAGCTAGGGCTGCGGTTTGCTATAGGGGAGAAAGTCCAACCAAGATATGAGCCCAAACATCATGCAATTGACCCTCATGACTGTGGATTCCTTTCTGCTGCAATCCTGACCTGAAGTGGACCCAGAACTACACACTAAACTCCAAACAAAATCAAACCAGCCTCAAACAAGCTCAGCCTCCTTTCTGAGGAACTCAGTCCTTTAGAAAGCCCATCCAAGACATCAATTTATCCCTTCCTTCTTCGCTGGGGCATTCCTTCCTTCTGCGGCCATTTCAGAGAGAGAAGATGTGTGATAGGATGTGACAAATGAGGATGGGGGAATGCCCTTATATACAATTTGACAAGATAATTTTGGAGGCAAATTCAAAATTCAATTTTTCAATTTTTCCCGCCTAAACAAAATCATTTCTTGTAACATTTCCTTTTTGAATAAACAAATATTTTCCTTGACCAAATTTGACGATCTTTAGATCAATTTTAGTCCTCTCGAAAAAAGGAATTCAATGGAATTATTATCTCCATCAACTGAACAGAATAAAGTGGAATTTGGCCCTAGTTGCCAATTTTAAAAGCTTTGAACTGATTGTGTCCAAAAGTAGGCCAGATTATTGTCCAAGAACAACTTGCAGAGACCTCGGGATGAAAAAACTCAAACCCTTGCAACTCATGCAAGGAAAGGAAAAGGAAGAAGAAACTTTGATAAGAAGAATACAAGTGGAAGATCAGCTACAATTCAAGACCAGAAGAAGGATCTTTCAAAGATCAGTGCTTCAAATGTCATACATTTGGTCACTATGCTTCACAGTGTCCTCAGAAGAAAAGAAAGGGAAAGTAGAATGCATCAACAGTGGATGTTGATGATGTCATGAGCATCTACCACAGAAGAAGACAAAGGAATCTAAACTTGATGAGATTATAGATGAACTTCGGAAGGAATATTTCTTTGTCTCCACTCTTACAGGCACTATTACCAAATGCAGTGATATTTGGTTGGTGGACAATGGTTACTTCCAGGCACATGACATATTCACTTGATTCTCTCTCAGATTTGATAGAGAAGGATTCGACATTGCAGGCGGAATTTGGAGATAATTAAACTTTCTTTTATTTCTTATAATCCTTATCAACATACTTATTTTTCCAACTTCTCATTCTAATAATGGATTTATCTTTCTAGGTATAATTTCCTATTACCTTCAAAGTCATTTGCATAGCCTTTCTAAATATCTCATTGTTATAGATAAACTTTGTGAATGTCTTCTAAAGTTTTTTTTCCCAATCCAATAATTTGTCTATTGAAAGTATCTCCCACAAATTCGATTGTAGTTTCTCCCAATGGGGTACCAGTGAAAATTTCGCGATTGAAATCCTATTGCAGCAACTTGAATTAATTCTTCTAGCTGTTAGTCAATTTAGGAGTTTATTGCTATGCCAACAACGAATTAATCACACTGCAATCTTCACAAATAAAATACTGCAGAAAATAAACTGGAAACTAAGAAAATACTAGCACACAAAAAAAAATATGACTATTATTTTTGGACTAATGTCCCCGAAAAAAACCAACTTGGAAAACAGCAGCTGAGGGTTTTTACTACTAAGCAGCAGTGAGAATTTTTTAGTACAATAAAATTGCCAAACTGGCAAATATATCCAAGAGGAATACTGGCAAAAATTATTCGAGGGAATTTACCCTCGCTCCGAGCAATCCCGACACTAGACTGGCCTCTGAAAAGCTAGTCATCCAACCAGCTCTCTGCAGGCCCTTCATCACCCTAGCGTAGTCCCTCAAATGCTCTACCTGAATCAATTACCAATCTAGTCGTCTTGCCTGCTGCTGACTAGGAAAATGCTTCTCTGGCCTCTGGAATTGAAAACGTCTTCCTCTTCAACTGCATCAAATTGCCTTCTTGAGGCTTTACACGGCCTCCTGGAGAAAATCTCGACCTCCTCTTTCTGACTCTCCAGAACTAGAAAAAATTCCTCCAGACTCACTGTCTTTGCCCCTCTGTCACTGGTTGCTCTCTGTAAAGTTGAATTGCACAAGGAAATTGATCTCTTGTGCCACCATTAAGTTCCTCCATCTACCCATCGACGACTTCTTATAATCTCCAGTTGGGACTCCAACGGCTAAGATTAAATCTTAATCAATGGCTGAGATTATTTCTTAGTCGATCTGTGTGAGCTTCTATATGAGTCACACCTTTCTCAATTAATATTGATTAATTAAACCCTATTCCTAAGTTTAGACTTAGGAAATATTTAAAAATGGTCCAATATTCTAACTGAGACACTTCTAGGTGGAATTTCCAGAAACAATTTATGGGTTTTGGAGAACTATTGTGTTTTAACCTCTCCACAAAATTTCGAGACTAGAACACCTTCGATTCTACAAAAACTAATACTCCCTCTTAGCGAGGAAGTTGTTCTAGTGTTGAACTACTCCAACACCCTGTATCTGCATTACCTATGTACACATTGTTGATGTTTGGCCACTGTGACTGCCTACCACTGCCCACCAACCACTGCGCAACTCTAATGTTGCATCTGTGTTGTTGTTGACACTGCTATATTGCTGCCAACTCTACATTTGCACTGTAACTCCCTCTCAACTGTTATTGCTGCTACTGCAACTACTACAACTAAGAAGTATCTGAAATACTGAATCAATTGTGCCTTTGTGTTGCATCTGTCTTCTGAGCATCTAACTGCTACTAGCCTCTGCACTATCCACTGAAGAATCTGCGTTGCTGCTAACTCTGCACTGAGTCACCTGCGCTGCTGTTAACAGTGCATTTGCACTCCTCAGTGCCTCACTGCATCTAGGCTGCAACAGTCGCTCTGGAATCTGAATGCATCACTAACACTGATCCATCTTGCTACTGCATATTGTGGGCCCCTATAGCAAGATGATCCATGAGGAGAACACCTCAATGGACCCTGCCCAAATCTCTGCAACTTAGGGACTATAACACCATATCGCCCCACCTCACTCCTGGAGGTATAGTTGCAAACATGGCGAAGTCTTCCTCTAGCTTGGAGGACAACTTGTTTTATCTCTGCGGACATTGTCGTCTGGTCCTACTTGTCCTTCTTCCTGAGAGGACACTGAGTACTATAGTGGCCAAACTCGCCACACCTAAAGCACTTGACCTTAGATAGGTCCTTCTTCTTCTTCTCCCCATGTCCCTGATTGGCCCCTTTGATGCAAGGGCCACATTCTCCTCCTCCTTCTCACCCTTCGATCCCTTACTGCCACTTCCGTTGATTGAGCTCTTTAATAGAGCTCGCCGCATCTCCTCCTGTTATAGGTCTGACCACGCCCTGTCCCACCTAGGCAAAGTGTCTCGGCCCAAGATACTTTGGACAAAGACTTGCCACTCCTCTAAGACACTATTCAATGCCAAAAGCACAAGCTCTGTAGGTTGAGACGCCTTCCCAACTGTTGCAAGTTGATCCCGGACCTCCTGAATCCTGGTGAGTAAGGATCTATGCCTTCACCCTTCTGCATCCTGATGTTTCTCAACTTCTCATGCAGGAACATCCTCCACTGCTCTGAGGGATTCTGATGTAGTTGAGCAAGAGCATCCCACATCTCCTTGTTCATTCCTTTATCTGCTATATGTGAGACTATATGATCTCGGACTCCATCCATGATCATCTACTTCGCTTTCGCCATGTCTATCCTGTATTCCTTCAGCTGATCTGCATCATTTGGTATTGCCCCAATATTGTATGCATAGGCCTTCAGGGCAAATTCATCTAGTAAGAAGGACATCCTAGCCTTCCAGATGACATAGTTGGAGGCTCCCTCCAACCTATCCTGATCTCTAAGCCCAATTGTGGCCATTTATGAAACTCGACTAGAAAATCCCTTTCCCCTTGGTTGTTGAATGTAATATTCCCATTTTTGGTATCATCCATGACAGGGCTAGGAGGGACTTCCGGAGTTAGGAGCAGACAGGTCACATGTACAGATTGGTACTATCAGTGGGCTCAGGAGCTTTTTAGAGGAGTTTTGAGGAGTTTTCATGGTGTCTGGAGGCATTCGCTTGATATACTCCATCATCCGAGCAGTTTGGCTTTCGTTCCGATGCATTCCGATAACTTTCGGAATTTTGGGTTATTTATGGGCTTAACTCAGCTGATTATGCTCAAGGTGGCATTCCGAGAGGAATATACGATGGAACACCTTAGTGTAATAGCTCATCGGAACCGGGACGAGGAGACCTACACGATGGGACAGTTAGACAGAGATTTCAGTGACCGGAGGAGGCGTGGTAGCCGATATACCTTTTTCTGCATTAAAAAGGAATATTTTATAATATTTTAATAAAAAGGGAAAAGTGCTCCATAAATAAAATAATAATAAAATAATGCTCTAGAAGGCTCCAAGGGATCTATAAAAGGAAGGGAGGAGGCCATTGGGAGACATCTTTGGAATAGATCATTTGCTTGTATATGCGAGGTTTGAGGACGTGGTTCTCTACTTCTGCCGTAGCCCCAGGACGGAAACCCTCGGGTGGTTTGTGAGTGTTGGACGAAAACCCAACTCTCTTGAGGAGACTTCACTTAGGAGTTTCACAGAGCTTCGGAGTTTGGTGTGAGGATCATTCAGATCTTCAACTTGGGCTTCATCAGTTTCAGTGGGTTCAGTTTCAGCTGTTGCCGGAGGGAGAGTGCAGCAGTGCAGTTTGTGGCCAGTGACGTTCAGCAGCTTATCTTGGTGGCCGGTTTTCTATCTCAGCTCTTCTTGGGTCAGATCTATATGTAAACCCCTGTTTATTATCTATAATAAAAGCTGAGATTTTCCTTCTGTTCTATATGGTATTGGATTGCAGCATTTCCTGTCTTTTATTTTACATGGCAATCTTCTGTTGAATTAATGTTTATTTTACGGCAAATTATGGTATTCAGTATTTTTCTGCATTTTAGCTGAAATATCCCATCCGGGATATTACAGTGGTATCGGAGCTGTTGCTCTTGGCTCAGCCTGCGGGTTTACAGTTTAATTGAGGGTTTATTCTGAAAAGCCCAGTTCGAGGGTTTATATCAGAGCCACGAACTTGGCTCAACCTGCGGGATTCAAGTCTTCAGTTTCGAATTTAAGCATCGAAGGGTTAATTTTGGTGCCAAAGTCAGCGTGCAAGTTCCAGTTTTCCAGTTGTTAGTTGTTCAAAGGTTTCAAAGGTGCCAAAATCATCATTTTAAGGGTTTAAGCCAGAATTGTCGAAGACATTTACCGTGTGAAACTATGGCTGATCTATTCAACAATCTCACGTTTAAATTGTTGAATCAATTAGTCAGGTAATATTTTGAAGAAGCCGAGGGAGGCGTCCGTGTAATTTGCACAACGAGTTGTGTCAGAGATTGTAATTCTCTATAGCGGCATTGACGGTGTACGTATCGCCATGGGTGAATACCGAATTGCAGCAATACGATTTAACATGCGAGTGCCGGAGGACTGAGTGGGAGCCACCAGTCACTGATCGAGTTTGACGAGTCGCCTTTGACCGGAACTCGTCGAGGGATGATCGCCGGTTGTTTTTACTGAGCCGACCGTGTGTATCAGGGCACTCCAAAAGAATTGCCAAGTGTTGAGTGGATAGTGTCGTGGGGCAGAGTTTCCAATCGACCCTGCCAAATCAATTGGGAGCCGAAAAATTGTAAGCAATCGCACAAGTCTGTGATGTTGTAAACTAGTTGGAAAACCAGTCTGTGAAGCCACGTGATATCTAGACCAGTGATGCGATTCTGCGAGGAGAAAAATTGACGTGCGCTATGAGATTGTTGACGCGTGAAAAGGGACCGTAGCATGGTCGTATTGTTGATGTAGGGCCGAGTTGTAGAAGCCCGAGTGACATTGTGGCTGTCGGGGACGAGTTACAGTTAAGAAAGGGACGGCAATGTAATGAAGACCGGGCCAGAATCGTGACCAAACGTCAAGGTCACAGTTGCATCGTAACATTTTTGTGACGTCCGAATTTCGGGTTCAAATAGCCGTCAACAGGAGGGTTGAGCAACTGAGGCAGTCGGGCTATAAGCGGTCATTTCGTATCAAAGGGGAAAAGCACTGATGATTTTCATCGTGGGAATAATTAAATCTTAACTCCATCGCTGTAAAGGCATAAGGAGTTGCCGCCAGAAATCGTGGAGCTCTGGAAAAGAGAGCCGCAAGCGTATTTGGGAAGGAGGAGAACACTGTTAATTTCAGTGGCGAAAGGAAGGCTGAATTAATAAAATACGAATCTCAATTCATGGAAAGTCAAATTCTGAAACTGTGGTCTGCACAGATTTCAGTAGAATGGAATGTATTGGTTGCGGACTGACTGATTCATGTATTGAACGAGGCACATTAGATCCCTTGATGTCGATTCATGTGTCATGTAATACTTATGACTGAGAATTTGGTCGATCATTGCTCAATAGACTCTGCAAGGAGAGGCGACAGGGCACTACGGAAGGACCGGAAGCATTATCAGAATATTTCTTTTGTTTTCACAGGAAGCGGTATTTGCGTGGCAAGGGACGAGACTGTCAATTGAGAAATTGTTCAGGGCATATTCAAGTTTGGTAAAATTTCTTTGAAGTCAGAGACCGCATCACCAGTAAACCCATTTAAAACTGGAGCGAATTCTCAAAAGTTTGCTGTTGTAACAGAGCAGAACTGCTTGTTGTTCATCACTGTTTCACCACCGCCTATCACTGCTCCCAGAACTCACGCTTGTAAATTTATGGTCGGCATCTAAACCAGTGGTTGAGCAGCATTCTGGACGTAGAACAAATTCTGGGCACTTCACTGGGCGAGGAACGATTATCTTGCACTAAGTTGAGTCAACACATCAGTACCAGGTTCCTCTATAACAAATTTATGCTTTGCAATTAAATTTTAATTGGTTGTATGAGACTGCATATCTGAAACATATATTTTTCTGGGTTGCTTATCAAAGATACAATTGGTCTGATGGCTGTAGCATCATATTATAGTGACCAGAAATTTATTTGATGACATCTGAAACACTGCCATTAGAAGCATTTTTATGGACAGGGCCTCTCAGTCTCTGTATGCCTCATTTCAGCTATAAAACTGAATTAGTGCAATGCTGAGTTGAGACAACTCAGAATTGCACATACAACATTGAGCAAGAAATCTGTTTGCTAACACTTCACCGGAAAATATAAACAATTAGTGATGGAGGAACTCATAAACAGATTGATGAAAATAAAAGCAGAAAACCAGAGAACAAATCAGAACAGCAGACCCTTCTCCAAGAAGGTACATAAATTGCTCCAACAAGAGCATCCGAGGAATAAACAAAGGGAAGAAGAAGTGGGAAACTGGCTGTATGTACAAGGGATGGACTTAAAGAATGAAAGATCAGAAATTGACGTTTCCATGTTAAAGGAACTGGAATCCTGCCTTTCAAAGGTACAGCAATCTGATTGGTGTTTGAATTGGGCTTTGAAGCCAGCTATGCTTGCATTAATACAAGCCAGAGTCTTGGAACATCCTAGTGAGAGAGTCCAGCTGATAGTTGCCTCTTGCTTCAGCGATATCTTGAGGATAACAGCACCCTACCTTCCCTACAATGATGATATTATGAGAAGAATTTTCAGATTGATAGTAGGAACCTTTCGGGATTTGGACAACGGTACAGGCTCTACATTTAGGAGGAAGTTTAAGGTTCTTGAAGCCATGGCCATGGGCCGAACTTATGAGATCATGTTCAATCTTGAGTGTGATGACCTGATTTTGCAAATGTTCCGATGCTTCTTTAGCATTAGGAAACATCATCCTGATATTGTCATAGCACACATGCAGTCCATCTTGTCGTCATGTATGGGACACGATGAGACCATTTGCCGGAAGTTGCAGACTAGGTTGCTGAACATTTGGAGGAGGAAGCGGTTGGTCTCGCCTGCTGCTTATGAGCTAGCCCAAGGGCTAGTTGAGCAGAATATTGAGTTTCTCGGGAGACAGTTGACCAGGGAGGAGCGGCTCCAGTTCCGTCGGTCAGTCAGCAGAAATGAGCTGAGGAGGAAGGGACTTTGCTTCAATTGCAAAGAACCTTGGGGGCCTGATCACTCATGTGTGAGAGATGCAGATGAGGTGGCAAAGGTAGAGCAGGTAGACATTCCCTCCGTATGCCAGGGTGAGGGCTCTTCTTTGGAGAAGTCCATGGGATCAGTTGAGGATGCTTCTGGGGAGCGAGAGCAGCCATGCAGAGATGATGATGACAGTAGACCAGAGCTGGGTTCTAGTGTGCAGAGTGAGCAGTCAGGGGACTGTATAGGTGATACTCTGGGTGATGAATCACTTGTGACGATTCAACCAGAGCAGCATATGATGGAGCCTGAGTCAGCAGAGGAGGATACTATGGACATCAGGCATGACATTTCCTTGGGTGAGATCCAGATGGGCACCCACACTGAGCCTATGATAGATATGCAGCTAACATTGGGGTCAGCCTTTGAGGAGGAGCAGTCAGATGCGCAGACACCAGTTGCAGATCCATATCCTCTAGAGACATCGGAGGTCGATGGGATAGTTTTGCAGGGAGCTAGGGCACTAGCAGGTACAGAGGTATTGGATGATGGTCGCAGACAGCGGTATCATCGGCTTCGGACGGACCTTCGAGTTTTGAGAGAGAAGGCCACGTCAGTACGGGAGGCCATTCTGTTGCAGGACCAGGAGTTGGAGGGTATGAGAGCGACTTGTGCCAAGTCGGCGGCCAAGTTGGTCCGCATTGGGGAACGACTAGATTCCCTGATGGTACAATCAGAGGGCAAGTTGGAGCATCCATCTTTGGGCCGACACATTGATGAGGTGTCGATAGATGTACCCGCAATCAGCAGAGCTGCAGTATTTTCAGTGAGTAGTACTCTCCAGGAGTACATCGATGGGGCTTGCAGCATATCTTGCCCACTTTGGCCCATTATAGGGAGAGGGGCTTCTCCCTACAGGCAGCTTTCTTTGACAGATAGGGCAGATCAGTGTGAGTCGATTACGGGCTGGCAGCAACACTCTAGGCATATTCCATATGCCGTTGTTGCTACATCGGATTCTTCTTCCAGGATGGACTGGCAGGAGATCATGAGTTGGTACCCTCTTGGTGGTACAGTATTCCTCATAGGGAGCATAGCAGAGCAGGGGCCCTTGGACATAGTTGCTGTTACAGGTTCCAGTTGGCAGGAGGGCACCGATTGTCGTTACTTCAGGACTCCTTCCCGATTTCAGGAGAGCAGGATCAGCGTGGGATTGAGCCAGGAGTTGGATTGGAGAGAGGTGATGAGTTGGTATGCAGTTGGTGGAGCAGCTTATACAGTTATAGGTACAGCACAACAGGGGCCAGGGAGCATTGATGTTTGTTGGCCGACTTCATTTCATAGGGCATCAGCTATAGTCAGAGGCAGTGTGCAGCCCGAGCCGTGGGACTTGGGCGATGATTGGCCAGGGTGGCGATGGGATCCAAGAGGATTGTTTGTTGACTGGGACAGAGAGAGATCAGTTTGGGATCCCGGCATTGAGGGGGCTGTTCTGAGAGGTTTGACACAGGTGCACGGCAGCACCCAGAGGTTGGTATGGGATCCAGGCATTGGGTCTGAGAGGCGGCAGGCCAAGGGAGTGGTCCACCTATTTCGATTGCTTGAGGGCAAGCAATCTTGGGGCGGGAAGTCTGTAATATTCCCATTTTTGGTATCATCCATAACAGGGCTAGGAGGGACTTCCAGAGTTAGGAGCAGACAGGTCACAGGTACAGATTGGTGCTATCAGTGGGCTCAGGAGCTTTTCAGAGGAGTTTCGAGGAGTTTCCATGGTGTCTGGAGGCATTCGCTTGATATACTCCATCATCCGAGCAGTTTGGCTTTCGTTCCGATGCATTCCGATAACTTTCGGAATTTTGAGTTATTTATGGGCTTAACTCAGCTAATTATGCTCAAGGTGGCGTTTCGGGAGGAATATGCGATGGAACACCTTAGTGTAATAGCTCATCGGAACCGGGACGAGAAGACCTACACGATGGGACAACTAGACAGAGATTTCAGTGACCAGAGGAGGCGTGGTAGCCGATATACCCTTTTCTGCATTAAAAAGGAATATTTTATAATATTTTAATAAAAAGGGAAAAGTGCTCCATAAATAAAATAATAATAAAATAATGCTCTAGAAGGCTCCAAGGGATCTAGAAAAGGAAGGGAGGAGGCCATTGGGAGACATCTTTTGGAGTAGATCATTTTCTTGTGTATGAGAAGTTTGAGAACGTGGATTCTCTACTTCAGCCATAGCCCCAGGACGGAAACCCTCGGGTGGTTTGTGAGTGTTGGACGAAAACCCAACTCTCTTGAGGAGACTTCACTTAGGAGTTTCACAGAGCTTCAGAGTTTGGTGTGAGGATCATTCAGATCTTCAACTTGGAAGCATCGGTTTCGATTGGTTCGAGTTTCGAGTTTGTTGCGGAGGAGTGCGGCGCCCCCTCTCAAACGGTACGTTCGGCGGGCGGCTTATCTTGGTGGCCGGTTTTCTATCTCGGCTCTTCTTGGGTCGAATCTATATGTAAACCCCTGTTTATTATCTATAATAGTGAGATTTTCCTTCATACATATGGTATTGGATTACGGCATTTCTGTCCTTTTATTTTACATGGCAATCTTCGTTTATCGTTTGAATTAATGTTTATTTTACGGCAAATTATGGTATTCGGTATTTTTTTGCATTTTAGGCGAAATATCCCATCACAGGGATATTACATTGAATACTATTAGCACTCCCATGCAGGTGAAAGGATTGTCTCATGACGACTGCAGAGCTACAACTAGAAAAATCAAAGTTCTAGGCTAAAAACCCTCTGAGATAAATTTCCCTCTGTGTGTGCTCTTCCTCTTCCACCCAGCGTTGATTTTGCTCTAGCAACTGCTGCAGAACCCTTCAACGCCAAAACAAGGAATCTGCCCAGCGAAAATACTGGACTGCTGCTCCCTCTACCTGTTGGAATCACTCACTGAAAAATCGAACTACACAAGAAATTTGTATTGCCTACGCAGCCCCCCAGAAATTCGTCCTGCTGCTCCCTCTGAACAGTGAATTTCTGCTTTTGCTTCTGAGCTTCCCCGTCTGATCAAAATCGCTCTTATACCATGTGAAAAATTCACCACTGAAATCCTATTGCAGCAACTGGAATTAATTCTTCAAATTCTTAATCAATTTAGCAGTTTATTGCTATGGCAACAACAAATTAATCACAGTGCAATATTCACAAATAAAATATTGTGGAAATTAAACTAGAATCTGAGAAAATACTGGCACACACACAAAAATATGACACCGTTATTTGTGGACAAATGTCCCCAAAAAAACCAACTTGGGAAAACTGGTGCAACAGCGAAGGATTTTTATTATTAAGCAACAGTGAGAATTTCTGAGTACAACAAATATCACCAAACTGGTGAATCTGTCCAAGAGGAATACTAGCCAAAATTATCTGAGGGAATTTACCCTCACTCCAAGCAACCCCGACACTTCACTGCCTCTGAAAAGTTATTCGTCCAACCAGCTTTGCACAGGACCTACATCACCCTAGCGCAGTCCCTTAAACGCTCTGCCTAAATCAGCTGCCAAGCTAGTCGTCCTGCCTGCTACTAACTGGGAAAATGCTTCTCCAACCTTCTAGAAAACTTTCCTGACCTCTGGAACTGAAAACGTCTTCCTCTTCAACTGCATCGAATTGCCTTCTTAAGGCTCTGTGCAGCCTCCTGGAGAAAATCTCAGCCTCCTCTTTCTGACTCTCCGGAACTGGAAAAAATTCCTTCGAACTCACTCTCTTTGCCCCTCTCTGTCACAGCTTCCCTTCTCTGGCTTGAACTCTTCCGAATGTTGCTCTTTGGAAAGTCGAACTGCCAAAGGAAATCGATCTCTTCTGCCACTAGTGTCTTCCTCCATCTATCCATCGACTTCTTCTTATAATCTCCAATTGGCACTCCAATGGCCAAGATTAAATCTTAATCGATGGTTGAGATTATTTCCTAGTCGATCTGTGTGATTTTCTAGATGATTCACACTTTTCTCAATTAATATTGATTAATTAAGCCATTTTCCTAATTTTAGACTTAGGAAATATTTAAAACTGGGCCAATAATCTAATTGAAACACTTCTAGGTAGAATTTCCACAAATGATTTCTAGGTTTTAGAGAACTCCTATGTTTTAGCCTCTCCACAAAATTTCGAGACTAAAACACCTCCGATGCTACAAAAATTAACAGTACCAAGGACCACAATCGTTTCATGGAAAGCTCATCGATAGGTTTGAATTCTTCAATAACACTAAGCATGCCAACACCATGGTTTCTGTTAATTTTAGATAACCATGGTATGTTCTATGCTTAATGCAGTTTTACTTCAATCTTTCTTATAGGCCCAAATCAATTTAGCAATCACATAAAAATGAAAGTAAAATGCTAATAGAACATAATAATAGATCAACAAAAGACAAGCCAAATAATATATCAGAATTTGTAATTCTTCTTGTCCGGCTAATATAGAGAGAAATGTTTGTTACAACAGTCAACAGGATGCCCTAGCCAGCAAAGACTTTGGCTAGCCAACCCAGCTCTTCCAACATACAAGATCAGCCTTCCTCCAGAGTCACACACACCTCAAAGACAGCCCCCAAACAGTGAATGTAAGTCAATAGAAACCGATCAACGCAAAAGTCAACATTGGTCAATGTTGCAGTCAAAGTCAGCATTCAGCCTCGATTTTTGTGCCCTACAGTACGACCTCCAAAAATCGAAATTTATGTGCAAGAATCGAAGTCAAACTCCAAAGTTTGACCCACAGTCAATGCTTCAGCAAATGCCCTAAACGATGCAAAATCCTCCGGCCGGAGGAATGTGTGTGATGAGATGATGATGAAATGAGCATCATCTCTCTCCAATATATATCCATCAATGAAGCTATGTGACACATCTTTTGGGGCTTGTGAGCCTACATTACAAATTTGGCCGACCTTGACAATTTGCACATGTGTGGAAAATAAAATCAAAATATAAGTTCTACTCATCCAAACAAAATGATCTTTAGATCAATCTTACACCTCTCTGAAAGAGGAATCCAACAAAAAATATCATCATCATCATATGAGCAATGCAACATCGAGTTTTGACCTAGTTGCCCAAAATTAAAAGTTTCATTATTCATCCAAATTTTCAATTTGTTCTCATTTTATTAAAAAAACTATAATTGAGATTTTAATTATTATGAACCCCAGTTCGATGTGTTATTTGGCCAATTTCAATTTCTCTGTGGGTCTTTAAAACCCATCAACATTTCAAAACCATTAGGTCAATTGGGTTCAATTCATGCATGTGACATGTTGTGCTCATAATGAATATTTTTTCTCATTGATAATGCACATCATACTGTTATTAACATTCTACCCCCTTTGGATGGTGCAACATTGTCGGAGCAAAACAACCCAATAACCATTATTAATGGCCTAAGGCAGTACAACTCACAATCACTCGAAAACATGGCAATGTAGCTCAAAGGGTAACACTCTAGCTTAGAATGCCAGAGATACTGAGATCAATACCACGTATCTACATCTTTGCATAATATAAATTGTTTATTCCCCTTGTTGTAGGATTAAAACCTTATGCTAAATCGTCATTGCCCAAATAAATCCCACCTAAGCTACTCATGTGTCAAGTGACCATTTCAAAACGAAATGTGTATATTCATGTCTCAAGTTGGGAATTTTGTACCTTGAAAACCCATTTCATTGATTGGCCATGTCAAGTGCACATTCAAGTCTCTTAAATCAATAAGAAGACAAGTGCCCATCTGGGTCTATTGCAGTTGTTGAAATCTAAATTCGAACTTGTGTATAGATGCCCAGGGATGCGGCTAAAGCAGTAGATCCAGGTAACACAGCATGTTCTCCACACAATATAAGTTTACCAAGTGTTGACCCTACTACTTCTTTAATGATATTCATATTTTGTAAACCTAATTTAAAATGTGCATACCCAAATCTAGGCTTTGATCCTCAGTCCTCTGTACTTCCTAATATACAAAATTCAAATATTGGGTATTTTTGAGAGAATGTTGCCCACAATCCATGTTTCTCTAGTAAAGGCACCCAGTTGTATTTTGAATTGATTTCATTTACTAGTGGTCTAAAGGACTCTACAGGCTTAGAATGTCACCCACCTCATGTTTAGTAAGTCTCACGAGACAAAAGAAACAAGTGAATTAAGATATTGTAGAATTATTTTTCGTTCTGGCAAACTGTGAACGACATTG
The DNA here is from genome assembly GCA_034641835.2 of Pinus albicaulis. NCBI lineage: Eukaryota > Viridiplantae > Streptophyta > Pinopsida > Pinales > Pinaceae > Pinus > Pinus albicaulis. Next base: position 1,159,345,694 of record CM076578.1, on the reverse strand, counting down.
GTGTTCATGTTCTCTATTTCTCAGTCTGCAAGAAGACGACCCCTCTGGACAATTGGCCTGGGTTGGGCTTCTCTCGTGCTCCTTAAAAGTAACTTGCCTATACTGACCTACCTGGCTGAGCCAGTTGCCCTCTCATTTTTATCGACCATATTGATTGACCAACCCTTTTGACTAACATCACGAGCGGTATTGATAGACCATATAGATGAATTGACATTGAAAGTGATATCATCTCTAGAGAGAGAACTAAAATTATCATTATCGTATTTTTTCTCTTTATTATCCCCAAAAACATCATTTTGCCCTCCTCCTTTTTTACCGAAGCGATTAAATTTTTGTATTAATATCAAACTGGTTACAAGGCCTGAACCTTTACATGCTCACCTGATTCATCTACTACAATATTCAGACATGTATAAAAAAGATCTTTACTCCTACTATACAACTAAATTGATATTGCCTTGAGGCCTTCCAAAAAACTACTAGAAGCAAAATATACTTGCTGTACATGAGTCAAGAAAAAAAACAAATAGACTAGCCTCCACTAGATGGCCGAACTTCAGATTTCATTTCGGAGATTGCCACTACTTCATTTTGTTCCTGTCATTCTTGAACTAAGGCCTAATACAAGTCCATTTCCTCTCTGGTTTCCTTGCCCGCGCTAGTTCCCTTTGGTCCCCTGCTGCTTGTTGGCTCCAATTTTTTTAGACAAATATCCAGAGTTGTGATTTCAACGTCCATTTTAACCTACACCTTTTCTATCTTACTTTGTAGCAAATCTATCTTCTAATTGAGAAATAGCAGATACACCTAGTTCTTTGAAGCCACCATTTCTCCTTGTCAGTTAAGGAGTGATAGTATATGCTCCATGGTCGGCATGATGTAATCGAGTTGATGGGTAATTTCCTCATTCTCTATGACGGTCGAGGCCCGCAGTTCGCCCTCCATGCTCTCACCTGCACTTCGAACCTCTTTATCTCATGTATGCTCCACATTTCAATCACAGACCTCTGCATGAAAGGTAATGGCCATGCTTGTTATATAGAAACTTTCACCTTCCTACACGTTCCCATTAACCGATACATCCACTCATGGCCTTTGATGCGATGTCCTATCCTATTTAATCTCTTGGCCAAACATTCCTTACCTAGTTCGTCACCATTACAATGCTTTATTGTCGCCATTACAACATTGTTGCTCAAGCATGCTTGCCTCACCTTGCCGATAGGTATAACAAATTGAACAATCCACATGCATTTACTTATGTTGCCGCTAGACCACAAGTTGTCCCACCCCTCGATATCATGCATAAGTTGCGTTCAAATGTTTGACAAAGCTTGTGTTCTACCATTAAAGGAGAGTCGCCATTCAACATTGATATGATTCTGACTATTCACAAAAAGAGGACAAGTACTAACTTGAGACCATAAGGACTCCCGGAATCTTATTCTTCAACAAATTATTTTGGAACCAGTCCTTACCCTTGTTATTTGACAATTGGCGTCAAATTTCATGGTAAAGGGTGGAAGATACCATTACAATGGTTGCGGCTATCATTCCTTGTTCCATTGATACTCCTTTGTTAGCTAATTCATCTGCCTTGGAGTTCAAATGCCGTTTGATATTATGAAAATCAATTGTTTCAAATTTCCCAATTTACAGTTTTAACCTCCGCAGAATTGGGGATTGGACAGTGGTGGTATTCGCTTTGATTTTAATCATTTGTTGGATGACTATCATTGGGTCCCCAAAAACTAACCATTGCTGAATTTTCCTTACAATGGCCTGTTCTAGCTCCTACCATAAAGTCAAATATTCCGCTAGTAATTTGTGGCGATCCCCAATCCCCAAGCATATTGAATCTCAATTTTTTCATCGGGGCGCTAAAGAACCCCTTCCGCTCCTGTCTTTTTTTCTTTTTTCAAATCTCTGCTTAATACACTCATTTTTGTCTAAATTCTAAAGGTTTGCACCTTGGAACCAAGCCCCTTGCGGGCTTTAATTTTTTATAAATGATGACGAATTGGAAACCTAAACCCAAAAGTATGATGAAAGAAATGAATATGCAGTTACTATAAATGTTCGTTCTCAGTACATTTATTTTCAAATGCTTAATAAATACAAGGGCTACAGTTCTGCATTGAGATTCTCAATGTATGTCGTTTTCAATCAAAATCCCAATTGGCAGAACACCTAATACTTCAACAAGAGAAAGATTGTTAATGTGAAAAAGGTCAGAACTTCTCACCATTTAGCTTTTATTACCTAATCAAATGGAGGTTTAAGGTTCAAATCTCATAAAGAACTTACCTTCAGGAGAGTTCCAGTAATCGAGCTCTTTTAGCCTGAGATACATCGATGCAATCTAATGTGGCAAGTATCCCACACATGATTGCCCACTCTTTACAGATAAACTCCGCCGATTATACACCTTGTAAATACACTGGAGGGGATGAAATGCAAGAAGAAAAACACAGTTGTTTGAAGCTTAAGACTGGTCAAAGCTCCTGAGCAGATTTCCGTCGGTCAAAACCGGGAAAAACTAAAACCGGCTTTTCCTTAATTCCCGCGCACCACTTTCTTGCCGAATTCCAACCACATTTAAATCTCAAATCAATATTACTCCTAGTCGGATTCCAGCCACTTGTGAAATTCAACTATATAAATCCATTTAAATCATATTTAAACATAGTGCCCTAACATGTAGCGAGTCCAATGGGACAAGGATAGTCAGTCCATTGAAGCTAGTAAGGATCTACCTATGAAGCGGCGAAATACGTAGACGTATATTTGTGAAAGGCAACTTGCATGATTCTAATTTTTGTTTGGTGGGCGCGCCTCATAGCTCCCACTATGTGTTTTGACCTCTAAAGAGTATCAGGAAGGTGCACCACAACATAAGCACCATGAGTTACGGCTGAAAGCTTCTGTTATGTAATGGGCCATTACATATGCTGCTAAATTATACCTACTCGGCTTCTTAAAAATAACAGAATCTAACCACAGGAATTAACTTGAACTTGGTAATGTCCAGCAGCATTGAAATATTAGGTATCCTAACTAAAGAATTTCTTAAATCTCAATATCAGTATAATCTGTGGTTCGCTTTTGGAAAATTACCAGCAAGTGCTTACAGGTTATAAAACCCTTTTCTACCCCAGCTTGCAGAGCCCATTAACAGGCACGCTGTAGAAAAAAACCATTGGTAACGAGACCTGTTGCTCTCAGCAAAGAGCATCAAATATAATATTGAAATAGTACTCGTTGGGGTTAATTTCCAGCTCAAGGGTTTCAATGAAAAAGAAAAAAACCCTACAATAAATTCAGCGTTATTGCAATCATGCCAGCATTCGCATCGGTTCTAAGAAGCAGATAGATTTATGAAACTACCAAATATTAATGCATATATAGGGCGGGGATGGTTTACCGAGTTTTTGAAATTTTGTTTCATGTTATATTTAATAATATTTTTGTGATTTATAGTGTAGATAAATATTTTTCAGATTAATTATATAATTAGGATATGGTGGAATTATCCAATTTGGTTTATTCTCAGAACAAAGTGAAGAAAGAAATCGATCTCAAATAATAAATTGTAAGGCTGCATCATTGCCCAGTCATTGCTCGTAAAACTAACCATTAAAACTAGTAGTTATTTGATGAGATTAGTTAATTAGTTAGAATATTAAAAGTTTTTTAATTATTTTTATTCAAAAAGTCAATGAATAATCTAATAATTTAATAATTTAATAAAAAAAGTTAAAATTATAAAATTAATATAAAAGAGAGAAGGGTTCATAATAGCATAGGGAATAATCTTAAATTAATAAGAGATATTAAATCATTTAAAAAAGAGAGATTAAATTATAATTATTATAATAAGCGGAGAAAGGCAAAATATATGTAAATACATATATATATATATATATAAAAGGGTAAGAATTAATATTATGATATAATTCAAGGGATAGTAAAAATGCCTAAAAACATAAACGAGAGAAAAAGTAAAAAAGGATAAAACTAGAAAAAGAAAATTAAAATCAAAGGGAGGGGAATAAAACCAAAGAGAGAAAAAAACAAAGACAAAAGGTGGAAGGAACTCAACGCTTGAGGGAGAAATCACTTGGAGAGGGCCGGAGTCCAGCTCTTGCTTAATTTCCACCCATCATCTCTGTTGAGATTCTTAGGACCACTCTCAATTTCAATAGCCTCCCTCGGCTTTGTATGATGGAAGTGATCCACCTTAGCAATGACTTTGGAGTCTTCAATGCACACATGGTGACACAATTTCCCAGCATGCTATGCAAGAGCAGAGGTGCGGGATCGATTGTGTCTAATGTCTGCAGCATGCTCATGAATTCTTTGCCTAATGGATCGATTAGTTTCCCCAATATAGGGAGTACCACAAGAACAAGGTACTGGATAAACACCTTTCATGTCCTTTGGGCCAATAGGGTCCTTGACAGACCCAAGAGAATTCTTGATAGTACAGAGAGGCTTGAACGAAGAGGAGACATTGTTTCTCCTAAGGACATGGGAAATTATCTTTGTGGTCCCTTAGATAAACAGGAGATTAACCTTGGAGATAGGATCCACCCAAGTAGACTTGTCTCTTAAGCCTTTAAAGGCTTTTGAAAAGGCCTTAAGACCTTGAGATCTGCTATACCCATTAGTCTCAAACACATCAAGAAGATGGGATTTCTCCGACTGCAAGTGGCCATCATCAGATATTCTAAGAGCACGGGTAGCCAAAGTGTAGAGAACACCAAATTTCTGAATAGGAAAATGATGAGAATCGGCATGAAGATAAGGGTGGTGTCATCATTAAGGCTGATAAGGGTGGTGCAATTGTCATTTTGGATAAATCTGACTATGTCAGCAAAATGGTTGACCATATTTCCCTTAGTGGTAGATATGTTAAGCTTAAAAAGAATCCCCTTAAATCTATTTCTAAGGAGATTGCCCTCGTCATTAAGTTTGATCCCTCTCTGAATCCTCTCTCGAGGAAGCTTATTGAGAGTAATCCCCTCACCCCTTGGATTTATGGCCTTCCTAAGATTCATAAACCTGGGGCCCCTTTAAGACCTATTGTTAACACAATATGTGGTCCCTGTTATCCTCTGGCTAAATTCTTAGCCCAGAAGCTTAAACCCCTGGTAGGGATTACTGATTCTTATGTTAAGTACTTAGCTTCTTTTATCGAGGAATGGAAAGACATCAAGTTAGATCCTGGGGATTTATTAGTAGCTTCGATGTTGTCTCCTTATTTACCAAAATCCCCATCCCTGAATCCATTGAAGTCATTAAGCAGGTCTCGGACCAAGACACTTCTAAGTTGGTTGCCTTGTGCCTCAACTCCACTTTTTTCAGTTTCCAAGGTGAGTTCTATGAGTAAACCTGTGGGGTTGCCATGGGCTCCCCTCTTTTCCCTGTTGTTACTAACTTATTTATGGAGGATTTTGAAATGAAGGCCTTAGCCTCAGCTCAATTTCACCCTAAGAAGTGGAATAGGTTCATGGATGATACCTGTGTCATTTGGCCCCATGGTCGCGAGAAGTTAGATTTGTTTCTTGATCACTTGAATTCCCAGTCAGATCACATCAAATTCACGATGGAAGTAGAGGTGGATGGATGCCTTCCCTTCTTAGATATTCTTCTCTCTAGAAGGGATGATGGTTCTATCTCTCACCAGGTTTTTCGCAAGAAGACTCACGCTGAGCAGTATCTTCATGTTGATTCTCATCATTTTCCTGCTCAGAAATTTGGTGTTCTCTGCACTCTGGCTACCTGTGCTCTTAGAATATCTGATGATAGCCACTTGCAGTCGAAGAAATCCCATATTCTTGATGGGTTTGAGACTAATGGGTATAGAAGATCTCAAGGTCTTAAGGCCTTTTCAAAAGCCTTTAAAGGCTTAAGGGATGAGTCTACTCGGGTGGATCCTATCTCCAAGGTTAACCTCTTATTTATCCAAGGGACCACGGACAAAATTTCCCATGTCCTTAGGAGAAACAATGTCTCCTCTTCGTTCAAGCCTCTCTGTACTATCAAGAATTCTCTTGGGTCTGTCAAGGACCCTATTGACCCAAAGGACATGAAAGGTGTTTATCTAGTACCTTGTTCTTGTGGTACTCCCTATATTGGGGAAACTGGTCGATCCATTAGGCAGAGAATTCATGAGCATGCTGCAAACATTAGACACAATCGATCCCGCACCTCTGCTCTTGCAAAGCATGCTGGGAAATCATGTCACCATGTGTGCATTGAAGACTCCAAAGCCATTGCTAAGGTGGATCACTTCCATCATAGAAAGTTGAGGGAGGCTATTGAAATTGAGAGGCATCCTAAGAATCTCAACAGATATGATCGGTGGAAATTAAGTAAGAGTTGGACTCTGGCCCTCTCCAGGTGATTTCTCCCCCTAGCGTTTGAGTTTCTTCCACCTTTTGTCTTTGTTTTTTCTCTCTCTCTGGTTTTATTCCCCTCCCTTTAATTTTAATTTTCTTTTTCTAGTTTTATCCTTTTTTACTTTTTCTCTCGTTTATGTTTTTAGGCCTTTTTATTATCCCTTGAATTATATTATAATATTAAATCTTACCCTTATATGTGTGTGTGTGTGTGTGTGTTTACATATATTTTGCCCCTCTCCGCTTATTATAATAATTATAATTTAATCCCTCTTTTTTAAATTATTTAATATCTCTTATTAATTTAAGATTATTCCCTATGCCATTATTAACCCTTCTCCCTTTTATATTAATTTTATAATTTTAACTTTTTCTTAAATTATTATATTATTAGATTATTCATTGACCTTTTTAAATAAAAATAATTAAAAAAAAATTAATATTCTAACTAATTAACTAACCTAGTCAAATAACGGCTAGTCTTTAACGACTAGTTTTAGGAGCTATGACCGAGCAATGATGCAACCTTACTATTTATTCTTTGAGATTGATTTCCTTCTTCACCTTGTCGTGAGGATGAACCACATTAGATGGTTTGAAACGTCGACCAAATCCTAATTATGTGATTAATCCGAAAAACATTTATCTACATTTTGTTTCATCCTTATTTTTACTTTTTACCCTTGTTGCATTTTAAGTTTTCTAGCACTATTTACTTTACAACAGTAATAATTAGTACAACCACATTTATTAATATGGTTGATGGGTGTATATCAACTATATGCACAACCACATTATAAATATGAAAATGTATTTCTCATCAATCACATTATAAATATGATCAACAACATTAATAATTATGAAAATATATTTAGGATTAATCCCATCATAAAATTATGATCGACATTTTGAATTATCTTATGCGTTTCATCTTGAGGACGAATATTGTTAAATTGAAAAAATTGTATTGTCAATGGAAGACCTAGGAAATACTTTCAATCCTCCCGAGGCCTCAGGCAAGGCTGCCCATTATCTCCCTTCCTCTTTATCCTCATGGCAGAGTCCTACAACAGGAACTTAGATCATAAGCGCAGAGTTGGGATAATCACAAGCATTAAATTTAGCAACAGAGTCAAGAATATGAATCACCCTCATTTTGATGATGATACCCTCTTGATGGGTGGAACCTTCAACATTATAGCTCAGAGATTTAAATCGCTTCTGGACAAATTTATGCATTATTCTGGAGGGAAGATAAACTATCATAAAAGTTGTATCTATGGGTGGAATGCAACAATCAACACCATCCACAGTGTAGCCCAAATATTAGGGGTCTCCTCTAAGTGGAATTGGACTTATTTTAACTATCTTGGGATGCCTGTTAGTGCAGGACATTTGAAAGCTGAGGTCTGGAATATCACCATCAACAAAATGAAAAGGAGGATTGACAATGGGGATCATCTTGGCTCAATTTGGTTGGGTGCATAATCCTCTTAAAAGTTGTCTTCTTCACCTTGCCTTTGTATCATTTCTCCTAGCTTCAGGATCCCATCAATATTCAACACAAAATAGAAGCAATTTTAAGACAATTGCTATGGCAAGGCGGGAAATATGAGAAGAATAAATTCAATTTGGTCAAATGGAGACTGGTAACTCGAAATCATGAAAATGGTGGACTTGCAATTCGTATTCCTAAGTTGATGAATATTTCTTTTGGGGGGGGAATAGTATGGCGTCTTATAACGGGGCAACACACTTGGTGGAAGCAAGTGCTGGAGTCAAAATACCTCTCCACTGCAAGACAAAATATTTTTTTATCAGGCTATTCCCAATAGACCTTGCACCCGAATCTGGGCTCTTTGTAAAAAATCCATTTCTTTTATCAACACTAACATCTCCAAAGTTCCGCAGGGAGAACGCAACATAAATATCTGGGAGGACAAAATTATGGGCCAACCCCCTTTCTCAAACAACCCAACCACTCTTCGCATTCAAAATCATCTCCAAAATCAAGGGATAAATGCTTTGGAGAAAATCTCCAATTGGGAATTGAACACTAACATTTGGAAGGGCTGTACATTTCCAGTCATGTCTCCTCTCCTCGAGATTGAACAAGAAATTCTGAAAGGAATGCTCCATGGTGTAGCTCCTCTGTCCAAAGACAAACAAGACAGCTTCAGTTGGGATCCTTCTAGATCTTCCTACACAATTAAAGTTGGGTATGAGTCCCTTCTTAAAGAGCAATACCCTAGTCTTCCTTGGGCCATCTAGAAACAAATTTGGAAATATGAAGTGCTCCCAAAGGTCAAAATCTTCCTCTGGATCATGCTCAAAGGGAAGATATTGATCGTTGAAAACTTAAAAAAAAGATGCATCCATGGTGCTTCCAGATGCCCCCTTTGCCTCATGGTTGAAGAGACGACATTCCACCTTTTTGTTGGGTGCCCCTTTTCCCATCAGTGTTGGCATTCTCTTATGGATTCCTCTCTCTTCGATTTAGGTGCAATCAGCTCGATCTCGGACTTCATTACCAAATGGAAAAATAGTTATCCATGAGGCTAAGAGAACAAGAATGTAGCCAAAAGAGTCTCAGAAACCCTTCCCCATGTATTACTTTGGAACATCTGGCTAACAAGAAACAAGGCTATCTTCCAAGACCAAGAACCGGCCATAAGGAAAGTCCAAAGCAAGACCTAGAGTCTCACCATTGAGACAATTCTTTCCAAAAATAATAGCCATCTTATTCTCAATAATTTGTAGGTTGAAGAAATAATATTCCTTGGCAGAGCTCTTGATAATCCCCCTTGTACAACAAGACCCCAGTCAACCAATCTTCCCACAAGGATCAGTGGAAGATCAGACTCAAAGAGAAAGAGTTTATTGAGTGGCTCGACGGACATAAAAGGCATGTGTTCTTCTTCAATGGTGCTTCAAAGGCGAACCCAGGGATAGCAAGGGCAGGAGGTTTCATTATGGATGGGTAGGGCTGCATCATGGCTTCCTTTGAAAGGGGGGCTTGGTTGTTTTTCAAACAACAGAGCTGAAGCTTATGCTCTGTTGAAAGGTCTCGAAATCATCAAGAATATTAAGGTGCAAAAGGTTATGATATTTGGCGATTATGCAATTATCATAAGCATGATGAAAAACTCAACGCAGACCCCCAACATATCTCTAAGTAGACTTATAACTAGATGTCGCATCTTGAGTAAGGATATGGAAGATATTTCCTTCTTTCACATTCTCGGGAAAAACAATAAGAAAGCAGATATCTTGGCTAACAAAGCCTACAACAGACCAGCCGGTCAACTCTTTTTCCAAGGAGACACAAACTTTTCTCCCTTGCCATGATTCAACTCCCTTGCACAATCTATTCCTGCTCGATTCTCTGCATCTTCATGATCCTGACAAGGCAGGTCTGTCACCTCCATATCCTTCGCAGCGCCTTTCTCGTGACCTTATCTTTTCTTGATCCTCACCTTGCCCCTCCTCCCAATTCGTCTGCCTCTCGTGTCTCATCTATTTATTCAGCCTATGTCTCCTCATTGAATCAACATTCTTGCAAAGGCGACTGCATCATGCCCCTTGATCTCCATCCCTCTTTGTGCTTTGTGAACTATCGAAATTTCCCTCCTGGGCCTTGCCTCCTCGGTTGTTTATCTGCTGCAAACCCCATTGGTATCTCCCCTTTTGAATTACCGAACCCCTGTTGCCTTTCTCCCTCTCTTCCGCATATTGTCATTTCTTGTTTCTATCCCGACTCTCCTTCTTTGTCTACCCTTCAACATTGCAGAGGCTCCAACATCATCTCCACCTCCAACAGAGAGCAGTTTTCTCCCCTCCACAGTCAATCAGTGCTCCCTTTGGTCATCATGAGAAATGAAAATTGCTTTCATTGTACAGATCTCCAAGCTGAGATGGAGCTGATAAGAGGCCAGTTAAAGATTATGGAAGATAAACATCAATTAGACACTGCCTTCCTTCAGCATCAAGCACAATCATTTCAGGAGTAGCTAAAAAATGCCTCAAACCGCTGTGCTCACATGGAAGAGTGCCTTCAGATCCTGAAATACATGCTTGACAAGCGTTTAGTGCCTAGTTCCAGTTCAAACAATGTTACCACTGCCAAACCGGGCGATAATCAAGACAACACTAATGCTTCTTATGGTTTTCCAATTAGCATAGACTAATCCTCACTCCATATTTCTCTTCTGATCATGCCATTTAAATTTGCACTTATGCTCTCGCAGTTTGTTAGAATATATCAAGATTCTTTTATGCAGTATAGTAATAGTAGTTGCCACAAAGTAGGCTCATTATTTTGCCACTTCACCCCTCCATGGCTATCCTCTCCATCACTCGAATGTAACAGGGAATTCTTCCCCCTCTTTTTTGAATATTAAATAACAATCGACTCAGTTAAAAAAATAAAAATAAAAAAATGGCGGTAAACGATTTTTATTTTGGCAGGTATAAAAGATGGAGCTCAAAGTTAATGAAAAAATATAAAGGGGTATAAAAAATGTTAATGAAAAATGGATACCTGCAATATCTAATGAAAGTAGGGGTTTTTGAAATTGGGAAGGTGTATTAGGTTCGTATTAATAGGGGGTTAAATAATGTGATTTTTAGAGGTATTTTTCAATATGTAGTCAAATTAAGGGTATTGTTTAGTATTCCATGAACTCACGTGATATGTTAGAGGTTCATTGAGTGAAGCCCCCGTGAGTTCAACTGCCTAGGAAATCTTAGGCAACATGTCACTCCACTCATGGTCGCAGATATTAAATGATTCAAATCTCTGACTGGAAAACCAAAAACCCAAATAAGAAATCCACAAACCCTAACTGCAATTAACTAATATATAAACACTAAGCTCTAAGCTCAATTAACCCATCTATAAACCCTAGACCCTAAGCATAAGATGAAATAAAGTGAGATACAATGCTACTTGCAGCTAGGAGAAGTTAGCTTTGAGTGTCCTGAAGCAAATTTCATATAGGGCCTCAATGTCAAGAACCATACACTCATTTATGTTTTCCACCACCTCACCAATAAAGAGTGTAATGTTTTTAGGGTTCCACTATTGCATCTGAGATCTTGAGAGAAGGAAAGACAAAGAATGTGACCATTATCCTAGGTGGGTATTTTTATCTCATCTTGGATATGAGAAATGTTCCCATTCCAGACCCTATTCCACCCCCATAGAATGACATACTTGAAATCTTTCATGCACCCCAAAACCCCAAATTCCTCAGAAAGACTTGAATTTCTCAAATTTCTTATTTAAAAAAAAAAAAGGAAATAAGGGAAAATATGGAAAGGAGAGAACAAGACAAAAATCAAATCCATGAAAAGCACTATCATTAATGCAGAGAAGATGTCCAAACCCTTTGTTAAACCTTACCTAAATAAAATTAAAAAATAATTAAGATTTATCTCAACTAGAAAAATCATTGTCTTCAAGCGCTTTCAGTGCTTGTATTTTTGATATACTTCTGATCTCACGGTCCACTACAGTCACTTGACCATAACTCATCCTCTTGTGAACCCTCATTTGGTTGAACATTGAAATGCTATAGGTGACCTTTGAATTCACACCAAGGTCTCCAGTTCAAGACTCTACCCCAAGGGCCAACATTCTCCAGAGTTCAAATAGGCGAGGAGGTCGTCGGCCTAGGTAAAATGATTTTGAAGGGAGGCAACGAACGAACTATATCTCTCCTTCTTGTCCATAAGCATATTCTCAAATACGAAAACCTCTTCGCAATCATAACCTCTACCAACAGTTGATCTGTCTCATCAGGGGACCACACCAAGAGACAAATGTCAAAATGGCAGAACTAAACCTCTAATATGCAGTGATGGAGGTTCGTGCATTTTAGATCAATGGTTAAAACTAGTTTAATCGATCGAAAAGAGTAGGGAAAAAGAGTAGACGAAGCTAGCTAGGACAAGATTCAAAATTAATCACCTATCTACATAATTAGATGGATAGTAGAGATTTAATATTAATATTACTATTAATTAATATATAATTATAATAAACAAATTTCTATCAAACCCTAATAATAATTATATTAGAATAAGAGCCTTGAGGGTTAGCTCAATTGGTCGAGTTCTCTTTGCTAAAATCACCTCGCTAATGGTAGGTCACAGGTTCAATTCTCTTGATGCCCTCAAGAGTTAGGCTCTCATTATAATCCAACAAAAAGTGATCTCTTTGAGTGGATTTTCTTGGATATTTCCCCAGAAAAAAATTGCAATAAAATAATATTTATTATATTATTATATCATTATATAATGATAACATTACTATAATATTGTAATAATATTAATCTTAGGATTTAATATATTGAATCCTAAGATTAATATTATAAATCGTAATATATTATTATCTATATATTAGTGTTTATAATCTAAATCTTAAAATAATAAAATATAAATCCTTGGGATTTAGTATTAAACCCTAAAGTTAGTATTAGAAACCTTAAGGCTAATATATTAAACCCTAAGATTAATATAGAAATCCAATATTAAACTTTAAGACTAATATATTAAACCCTAAGTTTTACATATTAAGTCCTAGGTTTATAAACATAAGATTAATACTAAACCCTAAGTTTAATTGTAAATCATAGAATTATAAACCCGAGCATTAATATTATATACCCTAATATTAAACCAAATATTATAAGACCTAAATTTATAAAACCCAATATTATAAACTGTAATATTATAATTCCTAAAATTAATATTAAAAGAAATATTATAAAACCTAACATTATAAAACCCAATACCGAATGTTTAAACCCTAACATTAATTTTACAAACCCTAAAATTAATATATTAAACCCAAAGCTTAATATACTAAACCCTGGGATTATAAACCCTAAGATTAATATTAGAAACCCTAAAATTAATATTAAACCTCAGGATTAATATTATAAACCCTAAAATTAATATTAAACCTCAGGATTAATATTATAAACCCTAAAATTAATATTATATACCCTAAAATTAATATTAAACTTTAGGATTAATATTATAAACCTAATATTAAACCATGATATTATAAACCCAATATTACAAACCCTAATATTAAATCCCAATTTTGTCATGTCACAATGCGATGTTGAATAAATTGTAATATAATGTAACATTGCGACAATCATTGTTATATTGATTATCACATTGAGACAATGTTTGTAAGAATAAGACATTGGATAGATTTTTGAACCGTTCCAAATTCACAATATTAAACCAAATATTATAAACCATAACAATATAAAACTCATTATTATAAACCCAAATATTAAGATTATACACCCAAAAATTAATAAATTAAACGCTAAGTTTAATATATTAAACCAAAATTAATATACAAACTTTAAGATTAATATATTAAACCCTAAATTTAATAAATTAAATGCTAAGTTTAATATACTAAATCAAAATTAATTTATATAAATCTTAATATTAATATATAAAACCCTAAGTTTAATAAATTAAACCCTAGGATTAATAATCTATGCCCTAAGATTAATGTTATAAACTCAATACTAAAATCCATAATATTAAACCTAATATTATAAACCCAATATCAAACCTTATTATTGTAAACTCAATGTTAAAAACCCTAATATTAAACCCCAATTTTGTAATGTCATAATGTGACATTGAATAAATTGCATTGTAATGTAACATTGTGACAACGATCGTCAGATTGATTATCGCATTAAGACAATGTTCGTCACAATGCAACGTTTGATAGATTTATGTGCCATTCCAATATCTCAATATTAAACTCTAATAATAAACCAAATATTATAAACCCTAACATTAGAAAAGCCAATATTATAAACCCTAAAATTAATATATTAAACCCAAAGATTAATATATTAAATCCTAGGATTATAAACTCTAAGATTAATATTAAACCCTAAGATTAATATTCTAAACCCTAGGATTAATATTATATACTCTAAGATTAATATTATAAACTTTAGGATTAATATTATAAACCCAATATTAAACCTTAATAATATAAACCGTAATATTAAACACGAGTTTTGTAATATCACAATGCGATGTTGAATAAATTGTACTGTAATGTACATTGAAATAATGATTGTTACATTGATTGTCACAATAAAACAATGTTTATCAAAATACAACGTTAGATAGATTTATGTATCCTTCCAATGTCACAATGTTAAACCCTAATATTATAAATCCTAACGTTATAAAATCCATTATTATAAACCCTGAGATTAATATTATGAATCGTAGGATTATAAACCATAAGATTAATAAATTAAACCCTAAGTTTGATAGATTAAACCTTAGGATTATAAACCCTAAAATTAATATTATAATTCCTAGGAGTATAAAACCTAAGTTTAATACATTGAATCCTAACATTGATATTATAAACCCTAAGATTAATATATTAATATTATAAAACCATAACATTATAAAACTCAATATTATAAACCATAAGATTAATATTAAAACCTGAATTTAATATATTAAACCATAGGATTATAAACCTTGGGATTAAGCTCTATATTAAACATTAAGATTAATATATAAACCCGATATCAAACCCTAAGATTAATATATTAAATCCTAAAAATATAAACCCTAAGATTAATATTATAAACCATAATATAAATACATTAAACCATAAGATTAATATTATAATCCCTAAGAAAACCCTTCTAACGGGGAAATTTGTGTTGCCTGCGAGTTGCAGCCTGTCGCCTCCCTCATGTGCTAGGGTTCACAGTTTGCTCGAGAGCCATGGAGGAGATGGGATCCTCCCAGTCTCCTCCTCCTCCCCCTCCACCTACTTCGCCGAAAGTTGATGCATTCAGGGCTCTCCTAGCCTCGCAGCCAAAGAAGAAGAGGGCAGATCCCTCCAAATTCGTCAAACCACTGGAAGAAATTCCTTCGGTCAATCTTCCTCCGGAAGGCCCAATGAAGGTAGCTCTCTCCCTTGTAGATAGGGCTCTTATGGGTCAATTCACCGGCCCATGGCCCTCTCCAAAAATGACAGAAGCTTGGGTTTTCAAGAACTGGAGACCTATGATCTCGAACGATGTCTAACATTGTTACTGAGGAAGAGTTTCTCTCGCAAGTTCATCTCTAAGGAGAGACAGGACGTATTTTAGAAATGACCCTGGCTTTTTTTTTCATGGGCCCTCGAGGCCTCTATGCGGTCGCAGGTTACTGGGATTTCGTCCCTGGGGCCTCCCCATCTTATCTACCATTTGAGGTAGTACTGAATCTACCAGTTGATTGTTGAAGTTGGGAATCTCTGAAATTTATCGGCAACACCTTGGGAAAGTTCATTAAGAGAGCCAACAACAATGACCAGTATGATTGTGCAAGGATCTGCGTGGAGGTAGATCTGGAAGTAGGACTGCGAAAATCCATCAAAGTAAATGTAGGAGGCTAGACACACATCGAGAAGCTGGACTACGAACAACTCCGCTTTAAATGTCGAGGGTGCCATGAGTACACCCATTTCACCAAGAATTGCCCCAAGAACACAACGCCAGAACGAGAAAAAGAAGAAGGTTGGCATCAAGAAAAAAAGGCCAAAAGCAATCCAAAAGCCAACACAAACTAGCAAGGAGAAGGAAAGGGAAAGGGCATGCATCAGAAGCAAGGGAATGGGAACCAGCCACAAGCCCACTCCAAGGATCAGGGCAAAAAATTCGAGCCTCTAAACTCAACACTGGAAGAAACTCAGGAGGTGGAATCAAGGCAAGAAGATCTATCAGGAAGAACCATCCCAAAAACCCCAATACTGGTAGACAATCCATAAGTTGTCTCTAAAGATAAATATCCTTCACTAGAGGAAAAGGATCAAGGCTCAGAAGGCTCAGAGGAGGAAGGGGAAATAGGTGACTCATAAAATATGGTCTGAAGGTCGACAAGGGGACGAAAGACCTCCCGTGAGAAACGAGAACATGAAACATACAAGGACAAGCTACAAGCCAACCAGCAGACGCTGGAAAAAAATTTGGCCAAAAACCCTAAAGTGACAAGAAATCAAGGACAGGGCTCCAAAGGAGCCCTAACCTCTTCCAAAAGTAAGTAATGAAGATTGTCTCTTGGAACTGCAGAGGGCTGGGAAGCAGATCAAAAGAATAAGCCATGAAGAGTCTTATAAGGCAAGAAAACCCAAACATTCTTCTCATCTAGGAGACAAAACTGAAGGAAAACGACTTCCTCCAGAGCAACTATCATTTTTGGAACAACAGTGGAAGGCAGGCAGTTTCATCCAGAGGAGCCTCCAGAGGCTTGGGTATCCTCGGGAACTAAGTCAGGGTTAAAAATTTATCGAGAAGGCAGAACACCCACTGGATGTTTATGAAGTTCCAGCACCAAGACTCCAAATGAATTTTTAGCTTGCTCAATGTGTACGTCCCGGTTCATGTAGGGGAAAAAAAGAACTACTGGGACTCGATCCGATCTCTCCTGGATGAAGTGGATCTAGACAACATCATACATGCCGAAGACCTCAACATCACTCTTAGTCTGGATGAAAAAAGAGGAGGTTGTATAGTCAAAGACCCAGCTCGGGAGTGGGTGGAGGACATCATCCAGGACTGGGATCTTCTCAACATAAAACCCTCCAGAGGTAAGTACACTTGGTCCAATAGGAGGTTAGGTCCAGGCCATATTGCAGCTAGATTGGATAGATTTCTAATTCAAAGCTCCCACCTACTCTTAGGCCTAGAAGCCAAATAAAAAATCCTCTCCTCAAGTGTCTCAGACCACAAGCCAATCAAACTAGAGCTCAAAGCCCAAAACAACTTCGGCCCCATTCCATTCCGGTTTAGCCCTCTTTGGGCAAAGCATAGTGAATTTATTGCCAGAGTGGAAGAAATTTGGAAAAGACCAATTACTGGGTCTCCCTTCTATGTTTGGGAGGAGAAACTCAGAAGAGTAAAAAAGGAGTTGAAAGGTTCGGCCAGAAAACAGCCTAGTCCAGTAGAGGAAATGAAGGCATCTCAGGCTGCCCTAGAGCTGCATCAACAAAAAATGGAATCCATCCATACACCAAAGAAGCCCTAAAACAAGAAAAATATTTGCAGCTAAAAATCCACAAAGCTTGTCTAAGGAGGAGGAGTTTTGGAGGAAAAAGTCACGTAGCCTTTGGCTGCAAGTAGGAGACAGAAAAACATCCTTTTTTCATAAACAGGCTCAAGCAAGAAGAAGCTATAATATGATCACAGAGATTCAGGAGGACACTCAAACTCACACTGAATTTCCAAGCATTAAGGAAGCTGCCTACAACCACTTCAAAAATCTCTATAGTGAAGAGGCAGACTTGATGCATATCCCAGCTCTAGTGGAGTTGGTTCCCACAAAGGTAACAAGAAAAATGAAGCAGCACCTAATAGCCCCAGTTACCAGCAAAGAGATATAGGCAACCTTGCAAGAAATGGAACTGGACAAAGCCCCAAGGCCGTATGGTTTCACTACAAGATTTGTCCAAGACTGTTGGCACATTTTCAAAAGATACCTGATTAGAATGATCTCAAAGTCTCGGGCCTATCCCAAAATTTGTGACAACACAAATTCTACCTTCCTGTCTCTCATCCCAAAAGAAAATGGTGCCAGCTCCTTCAACAGATTCCGTCTGATTTCTCTGTGCAACGTTGGGTATAAACTCATGACCAAGGTCATAACTAACAGAATGAAATATTTTCTCCCTAAACTCATCCCTAAAAATCAAGGAGGATTTGTCCATGGTAGGCAAATAGTGGACAACATCATCCTAGTGCAAGAAGCCATACACTCCAACACCGAGCGGAAAGAGAAAGGGATGGTAGTCAAATTGGATCTTGAAAATGCTTTTGATCGGGTAAGGCATAACTTCCTGTTTGAGGTCTTGGCTAAGTTTGGTTTTAGTCCTTCCTTTATCAGTTGGATTCGAGCTTATATAGCTTAACCTTGGATCGTCCCCCTGGTAAATGGCCGAGCAATCAAGTTCTTTAAAGCCTTTAGGTGTCTCAGGTAGGGCTACCCCCTCTCCCCGCTGTTGTTCATCCTACAAGCCTCTATCTAAGTTTTCAATCAAAGAGAAATCACCAGGAACTGGACATCATGGGGCTCGGGATTGCCATAGGTGTTAAAGACATTAACCATGCACTCTTCGCGGATGACTCCCTGGTACTTGGAGGAGCCTCCCTGCTCTCTGCAAAAAAGTTTAAATAAGAAATTGATGAGTTTTGTGTAGCTTCAGGAAGCAATCTAAACATAGGTAAATTCCAAATGTATGGTTGGAACATTACGAGTATTGAGCTCACAACCATCTCTCGTTGCTTTGGGTTTGCCGGTTCCACAAATTGGATCTCTTTCAAATATATGGGCCTGCTTGTTTTTCAAAAAAATCCAACCAGCAAGGATTGGCTTCCTCTGCTAGACAAATTCAAAGCCAAACTTTAGGGCTGGGGTACTACTTGGCTAAATCTAGTTGGGAAACTTGTTCTGATAAAGTCGATTTTGAAGATTCTCCCCATCTACCAGTCCTCCATAATGCTTGCCCCAAAAGGAGTACTCATAAATATGGAAGCTCTGATAAGAACCTTTTTCTGGAAAGGAGGGAAGCACAACTCTCGTAAATTGCCTCTGGTCAGCTGGGATAAACTGACAATGCCCCTTCACGAAGGTGGCCTCAATATGAAAAATCTAATCGCCCAAAACATCGTGTTGGGAGCTAAAATTCTATGGAGGCAAGTCGCTCAGAAACCAGGTTGGGCCAAAAGAGCCTTCTGGAAAAAATACTTCACATACCCAAGATTCAGAAGTCTGGATTACACCATGGAGGTTAAAAATGGCTCCCAAATCTATGCCCTGTGTAAACAAGCTCTACCTCTGATCCAATAGAGTAGTTACTAGATACCTGGGAATGGTAAGTTAATCAATATTTGGACTAATAAAATCATCTTGTTGAAATGCCTAACACCGGCCCTCTCATGCGATGGATGGCTCATAGAGATATCACCACGTTGTGTGATATTTCGAATTGGGAGGAGAATGAGTGGGCAGGCTGGAAAAAGCCTGAACTGCCGAACGAGTTGGAGCATTCGTGGACTCAATTGGTGGAACGGCTGAAGGGGAAGACCCCTCTCAACGTTTTGATGAAATATGTGAGAGGATGGGGAACAAACTCGGGTTTGTACACTGTTGCGCAGGGATATAGAGTGTTCACATCGCTCCCTCACATCCCCAACAATCCAGACAAATGGAAAGGAATATGGTCTAACAAATAAATTTCTAAAATTGACATCTATGCCTTGGTTGACTGTCCAAAACAACGTCCTAACAGATGATAACCTCAAGAAAAGAGGATTCCAGGGTCCTTCCAAATGTGTTTTATGACGAGAGGAGGAAGATACTGTCAACCATCTTTTGATAGAGTGCAATTTCGCCAAAGCATTATAGAGAGAGGCGCTTAATAGATGGGAAAACAAAATCACGATCCCGAGTCATATCACTAGTTTGTTTGAAAATTGGAGGTCCATATACCCTGGAAAGCTCCCCAAAAAAGGCTGGATTGCGACAGGTTGGATGGCATTGCCGAAAATGGTATGCTGGAAGTTGTGGCACGAAAGAAACAACAAAATTTTCCAAGGCAACTCTCATCAACCCCAGATGGTCAATCTCAAATTCAAAAGCCTACTCAATGAATTCTTGCAAGGAAAAATGAGTAAGTAGGGTTTTGCAAATACCGGCGATCAAGAGAGTGAGTGGGGGTGCGAGCTAGGCTTGCATCTTCCCTCGGCTAGCATAAACGCTAAAAACCAAGAAAATTGGCAAATAAGGATGTCAAGCAAGGATTTTTCAAATTGGAGCAAAGGCAGAAGCCACAATCTTCATTTTGACGGGGCAGCCAAAGGCAATCCCAGGAAAGTGGGAGCGGGGGGAGTTATAAAAAATCTGGATGGTGCAGTTGAGCACATGTATGCGTGGGGGTTGGGTCACAACACCAACACTCAAGCAGAAGCTTTAGCTTTATTGCGGGGTCTAAGACAGTTGAAAAGATTAGGAATCGAGCAAGCCAGAGTCATTGGCAATTCACAAAGCATTATTCGGATTTTGGTTAAAAATTATGCTCCTAAAGATCTTCGGCTCAACAGAATTATAGCAAAAATTAAAAGGGTAATGGATCATTTTCAAGGCATTAGATTTTTTCATGTCCTAACATTAGAAAATCCATTATTATAAACCCTAAAATTAATATATTAAACCCGAAGATTAATATATTAAATCCTAGCATTATAAACTCTAAGATTAATATTAAACCCTAAGATTAATATTCTAAACCCTAGGATTAATATTATATACTCTAAGATTAATATTATAAACTTTAAGATTAATATTATAAACCCAATATTAAACCTTAATAATATAAACCCTAATATTAAACACGAGTTTTGTAATATCACAATGCGACGTTGAATAAATTGTACTGTAATGTACATTGAAATAATGATTGTTACATTGATTGTCACATTAAAATAATGTTTATCAAAATACAACATTAGATAGATTTATGTATCCTTCCAATGTCACAATGTTAAACCCTAATATTATAAATCCTAACATTATAAAATCCATTATTATAAACCCTGAGATTAATATTATGAATCGTAGGATTATAAACCATAAGATTAATAAATTAAACCCTAAGTTTGATAGATTAAACCTTAGGATTATAAACCCTAAAATTAATATTATAATTCCTAGGAGTATAAAACCTAAGTTTAATACATTGAATCCTAACATTAATATTATAAACCCTAAGATTAATATATTAATATTATAAAACCATAACATTATAAAACTCAATATTGTAAACCATAAGATTAATATTAAAACCTGAATTTAATATATTAAACCTTAGGATTATAAACATTGGGATTAAGCTCTATATTAAACATCAAGATTAATATATAAACCCGATATCAAACCCTAAGATTAATATATTAAATCCTAGAAATATAAACCCTAAGATTAATATTATAAACCATAATATAAATACATTAAACCATAAGACTAATATTATAATCCCTAAGAAAACCCTTCTACCGGAGAAATTTGTGTTGCCTGTGAGTTGCAGCCGGTCACCTCCCTCACGTGTTAGGGTTCACAGTTTGCTCGAGAGCCATGGAGGAGATGGGATCCTCCCAGCCTCCTCCTCCTCCCCCTCCACCTACTCCGCTGAACGTTGATGCATTCAGGGCTCTCCTAGCCTCGCAGCCAAAGAAGAAGACGACAGATCCCTCCAAATTCGTCAAACGACTGGAAAAAATTCCTTCAGTCGATCTTCCTCCGGAAGGCCCAATGAAGGTGGCTCTCTCCCTCGTAGATCGGGCTCTTATGGGTCAATTCACCGGCCTGTGGCCCTCTCCAAAAACGACAGAAGCTTCGGTTTTCAAGAACTGGAGACCTCTGATCTCAAACAGTGTCACTTCGTATTTTCTGGGAAGAGGGTTCTTGCTCTTCGAGTTCATCTCTAAGGAGGACAAGGACCTGATATTCAGAAATGACCCTTACTTCATGGGCCCTCACGGCCTCTATCTGAATCGTTGGACACCAGATTTCGATCCCTTAGAGGACGTCCCCAATGCTGTCCCTGTTTGGGTAAGACTGCTGAATCTACTAGTTGATTGTTGGAGTTGGGAATCTCTGAAATTTATCGGCAACACCTTGGGAAAGTCAATTAAGAGAGCCAACAACAATGACTAGTATGATTGTGCAAGGATTTGCGTGGAGGTAGATCTGGAAGTAGGACTGCTAAAAGCCATCAAAGTAAATGTAGGAGGCTAGACACACATCCAGAAGCTGGACTACGAACAACTCTGCTTTAAATGTCTAGGGTGCCATGAGTATGCCCATTTTGCCAAGAACTGCCCCAAGAACACAGTGCTAGAACGAGAAAAAGAAGAAGGTTGGCAACAAGAAAAAAAGGCCAAAAGTAATCGAAAAGCCAACACAAAATAGAAAGGAGCAGGAATAGGAAAGGGCATGCATCAGAAGCAAGGGAATGGGAACCAACCACAAGCCCACTCCAAGGATTAGGGCAACAAATTTGAGCCTCTAAACTCAACACTAGCAGAAACTCAGGAGTTGGAATCAAGGCAAGAAGATCTATCAGGAAGAACCATCCCAAAAACCTCAATACTGGCAGACAATCTATAAGTTGTCTCTAAAGATAAAGATCCTTCACTAGAGGAAGAGGATCAAGGCTCAAAAGGCTCAGAGGAGGAAGAGGAAATAGGTGACTCACAAAATACGGTCTGAAGGTCGACAAGGGGACGAAAGACCTCCCGTGAGAAACGAGAACATGAAACATACAAGGACAAGTTACAAGGCAACCAACAGACGCTGGAAATTTTTTTGGCCAAAAACCCTAAAGTGACAAGAAATCAAGGATAGGGCTCCAAAGGAGCCCTAACCTCCTCCAAAATTACGTAATGAAGATTGTCTCTTGGAACTGCAGAGGGCTGGGTGTTTTGGGAAATAACTCCCTAGAGGTCGTTGGGTCAAAAACCTCCATAGATCAGGGCATGCTATTCAAGAAGGACTCACACAACCACACTTGTACGCTAAAAACTAGATATTATAGATTGTAGAACTCACCTGTAGATCCTACGTTTGATGTAGATCCTGCGGGGTCCAAACCCCTAGCAACCCTTCTTCCTCTTCAACCTGGAAATCAAGAAGAGACATGCACGGAAATCTAGTTGTACAACATATATCTTTCCTAAATGTCAGTGTAATCCATGTGAAACATCATATAAACAATAATAAATGCTTAATTAACAATCTTTTCACATATGCAAGCAGATATTAACACGTGAATTCGGGAACAAGATGGTTCTTCTTCATTACGAACATCATGTACAATAATAGAAAGGTGGAGAGATCACTTGAATCCTTCCACGATCTTCGAACAGACCGTCGTCCGGATCTGTCCCGCCCTTGCTTCACTAGGATTCTTTCAAGACTTGTGCACACGAAATGACATATAAGCTGATGAACATCTCCAGGAAGCAAGGGTTTCCTGTAAAAATCTGGGAAGTGCAGGAGGCACGGGAAATCAGACTTGAATTGGGCTCCAACAGAGTATAATGTCTATAATTTTCTCTCTCTCCCTTAGGCCATGCATATGAGGGGCTTTTATACTCCCTCAAAGTAGTTTCAATCAGTTGGAAACAGTTGGCCATGGGCTGGGGTGGTTGAATTACGGGAATAACTATCAACTTGACCTGAAAATGAGGATTTTTATATATTTTTTAATGATTTTAAAGACATACGCGAAGAGTATCTATGGAATCGTGTATACACGCGGAAAAGTCTGGGCATATCCACGTATGGGATTTTAAACACTGTTTTTTATGAACTTTTATTCAAGTCTATGAGAATGGGTGCCCAAGGCCAAAGAGACAATCATGAATCATATGAGGGTGAAAAATGATGCTATAACAGATGCCCCCTAATATATGAGGTCAGAAGGGGTACATGATGGCCGAAATGTATTATGTGCATAGAAAGAACTTCGCGAGGACAAGAGAGGACTTCACCATATTTCAACCTGCCAAAAACCAATGAAAGAAAACAAAGAGTTAGCTCATGTCTAAGGCGGGCATACCCATGCTCAGTCAAAAATATATCCATATAGAAAGTACATAATAGATCCAGAATGTATACAAGTATAGCTGAACTGAAAGTACACAATGAATCAACTGAGCACGGCCCGGAAGTACAAGTCGGAATCAATGTCCAAGTATCACATATATCAAACTGATCAATAATACTGAAAATGGATGTCTGATCACAAAAGTAACTGAATCTCCAGGTACCAAATCATAAGGGGTGGAACACATGGTACAATCACGCAACTCGGGAGCCAACATATAGGATGATGCTATATTGACACTGCAACATATAAGGGTAGACGACATCACTAGCAGAAATTGAAAGGACTGTCAAAAGTGAACCGAAAGATGCTGATGCAACCCGAGGTCTTCACTGATCTCGATGGCACAATTCTACACAATGGGAATAAATGAGCTGAAGTCGACCATGTGAGAAATCGTTTGATTACCGGTCAATAATGTATACCGTTAACAAACGCGAGACAACCCACCGATAATGAAAATGAGTGTCAAGGTGCCCCAGTACAATCTAACAAGTGCAAATGAATGAGTTGAAGTCGAACACTTGGAAGAATCTACCAATCAGGAGGCAATGATGAATCCCCACTGTCGATAGCGAAGAGTCTGCCACTGATGACTGCAAACCCTAAGGTACTGACAAAAAGACTCTAGACCTTATTCCCAGAGTAATGAGTCGGATTCGATGGGAAAAGATCTGCTGGAAGGAAGGCATTAAGGAATCCCACATCAGTCCAGCGCGAGTGTAACCCGCGGGCCAAGATTTGGAAGGAATCGGACGAAGTAGAGTGATGGAACCAAAACCGAAGTACGTTTCCGACATGCATAAGATGAAGCTAGCGCATGGAAGAAACCCTCTGAACCAACCAATAATGAAAGCTAACACAGAGGCGAGAAATCCACCGATAGGGTCAAATGGAAATCAAGGTACTGCACGAATCCCAAGTGTGATAATGTATGCTGACGTCGAACACAGGGGAAACCACTCAATCAAAGACCCATAATGATGATCAAATGCTGAGCACAAGGTCACCTATCAATGATGGAAATAGGGCCAGGGTGCGGCTCTAGGTTTACTCTCAGAGCAATATGTCGTAGTCGATGAGAGACAAACCCGCCAGCAAGAAGTCAATGGAGACCTTCTCAAACCAGCACGAGCAGAAGACCAAAACATCTGATGTGATAGAACAAGATACTGACAAGACCGGGAAGGCCGACTGAATAATGAGTCAAGAGACACCGCAGAATGGCCGACTCTGGTCAAACTTCCCTTGAACAAAAACACGACTCGTGATGGCCATGGAAGTAAAAAATGACACTGTATAAGTCTGTTATGTAGGAGGCAAAAACAAACTCTCCATATGATTGGAAGAGATAACCAACCGGGGGAGAACTGCCCAGTGAAACAAGGCAAAAGTTGAACCTAGGTCAAAACTAAAACCATCCCAAATGAAGGAAATATATAAGTGTATCTTCTTTTTTCAAGGGCGGCAAACTAATACTGTACTGCCATCAAATTACGAAGTAACATCTCGTTCCCGCTCTTTTTGTTATATTTTATTTTTTTGTCTTTTTCATATAATAAGCCTGAAAAAGAATAAAAGAATGCTATGGTACAATGGATAGAATGAGTATCAAGAAATAGATGCACTAGTTCCTGGGATAGGAACGATCCTATGCTCAATGCAATGTGGCGGAAACTGGTAAGCGATACTCAAAGGAATGTTCCATCCATGGGAAAAAAGGGTGTCAAGTCGTGATAGCTAAGTGCATGCAATGGTTAACTTGTACAGACAGTCAAGGTCAAAAGATGGCTTAAACATCGAGTCCAAATGAAGCCGGCTAAAGGCTAGGATAAACAAGTAGCCAATATGCAATGCAGTAGTACAACTCAACAACACCTGGGAGCCTCTAGGGTAATAGCCAGAAAAATGATAGTGAAGAAGAAGAAGAATGAAGCTTCAACACATGAGTCATGGCGGGACTAAAGAGGACTCTCGAGCCTACATAAAACGCAGCATGGGAAACAAGTGCTAGCGAGGAACTAACTAGGAAGCCCATGTAAAGGAAGGCTCTACCACCAAGTCATGATTAAAAAATCGGCGAGTGAAATGGGTGAAATACTCATGACCTGATGGGATCGTCCCTATGGCAAGTGATCAGAATGGAGGCTAGTATGCAAAATGAAACGGAAAGTGGATTTCCTAACCTATTGCTAGTGAAGATCATATACCTGCCATGACAGGTCAGCAGTCATGGATCAAAAACTGGAAAAAATCTCAACTTCATAAAAATGTACCTGAAAATATACCAATCTGGGCACTTACAAGCATCCGGGTTATGCAGCTTAAGATTGAAAAAATAGGCATAACAAATTTTTGCAAAAATTTTCAATTTCTGGGCATAAATACACATGTTACCTCATATTTGGTTCATTGTTACTTGCTGATTTGGAAAAAAGAGCTCTGGAGAAAAACCCTCTTTCGTCAAAACAGGAGCAATCAGTGATCAAACTTCGCCGAATCAGTCAGGTAAGTTCTTAATCCATCATTATTATCAATTTTGTCCATTAATAGAGTTAAAATTCGGAAATTTCACCGTAGAAATATTTGTTTTAATTTAGGGCTCTGCGCATATGCCGGTTCGTATGGACCAAGCCGAGTATATACGCGACTGTGTACAGGGTAAGTCGCGTATGTGCAACCCGAAATGTAAAAAAGCGTTTCTAATGGACAAATGAATGAATTTTTTCAGGATGACTATCACCTGGAGGGAACATGAGCATATTGCAATCGATAATGAAGTAATGCAAGATCAATTATTGCTCAATATCCTTCGAAATTGTGGATTGCTCAAATTTTTCAAAATGCCAAATATGAAGAGTAACGTCCGGTTACTTGAAATGCTAGTAAATTATTGGGAATCAGAGGAAGATTGCTTCATGATAGATCAAATGCCCATACACATAGAGGTAGAAGACATCTACTTCATCACTGGACTCTCACGGAGGGGAGACCCAGTAGATTTGCACAACACGCCTTTGGGAGGGCTTACCGTGGATGAATATGTCCACGTCTACTGTGTAGAGGGGTCCAAGAAAGTAGGGACTCAGATTGCTATAAAAGATTTGAGAGATCTACACATGAATATTCTCCTATTCACCATCGGTAGGGTAGCAGGATCTGCTTCCCTGCATCAGGCATCTAGGACTCAGATGAGCATAGCTGTGGAATGCCTAGCTCACCTGTATGATTGGTGTACAGCTCTACTAATGAACATGAAGCAACAACTGACTTCCATTCGGAAAGCAAAAACAAAACATTTCGGGTATGGGACCATCTTGGTGACATTCTTATTTGAGAAGATTCCTAGGCTTCGACCCAAAGTGATCTCTTCCATCAACAACCCAAGAGACCCAAGAATTTCCCGATGGGCAGATCTGATGAAGAGACTGGGGGGAAGTGAAGTTCCCCGAACCACCTGGGACGACGAGTTCTTCCAATGGTGGGGAGAACAAGTCATCGCCGTGGAGGACTACCCCTATGCTAGGATGGATTTCCGTGGTGATCTAGACATCGTCCTTCCACCTGGCACGGCATGGGGCACAATCGGTAAGATTGCAAATTTTTTAATTATATAATTTTTTTGGATTTTTTCAATATATATGAAAAAATGTGAAAACAAAACATGTTTTTGATTGGATTCAAAATTACTTACAATATTATGATGATCATGATACAGATATTGGACCAGTCCGTCTTGAGGGCTACCCACGGCATAAGCGTCGCAGAGGCGAGGCGGATACTATAGACCCAGACAGGACCCTCCATGTTGTACAGAGGAACTTGGAGGGTTTAACTCGCCAAGTGCCTATGGCTGCAGTGGAAGATCTACCTAAGGCCATCCAGAGACGGGTAGTGGGAGTACCACGTGACTGGGTGCGATTATTCCGCCGAGTTGCCACTGCGATCGTGTTCTATAGGAACATGAATTTTGGGCAGGGACCACAGGAGTAGATAGATATGATTACCGGATTACTGTATATTTTTTGATACTGAACATGATCGGGCATAAGCCCTAATTTTGTATGACTTATGGATCTAAATTTTGTATATTTTTTTGAACACTCTGATGAGATATATATATACAACGATTTATGATGTGATGTGACAAATGTATAAAAACTGCATGATGTTTTTGATAATTAAATTATAATGTATGGAATGATTAATATGCCAATCAATCGCTTGATTAGCTAATGAGTCTGCCATCCAATTGTTTGCTCGAGGAATATGAATGAATGTTAAAAATTGAAATAATCTTTGTAACAAACATACCCTCAAAAACAACCGGAGTAAAAATGGATCTCGAACTCGATAAGTATTGTTCAACTGCGACACCACTAGCTGAGAGTCCAAGAAAACTAACAACGAATCAACACCCAAAGATATTGCCTCCGAGAGTAGATAAATAACTGCAGTGTACTCTGCTATATTATTGGAAGCATGACCAATGTAGACTCCTCTTGATACTAACAGCTGACCGGATGGATGATGAAGTACCCAAGCCGCGGAAGGCAAGTTCCGGGTGTGTCTACTAGCACCATCGGCGAAACCATAATGACTCATGACATTCGACACAACCTACCAAAGCAGATAAAAAACATCACCATCACATCAAAGACCAAAAACCAGATATGTACAAAACAAAACTACTATATACAAAAGCAAAATTCCAGGCCGAAGCCTAGGCATAATACCTTTTCAAATAGAGCCCGTTTATGGGCTCCGACAACTTATTTCCTTCAAAATCAACCAAGGTATATGCTCCTTTTTTAAGGACTTTTTTAACGATGAAGGGGCCATACCACATAGACTTAAACTTTCCTGCACCCAGGGCATCCTTCTCTTGGGCATAGACCAAAACAAGGTCGTATTTCGAGAAAACCCTAGGCTTGACCGCCTTATCGTACTGAACTTTGACTCGTTTCTTATGTGCCTCATTCATCGTGGCGGCATCGTGACACTGCTCGTTAAGATGTTCCAAATGAAGGAGACGTTCTTCAAGACTAGAAGTGTCAGGAAGAAGCTCAACGGCTAACTTAAGAGAAGGAATCTCGCATTCAATGGGAAATATGGATTCTAGCCCGTAAACTAGTTGAAACGGAGTAAATCCAGTTGCATTTTTTACTGACGTCCTGTATGCCCAAAGTGCAGGATATAACATGATATGCCAGTTGGATTGAGCATTATTAATTGTTCTTTGAAGAATGGTCTTCAGGGATTTGTTCACGGCTTCCACTTGCCCATTGGCCTGAGGATAATATAGAGATGAATGCTCCTTCCGGAAACCTAATTTTAGAGCCAACTCAGCCATCATGCTATTCTGAAAATGACTTCCATGATCAGTGACAATCTCCTTAGGAATACCAAAACGAGCAATAACCTGGTTGAAAAGAAAAAGAGCTGCTGTCTCACCATCATTCCCAAAAGTAGGCATAGCCTCAGCCCACTTCGTAAAGTAGTCTACTGCTACAATAATGTACTTGTGACCTTTAGCCGAGGGCGAGTTACAAGTAGTATAATCAATACCCCAATTTGTAAAGGGACCGACAGTAATGACTGGAAAAAGCGGAGCTGGATGAGCGCGCATTTTTCAAGTATAGACTTGACACGGATGACACTTTTTGACCAACTCCATACAATCTTTGAAAATTTAAGGCCAAAAGTATCCAGCACGCAAGATTTTTTGGGCAGTGGCAAGCCCAGATCAATGACCACCACAAGATCCACTGTGGCAATCATTCAGCACAGCCTCAGCTTCTTTGAGAGTTAAGCAACGTCTCAGGATTGAATCAACCCCTTGACGGTATAAAGCATCACCAATAATCAAGTAATTTTTAGCCAAGTGACGCAACTTACGTCGCTCATCTTTCGAAAAAGTAGAGGGAAACTTCGCAGTCTGAAGATACACAATGATATCTCCATACCAAGGATCCTGTGGAGAGATGAGAAACAAATGTTCATTCGGGAAGGATTCATCATAAACTACCTCTTCTCCACAGGGCAACTCGGAAATTAATTTCGCGAAAACTAATGATTTCTTGGACTTGGCAGACATAAAATCAAGATCAAATTCCTGCAAAATCACAATCCATCTATTGTATTTGCCCCCAATCACTCGCCTACTGAGAACAAACTGAAATGGATTGGCTGCTGCCAAAACATAAGTTTTTCGTAGAAGAATATAATGTCTGAGTCGCTGTATAGCATGAACAGCTGCTCAAGCCAGCTTCTCTATCGGAGTATACCAGAGTTCAGTTCCTACCAAGCCTCGACTAAGATAATATATAACATGCTCTACTAGAGCATCGTCCTCCTGAACCAAAACCATACCAATGGTAGATTCTGCTGCTGCAAGATACAAAAGGAAATCCCTGCTATAATCAGGTGGACTCAATATAGGAGCAGAGGTCAATGATTTTTTCAAAGCATCGAATGAGTGCTGAGCGAAGTCATCCCAAAAGAATGGAACTCCCTTCTTCAACAATCTCATAAATCCTTTGGTAACTTCAGCATAATTTACGATAAATCTCCGAAGAAAATTAGCTTTTCCTTGTATACTTTGAAGTTGACGAATAGATGACGGGGGAGGCAACCGAAGTATTGCCTCAACCTTGAAGGGATCTACCCTAATCCCTTTCGAAGACACAATGAATCCCAATAACCGACCGGATGTAACCGCGAAAACACACTTGTTCGGATTCAACCTAATCTTGTAGAAACGACATCGTTCAAATACTTGACGGAGGTGAGTAGGATGATCAATTCTCTTTCGAGAACGAGCAACTAAATCATCCAAATACACCTCGATAATATGTTTGATGTCATGGAAGGCATATGACATGGCCCGCTAAAACGTAGCCCCAACATTTTTAAGACCAAAAGGCATCTTCTTGTAAGAAAAAGTACTCCAGGGACAAATAAAGGCAGTCTTATGCTGATCTTCAGGACGAATAGTAATATGATTGTATCCGGAGAAACCGTCCATGAAGGAGAAAATCTCATTACCGGCACACTCATCGATAATCTGATCTATAAATGGTGTGGGGTAATTATCTTTCGGACATGCTTTATTAAGGTCTCTGAAATCAATGCAAACTCGAATTGTTCCTTGTTTTTTATCTACGGGAACAGGATTCGAAACCCACTCTGTCAAAGGAACAGGGAAAATAAATCCCGCCTTGAGCAGCTTCTCCACCTCGGCTTTGATAGCTGCAGCCTTCCTAGGATTGACCAGACGAATTTTTTGCCTCGCAGGCTTAGCATTTTCGTAAGTCTTGATCTCATGCTGGACAATAGATGGATCTATACCAGGAATTTCCTCATAAGACTAAGCGAACACATCCCTAAAATCTTTAAAGAGATCGGTATAAATCTGAATCTCTTCAGGGGAACATTCAGCTCTGATGAAGACATTCTCTATAACATTGGGATCCCTGGAAATGTTCACCGGGATAGTTGGAGAAATCACAGCCATGTTCCCTTCAGCATATACCTGTGTTGGTGCTAAAGGGTTCAGGACTGGGTGAACAGGACCAGGAGACAAAGGACTTGGAAAACTTGATTCAACTTCGCTCAAATCAGGTAAAAAGTAAGATCGATGATGCAAATCATCCCACGGTCTATCTATACCAGTCATAGCTTCCAGGATGGCCTCTTCAGATGGAAGAGTGGTATCAATGCAATCCTGGGCGGAAGAAGAACTAAGTGTCCAAGCTGGAGCCACATCGCCATCCAACTCCTCCAGAGAAAGAGGAGCTGGAATGGACTCTGCAGAGTCTACAATAGATTGATAGGCAATCTTAGCTGCAGACATCGGAAATGCCATTCCACCCACTTGACCTTCCGCTAATGTCGAGGTAGGGGAAGGCAAGGTCCAAGGATCTGAAAAATAATGAGTTCCGAAGAACTCTTTTCGAATAGGAGCCCTGGATGATGAAATTGCATTTATATGAACGGTAGGAGGTGGAATATCAAAAGCACCCATCAAAGAAGAATACATTCCAACCCCTAAATTCTCAACAGGCGGCTTGGCATTATCCACCTTTGGAATAGTTGAGTCAGTAGATGCATTCGGGTCTACAGGAGAACAATCCAGTTGATCCACTGTAACAATCGTCCCTTCGCGAGGGAAACAAATAACCCGAAATAATGAGGATAAAATGGCATCCATCTCATAAATCTAGTTTTGCCCCAATAGAAGGTTGTAGTCCAAGCTTGCATCAACTATCTCAACCTCTATATTTATAGTTTTTCCCCCAAAACAGACGGGCAAAGCTGGGAAAATACCATGCGGTCTGTGAGAATGACCATCAAACGCAGTCAGAAGAGTAGCAGATGGAACAGCTGCGGGAGATCCAATTCCCTTCCAGCATGCGAGAGACATCACACATGTGGAAGCGCCCTCATCAACGACCGTTCGAAAGATATTGAATTTTCGAAACGATGATTTGATATGAAAATCCATATGATGGGGGAGTCTCTTTTTAAAATTAGACATATCGAATGTAATAACAAGAGAGTTCTTTGGATCGACAGCCCCAATAGCAGTGAGCAGAGCACTGCGCTGAGCTGGACAAGACTGGAGCACCTCAAGAGCCGACATGGCACAATGACTCTGCGCCAGATCTTCCACAATAGAGTAGTTTTGGGCAGCCCTGGCATTTGGATTAACTGTTATACGCTTTGTAGATGCTTTTGGCATCCGAGGTATAGGCTCAACAGTAGGCTTCGTAATATGAAGCGGCTCAGTACCATCGGGAGCACCCTTGGCTTTCTAAGACTCATCTTCGCCATAATCATGGGATCTTGTGGCGATATCCACATGAGCACTCATCATTTATATGTTTGACGGATTTTCCCCTTACTGGGTGCCCCCAGAGGAAGCCCCAGTATTTTGGTTCGCACCAACAACTATCTGTTGCCCTTGGGGAAAAGGGTTTGTCAACACAGCCTGGGAACTAGAAGAATCCTGCTGAGCTAACAAGCACTGCACATCCTGAATTTTAGGGCAAAGGTAAGTAAGATGGTCTCCAGCACATAACTTGCATGGAAACTTCACTTTCTTTTTATCCTTTGGACCCTCGCCAACATTCTCGTTGGATTTATTTGCATTACCCTTCCCATTCTTGCCCTTTTTCTTATTATTGTTTCGTCCCTTCTTCTTCCCTTCGGATTGTTGATTTTCTTTAGGGTTAGAAGTCTGAACGGCATTTACCGACAAAGATTGAGAAGTTGATGACTCAGCAGGCACAGCCTGACCAGAAGAAGTAGATTGTATAGACAACTGTTGCAATTGACTAAGCAGGTTAGTTGCACCACTATTGATCGACCCAATAAGTCCGTCACCATGAGGACTAGGTTTAGTCTTGGATATGTCTAATTTGGAGCGAGGAGCATTAGGAAAATATTTATGAAGGACACTAGACTGAGAATATATCAATTCAAGTTGTTGGGCCCTAAAAATAGCCTGCTCCTCGGAAAATACCCCTAAGAGGGATATATCCTTAGAAATATATGCCTGCAGAGATTTCAAAAACCATTCCAAAAGAAATTCTCCCGGAATATAAGCTTTAATGAGCCTCTTCCTTCTCCGCCATTCCTGAATATGATAAAAAATGTGGGTTGCGTCGTCCTACTTAAAATTAGCTAGGAGTTTAGTCCCGGCGTCATAATGGACAGGCAACTGGAAATGATTTAGAAATATAGTAGCCAGATCTACAAAAGTATCAAAACTGCCCCCAGTTAACTCAATGTACCACTTGGCAGCGTTTCCAGTCAAGGTGCGTTGAAACAACCTCAACCTAATCGAATCCTCGATCAGGGAGTTAGATGAACACCATAAATGGAAAGTGGTGATATGATCAGCCGGGTCCTCTCCATTCTTGCCTTCAAACTTTGGAATGTATGAAGGTAGTTTGGTAGGAACCGGAGGCCACCTGGACTATATCAGATCGGATCATTCGTCAATTTCGACAAATCTGGCAAGTTCAACGTTGCCAGAAAAGGTAAACGAGGAGGAGCCTGAGGATTCCATCCTTGGTGGGATGAATTCCCAACATTCTGAAAAGAATAACCTAGATTTGATGAGGCACCAGGTTGCCAGAAAGAACTCGTAGAAAATGTTGGGCCATAGGACCCAGCATTTGGAGAAGGATCCCCTCCCAACGTAGAGTTACCATAGACTAGACCAGTTCCCCCCCCCCCGAAGTAGTGAATAAAGAGGAAACCCCATGATAGGGGTTCCAAGCGTTAGAAAGAGGGGAAAAATTCTGATAAGTACTCGATGAAGGGAAAGAAGCATTCCCTTGTTGACTAGTGAAAAACTGATTCCCTGCCCCCACTATTGTAAATACAAGGTTCCAACCTATAAAGGTAGTCGAACTCTGACCTCCAGACCAAGGGTTAAAACTCTGAGTCTGAGAAGTAAAAGGAAAAGACCCTAAGGAAGGATTTGAACTAGAAATATGCCCACTTCCGAAGGGGAACCCTTGAAAAGAAGCTGACCCACTAGCCATAGAAGACATGGGTGCAAACGCAGTTGCAGCAGCGGAAAAAGAAAACGAAGGAATCCCACTAGTGGGCATTCCGAAACAAAAGGGACCAGATTGAGAAGCTTGTGCTTGGGTGAAACCAGAGCCAAAAACAACATTACTAGAAGCAATCAAAGATATAACAATTGTGCCTCCTCCTTCTACTGAAGCAGGAGTCTGAATGCCTGCAGCACTCACAGCCGAAGCCGCGTTCCCAGTCGTGGCCATCGAAAGGTATGAATAAGATGAATAAGGACTTTTTGGTCTTTCTGACTCAGGTCCGATGTACTCAACAACAAACGGATAATCAGGAGGAAGAGGAGATGGAAGTGATTCAGAAAGCTGAGATACTTCCTCTACTTCTACTTATTCTTCTCGCGGAAATAAGACTCTCGAGGTGAGCGAAGCGCTCCTCTCGGAACCAACACCGGAACCAACTACAAAACCTTCAAGCCCTTACGGAGGATCTCTCTCCGCTGCGTCAGATACCACTGGGTGATATTCACCTGCTATATTACTCCTACGCTTTCTTGAAGAAGGCTCAACACTTTCGGGAGATAACCCCCAAACTCTCCTCGATCGATGAGGCGCTTGATCAGCCACTTTAACAGATTAATTAGACTCAAAAAGTATAAATCTAGGCAAGCTAGGAGCAAAGAGAACTCACTACAAAAATCCCTAATATGCAACCAAGCAAGCAGCCTTCAGGTATTTCCGCTCCGAGTGATTAGGACCGGATACCAAAATACAAGAAAGCGAAAAATAGGACCTCCCGAAAGTAGTCTGGGATAATTACGGCCCAAGCCAACTAGCGAAGGTAACATAAACAGTTACACCGACCTCCTAACAACAGCCTTTGCCGGTGCAAGTACCCAAGCTTCGCCGGGGCACCCTCCAGAAGTACTGCTGGAAGTGATACGACGTCTGCCTCAGGTACCACTGGTATTCCCCCCCGCAGTCACCTGTGTGGAACCTAGGAATGACAACTAAGGGCACCAATCCGTGTCAGCAGCCGGGCGGAATGGTCTTAAGGCAAGATCCAGTAAATCAGAGAGGGGGTATCTCTCGTCTCAACCTTCACTTCCCCTCGCACTTGACTCTCTGGAGGAGAGCTTTCCCGGTCCACCTAACGGAGTTGGATTTCGCTCATTTAATAAACTTCTATGTTTTAGTTTGAGCGGCCTTGGAGAGTTAACTCTCCACTCACCTAATCCAAGGCCCTACAACCTAGCTAGTTGATGTATGACACTTAATAAAAAACTTGCTAGTTGTTTTTAAATTAATGCGCTTATTTTAGTTGTCTGTTATATTAATTCAAGGGAATATGGAAATGAAACTCGTGATGTTTTATGACGCAAAAAAGAAATTAATGAAAGCCAAACTACATGCAGATGTAGTAATTGCCTTTCGATGAAAAGAAATTTCTACACGGGTTCTATGAGACTATTTTTTTTTCTTTTCAGATATCAAACCTCACACTCGCAAAATTTACGAAAAAGACTACAAATGTTTAAGTGCACCTAATGCAAATTACTAAGAGCATGCCAATTCTAAGATGCAAAATCTAACAAAGCAAAGAGAAATTTCCAAGAATCCCCTAGTTCTATCACTTTTCCGGTTGTCCACAAAGCTAGTTCCCAAATCAGAAACTCTCAGTATAAAGACACCAAAATATGCTCGAAATAAGAGAAAGAAACCAATGAAAATTCCCTTCCCAAATCAAGTTAGAAACCGAAGGTAAGAAATCTCAACAAGGCTTCAAAAGATGAAAAGAAACCAAAACAAAAATGCAAAACAAAGGCAATGGCAAAACAAAATGTTTTTGAGCTTTTGAATTTTATAAAAAGAAGACTTCAAAGAGACCAAGAAAACTATCCAATTACCAAGCCAAACAATCTTCGAATTTCAAGCAAAACTCCAAAAATAATGCTCCAAATCTTATAGTGCCACTTAGTAGCAAGATTTATACGAGCAAAAGGAAGACAAGAAACTCAGTAACTCAGCCCAGAAGAATAGCACAATCTTGCAGCAAACAAAACTTCAAAGACCCAAAAATGACTCTTCAAATATTGCAACAAGACCTAGTCAAATGAAATCAAGAAAACCAAGCAAAAAGCAGGAAAACATTAAAGTGCAAAGCAAGACATAAAGTTAGGAAGGAGAATATGAGCAGAAGCTCTCTGTCCTGATTAAGCAGAACAACCAAGAATCCCCAGAAAGAGATCTTGGTACTCGAACCAGAAGTGCAAGCACTAAAAAACAAGATTTGCCAAATGAGCCAGTCTTCAACCAAACAAGAGAGAAAAAGACTAATAACCACCTTCAACACAATCCAGAGACTAAAAGGACACTGTGGAGACAGGTCACTACAGGCAGATAAGACCAAAAAGTCAAGAAATCAAAATTTTCAAAATTTGCCCAGGCATACACTACTTAGCAGTTTTGCAACAAGCGTGCATACGCGACTGTGGCAAAGGAAAAACGCGTATACGCGGCTTCCTTTCACCAAAATTGTGTGTATACGCGTCTGTGTAGAGGAAAACTAGCGTATGGAAAGGTAAATAACGAAAAATAAAATTGATCAAGCCTGGCTAAAAAACCAGGGCTTTAGTCTGACTGAGAAAAAACTAACT
Organism: Pinus albicaulis; assembly: GCA_034641835.2. Lineage (NCBI taxonomy): Eukaryota > Viridiplantae > Streptophyta > Pinopsida > Pinales > Pinaceae > Pinus > Pinus albicaulis. Next base: position 1,159,308,358 of record CM076578.1, on the reverse strand, counting down.
GGACTGGAAATAATGATTAAAACTGTCGAAAACCTTTAAAACAGCTGAAACCACCCAACAGGGGAATCGCAAGAATGCGATCCACAACGGAGTCGCCAGTTCTATTTCAGGAAATAACTCCCTAGAGGTTGTTGGGTCAAAAACCTCCACAGATCAGGGCATGCTATTCAAGAAGGACTCACACAACTACACTTGTATGCTAAAAACTAGATATTATAGATTGTAGAACTCACCTGTAGATCCTACGTTTGATGTAGATCCCGCGGGGTCCAAACCCCCAGCAACCCTTATTCCTCTTCAACCTGGAAATCAAGAAGAGACATGCACGAAAATCTAGTTGTACATCATATATCTTTCCTAAATGTCAGTGTAATCCATGTGAAACATCATATAAACAATAACAAATGCTTAATTAACAATCTTTTCACATATGCAAGCAGATATTACACTAGTACAAAATGGCTAATTAGTTACTAAAAAAACGACTAAAATTTGCATATAAACGACTATTTTTCAGTCGGTGACCAATAGTAGCTAATTTACAGTATCTTATAACGCGACCAACTTTTGGTCGTTTTTAGCTTAGTCATTAATTGGTTATCTCAATTTTGTTATCTAGTTGTATATTTGGTCATTGATTTAGTCACTGATTTGGTCACGTGAAGACAAGCCCTAATTTATAGCAATCATCGAAGAAGAAAATGGGTTCCACAAACTATGGCTTCAAGGAGGATGACAAGTTGACTGGGAAGGATGACTTCCATGCTTGGAAGATGATATTGGATCTTAAATTGGAAGACCAATATGTCATGGACTATGTGCAGGGTAAAATCCAAGAACCTCCATCCACTGCTACTGCTGCTGCCAAAACAAAGTACAAGAAGGGGGAGATCAAAGCAAAGCTGATGATCAGGGAATCCATTCATAAAAGTCTGGTGGCCTACATCTCTGAGTTGGGCACATCCAAAGAGATGTATGATAAATTGATTCTCATGTTCAAGGCCAACAATGCGAATCAAGTACTATTCTTTAAGAATCAATTGAAGAATCTGAAGAAAGGCAGGGATGAGTCTGTCCAATCATACTTTCTGAAGTTGACCGAGATCAGGAACTATTTGCTGGCTATTGGCTGATCGAGAGATGGTACTCACTGCACTTGGAGGGCTCCCATCCGAATGGCAAGTGTTCAACACTACCATTCTCAATAGTAATGTGATACCTGACTTTGACGAGGTACTGTCGAAATGCGTTTAAGAAGAGACAAGAATGAAAGAGTATGAAAATGAAGGGAATGCTGCCTACACTGCTCATTCTAGAAAGAAGAACTTTGGTGGTCCAAAGATCAAAGGAAGAGCAGGGGCACAAGGAAAGAAGGGCAAGTGTTACACTTGCCATAGGCCAGGTCATTATGCTAGAGAATTTCCTTTCAAGAAGGATTCTCCCAATGGTGATGACAATCAAAGGAACAACAAGTTCAAGGGAAAGAGGAAGGCTCCCTCTGGCGGAAATGATCAACCTTTCAAAAGGTCAAGAAATTCCAGGTATGAGGAATCAAATGTTGTTGATAAAAGAAATGAATTCATTCTTGTATCTGCCCTCCCTACTGCATCTCCACCCAACACTATGGATGTCTGGTTGATAGATAGTGGTGCCTCAAGGCACATCATTGGCTTCAAGGAAGCACTCTCTGATATGGTTGAGAAGGATACCAATCTGGAAATTATCCTTGGAGATAATGCCACATATCCCGTGAAAGGGACAGGGACTGTGACCCTCCACTTGTCTCAAGGTCAAGTCCTCCGCTTGCAGGATGTACTCTTATGTACCTAATTTGAAGAAGAACCTTGTGTCTATATTGGCCATGGAAGACAAAGGTTTCAATGTGGCATTCACTGATGGAAAGGTGCACATGTGGAAGAAGAGCTTCAAGGAAGCTATCACGTTTGGGTCTAGAATTGATACACTCTACCAGGTTAGAGGAAGTCCACTAGGAGCAATGACATGAGATGCTATCCTATAGACCAATAATGGCACTGAATATGAGACGAATGAGTTCAAGAACTTTTGCAGAGGAGCCAGCATCAAGAGGGAGACCACAATGTTTGTGGACTACAGCGAAACTTCGAAGGCCTATAGATTATATGTGCCTGGTCAAAGGGAAGTGGAGATATGCCACGATGTCACCTTTGACGAAGATACTTCCCTGAGGAAAGTAGTCAATCTTCCGAGATCTGAGGAAGATCATGAAGCAAGGCCTGGAAATCAAGAAGAACCGAAGGATGAAACAATGCCTGATGTTGAAGGACCGATGGACCCGATTGATACACCTCCTTCACTGGGAAAGAGACCATCATGGCTCAGGGACACTCTCGAGGATGCTAAGGGACATGCAGCCCCCCCCAAAAAAGGGGGACATTCCGTGAAAGCAAGAAGTCGAGTAGATACCAAGGGTATCTAGCAGCCATGAGTACTATTGTACAATCCGAGCCTGGATCCTTTGAAGAAGTCGTAAAGCATCAAGTCTGGAAGGATGCTATGCACGAAGAGTATGAGTCCATTATGAAGAATGATGTCTGGGATGTGGTTCCAAGACCGAAGGACAAAGCAGTTGTCACCTCGAAATGGCTCTACAAGACCAAGCATGGATCTGATGGAAGCGCTGAAAAATTCAAGGCAAGATTCGTTGCTCGTGGCTTCTCTCAAAAGGAAGGCATAGATTATGATGACATATTTGCACTTGTGGCCCAATACACCACCATTCGATCTATTATAGCCCTTGCTGCTACACAAGGATGGAGTCTTCATCAGAGGGATGTGAAGACCGCATTTCTGCATGGTGCGATAAAGGAAGAGGTATATGTGGAGCAACCTCTATGGTTCGAAGTCCAGGATCGGGACACCCATGTCTGCAGGTTGAAGAAAGCTCTCTATGGGTTGAAGGAAGCACCCAGAGCTTGGTACGAAAGGATAGATAGCTACTTGATGAAGCTGGGCTTCACTCGAAGTAATGCTGATCCGAAATTTTACTTCTAGGTTGTCAAAAGGAAGCCTCTCATTTTGGTGCTATATGTGGATGACCTCTTCCTGACAGGTGGTGACCCTCTCATTCATCAGTGCAAGAGGGAGCTCGCTGCTGAGTTCGAGATGAAGGACCTAGGATTGATGCACTATTTCCTAGGCCTGGAGGTCTGGCAAAGACCTGGCAAGATTTTCCTTTCTCAAGGAAAATACATTGTGAAGCTTTTGGAAAGATTTAGTATGGTGGATTGTAAGTCCGAGTCGACACCAATGGAGCTCAACTTTAAGAAGTTGAGCGGCAGCACTGCTGGGCCCGTGCTAACAAATCCTACTGAGTATCTTCAACTTGTAGGGGCCTTGATATTCTTAGTGAACACCCGTCCGGACGTATGTTGTGCAGTGAACACTTTGAATCAACACATGGTTGATCATAACATTCACTGGGTTGGTGCCAAGAAACTCTTGAGATATCTGCGGGGCAATGTGTTCACTAAATTTGAAATTTAAAACTTGAATTTAGACATACCTTAAAGTTGCAAGAAAACTTTGTCAACCGTTTATACAAAATCGTCATGTCTTAAAGGGATCAACAATGGTCGCTACTTAATTCAAGCCAATGAATGATTATATAAGTCTAACATTACAGTCAAATTCAAAAACAAACATGAACCAAGTGACTCAGACTCTATCTACACAAAAATATTGTAAGAAACAGAGCAATGAAAGAAGTGCATTGCTTCAAGTTTCAACAGACCTTGGATATTCCTCACATGGAACTTTAGGACTATATTATCGAGGAGGAGTGGATCTTTGGAGGCCATGTCTTGCTTGGTCAATTGAAGACCCTAACAGACTCTTGAAAGAAAATGAATTTTTACTTTTGAAGACCAACCACACCATTACTCAGTTCTTGTAATCACCCAATTCTTCTTATAAAGATACAAGGCAATTCCATCTTTCCTAGCATATGCTAAATTTATTGAATGATTTGGATGATTGATGGTGTGAGAAAAGGTCCTGAATGCAAAGGATGAATATCAGCAGGAGGGTAGGAAACAACTTTCTACCACTCTTGCAATCACCCTAGAAGACTTAGCACGTGATGACATGGGTATCATGCCATGCCTTTTTTCTGCACTGGAAAATGGAAATTCAACCAACATACGACAAAATCCTGAGTGCAAATGGAGACAATGGACCAAACTGTAGTTCTAGTTTTCCTGAGAATGAGAGTAATAAGACACTCGTTAATGAAGGGTAATCCTGAAGATCCCTTAAGGTTCAAGAGACCAACACTCCTATCTGTGATTTTAACTATGGTAGAAACTTTGGCACCCATAATTATGTGCATCTCCAATTAGCATTTCCTATTAAATTTGAAACAGAACAGTGCAAGGTCTGATATTTTTTCCTTTGAAAGTCATCCGACATATGAAATGGACTCCGATGAGGAATAAAAAAAGGATGATCATATCATCAAGCCATTTTGTGAACCATATGAGACAAAAGCAGAAAGGTCCATTCCATTTGTTGAAGGAATCCTTATTGAAGATGAATAGTCTTGTCATATTGAAAGAACAAACCAATACCTAGGAAAACAAGAGGACTTATGCAAGCCCATAATTGATTAACTACACAGTGAGCAAAATCATTTACAGGTTTGTCTCTTATTGTTCATAGGTATGATAAATTGTCTTCAAAGGAGTTTCTTCTCCTAACTATAAATTATATTCGGGTAGCTTTAATTTCTCATATAAAATAGCTCCCTGTCTGCAACACTGATGTTCATGACCAGCATAAAATTGTTCCTATGTTTGATCCAGAAATGTTGGAACTTACGAACTTGAGGATAACGATGGATATGTGGCTTGAAGAAGTCAAGTATTAGCTCCCCTCAGATTTCCTTGAATAATGTCTGCCACAACATGATGTTATATTTATCAATACCCTACCTGACCAGGAGTATTCCCATCTTGAATATGGGATCCTAAAGCTCGCTAAAAAGATCCCAACAAAATGCCCTGATCTAAGCCTAATTTATCTGAATGTTTCATTCATGAAGATGGGGTCATAGCAAAATTACTAAGAGAAAGACCTGCAACAAATTTATGGATGATTTGATTATCTATGCTACAAAAAACTATGGAGAAAAAAAAAAGACACACTTCAGATTGCTGGTTTTGGGCATATCTTTGAAATGCCTACAACATTGTGATTTTCAGATCTGTGTAAGCCATAAGAAGAGCCACACTAGGCCTGTGTAGGCTGTAGGAAGGGATGCAGTATAAGCTTCTGTTAGGCTGCAGTTAAAGGAATGTTCATGACTGTTTGAGACAGTGTTTAAAGGACTGTTTTGAGACTTATTTACGAACAAAAAAATTCAGATCTATAGGAGAGCTTCAGAACTAAGTCTTGTGGAGAATAATATAATCTGTTATGACAAAATTGTTATCCCATATTTGAGCACGTTTCAGGTCTAAGTTTTTTGGAGCAGGTTGCAACATTTTTGGCATTCCTTAAGCACACACAGTTACATATTTTTGGGAGCCTTTGTCAACAAATTAGTTCAACAAATTGTATTCCCATCTTGCAAGGCTCTTTTGAAAGGGTCTAGTTTGCATTGTCTAAATTTGTATGTTGGAAATCTGGCTGGCAAAAAACCGTTCCATCTTCCAAATAGATGATGAGTGAAATGGAGATGGTGGAAGTTAAAGCTAAAGCACTGCTATCTAAACATCTTAATTCAAAAGAGATTAAATTCATTCCAAATCAAGATCTAGACAAGTAATAACTTCAATTGCTAGATCAATTTAATTTTAAATATTCTTGTTCTTCTTCCCGACCCAGGGACCCAGGTAAGTATGTACACAATCATGTTGGCAGCTTCATATAACTCCACAAGAATTTCATCAGTGGATTCAGACTCAAAAAGCCTTCATTTTTTGTTTTTATGGTGCCTTGAAACAAAACCCTGAACTGGCAGGAGTCGATGGGGTTCTCATTAGTCTAAGAGGGAAGATAGCATGTCCCTATGGTGTTGAAAATATCGACATTGGGATATAGGAAACTCGGTCCTCCTCAAGACAGGAGAATTCCCTGTTTTATGTAATAGTTCTCACAATTAATATACAAATGAATTATATCAAAGCTAATCATCTCAATATACTTGATGGTCTTCTTATGTGAGGGAAATCTGATCCTAGTTGAACCTTCAATTCATTTACTAGTAATACACAATATTATTACACCAAATTCTACAACATACCTTATCTAGAATATGGTAGACAAAAGACACAAGAATGATGCATACAACCCTTGATTACAGCATTCGTGTTTATAACGAGGCATTTCAGCTCAAAGCGCTCCTTTTCCACCCTCAACTAAACTCTTTTCACATGTAGATGTCGTTATTGGCAGCCTGAGAGAAGGGAATTTTGACCAAACCAGGTTACACAGTGTTCCAGGTAATTGCCCTGCAATCAATACCATTGAAATGTCATTGGAGAGCACATATATAGAGCAATAAAATGATATCCATGGACCATACAAATAAGGCATTAATTAATATACTTTAAGCACATGCTAAGAGTCCTTCACAACATCTAAGCAAGCATTGCTTCTTTCTACAGTAAATATCTACTGGATAAACAGAACATTGAATAAGAGTCCAAAAGAAATGAAAAGTAATATGCATAACTAAAACAAAAAGGCCATAACCCTAAAATAGCAAACCTTTGGAAGGTGTTACACAACATTCTACAAAAATCACTGAATGTCCTTCCTTAGGACTTGATACACATTGAGAAATAGTAGACAACAAACGACAGCCATGTACCATTAACAGGTAGTTTTAATGTATAAAATTGGGCAGAAACATAATCTGGTGAAAGGCATAGGCCTGAAGTAATATGGATGACAAAGGAAATTAACATCTTTAAAGCACGTGCTCAGATTCCTATGCAATTTCTAGGCAAGCCTCGCTGCACTCTACATCAATTATCTCCCAAATGACATGAACATGGAATAAGAGTCCCACAAGATTATGAAAGGTGATATGCATGACCGAACAAGAGTATACCCTTAAAAAGCAAACCTTCAAGCAATCCACAACACTCTACAAACATTGTTAAATGTCCTACCTTGGTAATTTATATGGATTCATTAACAACCCAAATCAATGGCTTGAAATGGATAAAATGACCAAACAAAGCAACAAGTCCTAAAAGGATAGGTCTTTAGAATCTTGTTGTATGAAAACAATGTGGCACTTCCACACTAAAACACACATTTAGGAAAAGCCCAAAGAAACAACAAAAAATAGTGTGGGGTGATGAAATGAAAAAAATATTAATGGACTTGCAATTTCTCTACAAAATTTTCCAGATTTCGAATTTATGGAAGGTTTCTGCCTTCAGTGCTGAAGCAAAACGATAAAGCATATTTCACTAATTGCAGATGAGTAAATTATAACAGCATCCAACTTGCATAATTAGCTAGACCGTCTACACAATTAGCAAGACATTTTTATAAGGTAAACCCTCTGGAATGCTTTAACAAGTGGTCATTATCTTTGCTATAGAATTGTCAAAAACACTTTGGTTCTGTCCCTGCTTATATATACAGTCTGTTCCTTGTAAACTTCTCCTGACAAATTCTTGCCTCAATAATTTGAACATAACATGTCTTATACCTCAATATTATTGATATGAAAATTTCCACTTACTGCCAAGTGTTGTGCCTGAAGATGCCTTTGAGAGATCTCAAGTCTTCCCTTTCCTTTGTCTGAAAAGATCATACCACAGGAAATGAAGAAACCTTGACTCACAGTCAATTCTCTTTCAATTACTTGCCTAGATCTTTAGTCCACTCAAGTCTGCTTCTTTATAGACTTCTGTCAGCCCTTTGAATAGACCCTTGATCAGACCTCAGAAAGGTTTAGATATACTTCAGATTTCCTTCTTCATGGATCTTTTTGTCACTGATTTGGAGATGTCTCTTTTCTGCCCTTTCCTTCTGTCACTGATATATCTTTGATTGCAATCTTTGATAATGTCACTGATGTCTTCAGTGTTTGACATTTTTTGTATAGCACAAGGCTCAGATTGTACTCTCCTTAAGATGATTCAAACAAGCTTCTTAAGTTAACACACTATTATTCAATGACTTAAGTGGTTCAGCAAAACCCTTTTGAAAACTGACTCAAAAACCCTTATATCAAGCCCTGACTAGGGTGCTTCTTGCCCTTCAACAGAATTTTTCAAATGCCAAAAAAATAAGCCTCAGCAAAACAATGAAAAAGCCTCGGACGCCCTTGGATTAGGGTTCAAAATTGTATTAAAAATTTCCTCAGAAAAATTGCTTGAAAACTTCTAACAAAACTGTGAAGAACCCTCCCCAAGACAACGTGAAAATTAACTTCAAGTTCACAAAAGTGTTACCTTGTCTACGTGGATATACTTTTGCTTCAGTGGTCAAAATTTGATCTTAGATCTACCTCAGGAAGAGGGCCACAATTACCTCATTAACAGAGCAAAATAGCCTCAGATAAAAATCTGTTGAGCAGGCCGAATAGATGCTACAGGTAGCTGCAGAGATCCTTGTTAAGGGAGGTTGAAAATAATCATAGAACTATGCCTCAGATGGTGCCCTCAGGCAGGCCGAAATGGGCATCAGGAAACTAGATCTGAGCCTCAGAAAAGACCAACGAAAAGTGTCTCAGACAAGTCAGACATAGCCTTAGAAAAAGCGAAAAGTTTGCCTTAGAACGAATTAGATTTAGCCTTCTAAATGCCAATGAACAGCCACAAAAGAAGGCTTTCAACACAGACCTAAAAGGCTCCAATGTGTTTGAACTTTAATTTCTTGCAGGCTATGAATCTTTTCTGTATACAACATCTCGGTAAAGTCCTAGATCTACCGTTTCCTGTTAGTTACCCATATTTTAAGTTCTAGTTGTTGTTCCTTCTGCTCTTTTTTTCTTTCTTTTCTGTTTGAGTATCGGTTTAAAATGTTAGTTTGGACATCTCATGACTAAAACAATCTATAAACATAATTATATTGATGTGGGCTTCTTCTGGAATACTGTGTAGTATCACTGTGGTGTCTAGTTTTTGTTCCTTCTGCTTCTTCTTTTTTCTGTTTGAGTATGGGTTTAAAATGTTAGTTTGGACATCTCCTGACTAAAACGATCTATAAACATAATTATATTGATGTGGGTTTCTTCTGGAATACTATTTAGTATCGCTGTGGTTTCTGTGTAGTAACGTTAGCTTGCCTAGCCACCCTGCAAGGCCAGATCACTGATGATCCTACATTTTTCTCTTATATTCTTCTTCATAGATACAATTGTTGAAAATGCGGCAAGATGATGGAGCTTAGTGAAATGAAGTCGCCTTCACTAAGTGGGCCCGCAGGCAAATTCTGGCGCAAAATCTATTTTTAGACTATGTCTATTTTTAGACATATGGAGCATGGTTCGGGGATTCCAGTTTGAGATTCTTGAAGTATGTGTCATGTTGATAAAAATAGATGAGACTCTATTTTTGAGGTCAAAGAGGTCGAAGTCTATTTTTAGACTGCCTCTCCTTAAAACAGGGAAGTCAAATATTATTTACCCTTAATAATATTTAGACTATAAACAACAGTTTACTCTCTTGGAGCACTTCAGTTCGAGCTACAGAAGTGGCTCATGCATCTGACAGAAGGAATCACGTGGTTCCCAAGGGCTTGATGGCATCATGCATGGTTGACTTCAGTTGGACTTCAGTGGCAAAAGTTTGGAGGAGTTAATGAGATAGCTAGTGGAGTTGTGTTCTGTTTATTTTAGTTGAACTGATTGAGATTAGTTTAAATAGCTAATCAATTAGTTATGAGTGGAGTGAATTAAATATTATTTAATTCATTAATTAGTAACTCATTATTCAACTCAAGAACACATCAGTTCACTACAGTGCATGATCAGTTCAGTGGAGACCAGTGAAAGAGGTAGATGAAAGGGTGGAGTTAGCTATCGGTTGTGACTATACTGTTGCTATTTGCAACACACAGATAGGTGGAGTAAGCCCATGAGGATTGCGCAGTTCAGGCTGGTGGTTTATCTATATAAAGAGGCCATCCCATAGCATTGAAGCACGCAATAGAGGCAAGGCAATTGGCGGTGAGTTTTGAACCAGTAACCTGTTCAAAACTGAGCTAGATTGTGAGTAACTGTATGAGAAAGTACTGAGTACTTGTGAGGAGTATTGTACTGATTTAGTTACTTGATATCTCCATTATAATATACACAATAGCTGCGGGGTTTTCAGCTATAAGCTTTCCCCATACATACTGTGTTAATGTGTATGATGATTTGATGTGTTATCGCTTGATTTTATTTACGCATGTTTGATGATCTGAGTGGAAGAGATTATGTGTTGCATATAAATTCGAATTGTATGTGATCAGGATAGTCTCGGTGGATAATTAATCATTATTCAGCAAATTTCTACATGGTATCGGAGCTATTGAATCAGAGATTGATCATCACAGTGATTACAAACTTATTTCGGTAGACAGAGTCTGCATGCGGGCCAGGTAGCCTCCGGATTCATCTTTCTTCGGAAAGTGAAAGGTCTGGTAAACGCCCCTTGCAGTCGATCTCTGTGCTAGAAATAATTTGTTCTCACGATCTATAGCGGTTGAGCTTTGAGGTGGAATTCGAAGTTTTGCAGCAGTTTTGTTTTCTTGGTGCGAGTGTTGAAAATGTCTTTCAACGGTTTGCGACTCGAATATGCTCTTGAAGGCAGTTCGAATTATGTTGCATGGAAGGATCGCATGGAAGCAGTATTAGAAGATAATGGTCTCAAGGAGTTCGTAGATACGGATGTCCAAAAGCCCACTAATCCTGCTGAAGTCGATGCATGGCAAAAGAAGATGGCGAAGTGTTGAAGGATCCTGTTGGAGGGCGTCAAGGATCATATTGTATCCAGCCTGCATGGAAAGGCTTCTCCATATTTAATGTGGAAAGCTTTGACGGATCTATTCCAGAGTAAGAGTGACCAAAGGAAGCTGGCGCTCAAAGATAAGCTGAGGAACATCAAGATGGAGAAAGGAGACAGTATCGCCAAATACCTCACGAAGTTCACTCATTGCAGAGATGAGTTGGGAAGTGTGGGGGTGACTGTCAAAGACGAGGACATGGTCGACCTGGCTCTCCTTGGTCTTCCGAAGGCTTGGCACTCATATCAAGATAGTGTCAATGGTCGGGAGAAGCTGTCGGGATGGGAGCGCCTTTGGGTGGATCTCATGCAGGAGGAGATAAGGAGGACTACTCGAGATGGATCTTCATCAAAGGGAGCTGATGAAGAAAATTGTGCTTTGGTGGCCAAAGCAAAGAAGGGGAAGGGTAAGAAAACCTCTCATTCTGGTGCAAAGGGCAAGAAGCAGGATATGGCGAAAGTGAAGTGTTTTCAATGCCATGATCACAGACATTATGCTACCAATTGTCCAAAGAAGAAGAAGAACAAGCAAGCGGGAAGATCTGCAGATGGAGAAGCTTTGGCTTCACAGTTCGAGCTTGACTTTTCACTGATCGCATGCTTGGTTTCAAGTGTGTTGGGATCGGTATGGTTCTTGGACGGCGGTGCGTCATTTCATATGACGGGAGATCGAGAGTTGTTCTTAGATCTGGAGGACAAAGATTTGGGTGTGCACATCGAGATGGGCGATGATGGTAGATACAGTGCGACTGGTATCGATACCATATCCTTTCAGAGGGAGTCTGGTAAACCCTTTGTCTTGAAGGATGTCATGCATGTACCTGGATTGAAGAAGAACCTGATTTTTGTGGCGATGTTGGAGGATAAGGGGTATGATGTGGTCTTCAGCGAAGGAAAAGCCTTCCTGCGTAGTAAGACTACTGGAGAGACTCGGAAGATAGGGGTTCGAACTAAGAACCTTTATCAGTTGCAGGTAGATGGCTGCGCAGCTATGGCATGCAAGGCGGAAGAAGTGGTGAGCCGGGATGATGAGGGCAAACTGTGGCACAGGAGATTGGGCCACCTTCACCATGGAGCTTTGAAGATTCTGCAGCAGATTTTTACTAGACTTCCTAAGGGCACCCTTGCGCAGTCAGATCAGTGCAAGGGGTGTACTTTAGGGAAGTATGTGAAAGCCACCTTTCACGAGAAGGATAGTCGCGCCACGACGATCCTTGAGAGAGTTCACACAGACGTGTGTGGTCCTTTCTCGGTTGCTTCGACAGCAAAGCACAGGTATTATGTGATCTTTGTTGATGATTTCTCTCGAAAGTGCTGGATCTTCTTCATGCAGAAGAAGAGCGATACATTCGCGAAGTTCTGTGAGTTTAAAGCTTTGGTCGAGAAGGAGTCGGGGAAGAAGGTGATTGCTCTAAGGAGTGATAACGGTGGTGAATTCATCTCGGCTGAATTCAAGGAGTTCTGCAGCGCAGAAGGGATTCGGAGGGAGCTCATCGCACCCCATAACCCACGGCAGAACGGGGTGGCTGAGCGGAAGAACAGAACGATCGTGGGTGCTGCACGGGCGATGTTGCATGATCAGGGCCTACCCCTTCACTTGTGGGCTGAGGCATGCAATACAGCAGTGTATGTGCAGAACCGTTGTCCTCACAAAGTTCTTGGCATGAGTACACCGGAGGAGGCTTATTCTGGCAAGAGGCCTGATATTTCCCATTTGCGGATTTTTGGTTCTCCTGTCTACATGCATGTGATGAAGGATGCGAGAAGGAAGCTGGATCCAACTGCTGAGGTTGGAATATTTGTGGGGTACAATGATACACCTCACAACTATCGGGTGTATTTGTCAGACAGTCGCAAGACTGTTGTGCGACGGGATATAAAATTTCAGGAGGAGAAATCCATGCGGTGTTCGCTTGAGAGGGAGCTACACTTGCATGCAGATGAGGAGCTGTTAGTTCCTAAGGAGGAGCTTCCGGATGTGGATCAGCCACAAGAGGAGGTTCAGGAGGTGGAAGAGACCACCCAGGCAGCGCCAACCATCAGAGGGCGCATGCGCACTACAGAAGCTGAGCGACTGGCTCGGGATGCAGAGAAGGTTGTAGGACCACCTACAGCACAGCGCAGACAGAGGCAGTCACCGGATCGGTACACTGGATACATGGCTCTTGTGAGTCAATATGTTGTGACGGAGCCATCCTCTTTTGAGGAAGCTGTGGAGGAACCCGCATGGGTTGATGCCATGATCGAAGAATATGATTCGATCGTCAGGAACAGTGCATGGGAGATTGTCCCAAGACCGGTTGGGAAATCAGTGGTGGGTTCGCGATGGATCTACAAGGTGAAGCAGGCGGCTGAAGGGAGTGTGGAGAAGTACAAGGCGAGATTTGTCGCCCGTGGCTTTTCACAGATCGAGGGGATTGACTATGAGGAGACTTTTGCACCTGTCGCAAGGTACTCTTCCATACGGACGATCCTTTCTCTCTCAGCGCAGATGGGGTGGCACATTCATCAGATGGATGTGAAGACTGCGTTCCTCAATGGAGTTATTGAGGAGGAGGTGTATATAGAGCAGCCTGAAGGTTTCGAGATCTTCAGCAGTGAGTCGCATGTGTGCCGACTCAAGAGAGCACTGTACGGGCTGAAGCAAGCACCTCGTGCTTGGTACACTCGGATAGACAACTACTTCATCGGGCTTGGATTCTCCAAGAGTGAGGCAGATCCAAACCTGTACCAGATTGTGGTGGAGGGGAAGCTGTTGATCATCGTACTGTATGTAGATGATCTGATTTTGACTGGCGATGAGCAGTTGATACTTTCATGCAAGGAGGATCTTGCATGAGAGTTTGAGATGAAGGACTTGGGCATCCTTCATTATTTCTTGGGATTGGAGATTTGGCAGCGCAGCGGAGGACTGTTTGTTTCTCAGGGCAAGTATGCCCGGGAGATTTTGGAGAGGTTCAACATGCAAGGCTGCAAGCCTGTTGACACTCCTCTTCCTGGTGGTTGGAGGAAGGAGGATGCTACTTCGACGGAGGTAGTGGATGCCACTGTCTATCGACAGTTGGTGGGGTCGCTTATGTATCTGGTCAATACACGACCCGATATATGCTATGCTGTTAACCAGCTTTCGCAAGCTATGGTTAAGCCTACCAAGCTCTTTTGGAAGGCAGGCAAGCATGTATTGCGCTATATGAGAGGCACATCGGGATATGGTCTATGGTACAGACAGGAGGATGGAGCGAAGCTTTCTGGCTTCACTGATGCAGATTGGGCAGGGAGCCCAACGGACCGGAAGAGCACTTCTGGAGGAGTTTTCAGCATTGGGTTGACAAAAGTTTCCTGGTACAGCAGGAAGCAGAGATCCATGGCACTCAGTTCAGCAGAGGCCGAGTACATGGCAGCTAGCTTGGCTACATGCGAGGCTATTTGGATGAGGAAGATCCTCGCAGGATTGTTCAGGTTGCATTTGGAGCCTACAGTGATCTACTGTGATAACCAGAGTTGCATTAAACTCTCGGCCAATCCAGTATTTCATGATAGGTCCAAACACATCGACATCAGGTACCATCATATCAGAGATTGTGTTCAACGGAGAATCATGATGCTTTCATATGTTCCCACGGAGGATCAGGATGCTGACATCTTGACGAAGGCGCTCACCAGGAGCAAGTTCGAATTCCACAGAGGCAGGATAGGGGTTGCGGATAATCCATATCTTGCTGAGAGGGAGTGTTGAAAATGCAGCAAGATGATGGAGCTTAGTGAAATGAAGTCGCCTTCACTAAGTGGGCCCGCAGGCAAATTCTGGCGCAAAATCTGTTTTTAGACTATGTCTATTTTTAGACATATGGAGCATGGTTCGGGGATTCCAGTTTGAGATTCTTGAAGTATGTGTCATGTTGGTAAAAATAGATGAGACTCTATTTTTGAGGTCAAAAAGGTCGAAGTCTATTTTTAGACTGCCTCTCCTTAAAACAGGGAAGTCAAATATTATTTACCCTTAATAATATTTAGACTATAAACAGCAGTTTACTCTCTTGGAGCACTTTAGTTCGAGCTACAGAAGT
>CM076578.1:1159124253-1159293197 GCA_034641835.2 Pinus albicaulis | reverse complement strand
TTCATGATTTGATATTCTTATTGATAGCTGGACTCTTGTCTGCTTCAGCACGCCGGTTGTTTAGTCGGTCTGCAGCACTGTTTAGTGCACGATTGTCTCCGGTCGGAGATCTCACCCTTAGCCTCGGGGGACTTCGAGTGCCGGCCCTGGTAAGGTTTTCTGGTTTCACCCTTAGCTTCGGGGGACTTCGAGTGCCCGCCCTAGTAAGGTTTTTCTGAGTTCCATCTTTCAGTTCCAGCAGTAGAGCAGCAGCAGTTTCTGAAGCCTATCTGAGGAGGAGAAAGCCCTCTTGTGGCTGCGCAGAGCAAGAGAAGGAAGGACGCTGATTCTTGAAGGAGAAGGACGCTGTCTCATCTGGAGAGAGGACGCTGATCCTTGCAGGAGAGGAAGGACGCTGTCCAAGGAGGACGCAGTTCAGGATTGGTAGAGAAAACGCTATTTTGGGAGGCAGAAGGACGTTGTCTAGCCCTAGAGTGAGGACGCTGTCCATTTCTGAAGGTAAGGGTTGCAGATCTGAAGGCTTATTGTTAGATCCAGCTTTGGGAAGGATAGATCTTGCAGATCTAGTCCTGTATTTGGCAGATCTAGTCTTGTATGTTGCAGATCTGGGGGTTTTGTACTAGATCCAGCTTGGAGAGTTGCAGATCTGAAGAAATATTGGCAGATCTAGTCCAGATCTGAAGGGTTAACATCAGACCCATCCCTAGAGGCTGTAGATCTGAAGAGATATTGTCAGATCCAGTATAGATCTGAAGGTTTGGTGGCAGATCTGATAGGGGAGGACGCAGATCAGGGAGAGAAGGACGCAGATCTGGTTTGGAGGCTTCAGATCTGTCAGATCTGAGTGTTCTGGAGCAGATCCACTTGGTAGGACGCTGATCTGAGAAGCAGACTTGGGAGAGGCAGGCTCAACAACGTTTTCTAGCCTTCAGTGGCTGATCTATTGTCTGGAGGGTTTCCTGCGCTGTCACTAGCAGAGACAGCATTTTCTATTGTGAAGGGTTTGCAGTCTTCAGCCCCAGCACCAGCGCAGTTCATCTTCAGCTTGCAGAGCAGCTAGGACGCTGTCCTTGTTGCAGCCATTTGTCTGTTGAGAGGGTCTCCACTTGCCTAGGGCAAGGATAGGTGCACTTGCTCTGATTTATTGTCCTCCTCTCTATGTACTTTCTGATTAATAAAATGGCTCAGTTTCTGGTGTTCCATGTGCTATGATTCAGTGATCTGGTTCATTATTATATTTTCTATATCTGCATTGGTGTATTTCTGTTTATTACTGGTTGTTCCCCTTTGGGGATATTACACATTGCTGTTGGGTGTGCGTTTTGTGAATATTCACACATACATAACAATTTTGAGACGGTTCATAAGGCATTGCTTGCACAGAAAGGTTTACCAATCGGAAGTTGGCTTTGGAGTGCAAGTTCCTGGGTTGATGTGATAGCCTCGTTCCTTTGTGGAGTGCCATAATTTCTGGCAGCTTCAATGTCATGCCTTATGGACCATCTTCGGCTTATGGTTGTTACCTATGTGATGTTATAGGGTATGTTGCCAAAATGGTATATCCCTTTGTTGAAATTCCATTCCATATTAGTATTCTTCTCTGCCTTATCTTTAGCTTTAATCTTGTGACATCTAATTTATTGCTTTTTGACAGTCATGGCTATTTGTAGTTCCATGGTCATAACACATGATTTTTGTTGTTTTTATACATTTTCTTAGTGAAAATGGGTTTTTCCATGGTCACTGTTGACCCAATTGCAATGATAAGATTTTACCTTGGTCACTGTTGGTCCAATCGCAATGATGGTCTCAGATGCTAATATGTCCATATCAGAGCTCGGAATGTCCTAACAAATGGATTTTTTATTTGAGAACCTATGGATTCTTTTGGCTAAACATCCATTCTGACCCTGTAATTGTAAACTGTAGCTTACTTAACTCGCCACTTGGCCTAAATTTCCGTGGAGATTACCATGTATTCTATACTTTACATCTTCCTGGAAAGGAAATGATCTCATCCTTTTTGTTTTTTAGATATTTGTAGACGCTATTATTTAGTTATCCTAACAATGCTGATGACTATCTGTGGCTTTGCCGGGTTGTTTGCAGTGACTTAATTTACGACCTTCTTACTCGGTTAAGTCAACGCTTGGAAGAATTGGATGTTTCTAGTTCTACAATATTGACAATCTTACAATGTATGCAGGTTTTTGCCTGATGTTTTCTCTTTTACATCTTTTTTGTGTGTGTAGTACATTCACAATGCTATGACTTCTGAAATCATTTGGCACATGTCAAATAGAAACTAACTTTTTTGGGTGATTTGAGCAGGTTGTGGCATGGGCTTAAGGTGTGATGATCCAGCTGCTATGAAAGATTTTGTTGTTGGTGTTCCACAGCAGGTGCAGAAATTGAAAACTCCACCTGCAGGGACACAAGATGGAAAGCCAAAAATTAGTGGAAAGAGGGTATGGTGCCTAGTTACATAGTAACACTGTATGGTTCTTCAAACAAGTGAAATTTACTAGCCCTAAGTTTTTGTTTTGCATTTTTGACAGATGGAGTTTATGCTAGAAACTATCTGTGAGATAAAAAATAATAAGAAGAGGCCAAAAGAGGAGTCTACACCTCACACTCGCCTAAAGAAATGGCTACAAAAGGTGCTTTTCATTTACATAGAGGACCCAATATTTGCTTTTCAGTGCTTTAATTGTAATTTTTTGTGGCATTAAAATCCATATGGATAAAGTATTTTATGGCACAAAGAAAGTCATGCATGACTAGTCTATTGCTGTCATATGATATGCTCCTGCAAGTCACCTTTTTACTTAGCATCTGTACTAGTATTGGATATTAAAATACATGTTTCATTATGTTCTGGCAATCGTTATATTTAATATTGATTTTTCCCCTATTATCAACCCCAATATGTTTTCCGGTTTTGCTTTCTGATTTTGTTATCATTCTTTGGAATCAAGATCATCTTGGAATCTGAAGTTCATGGCTTCGATGTTAATAGGAAAGTATAGAGGAAGGTTGTCTTAGGAATAGTGAAATTCAGTTTTCAAAACTTCCTAGAATACAACATATTCACGACTTCTAACTTGTACAGATGAATGTTTGAACATGTTTTAAATGACTTTGGGATATCATCAACATGAGGGAGCACATATGCAACAGACCATTCTGTGGAATCTCAACACACAAGTTAAATAATTTGATGATTATATACTCATGCTCAAATCAGTGAAAAGGATATACTAGCCTCTCTTCAGTGGTCTGTTTATTACTAGCATAGCCCTAAAACTGGGGAAGGGAATGCCAAAGGAATCAGGTTTGGATACTGGAGGAGTTGGTTGAAATGTGTTTGAATGTGTCTTGAATATGCTTAATACAAAATCCAATCTTGCCAGTAAAGAGCCATTCCAAAATATAATAGAGACCTCAACAAGAAGCCCAATCTTTGCACAATCCTTTGAAGGGGACAATAAAATGTTTTGTGGAAAAAGGTGCAAAAGCCTTAAATAACATTAAGATCCATTTTATACAAATTTCCCCTTGTGGAAAAAATATCTACTGGTGACACATTGTTGTGTTGATATTAATTCTCAATGTAGTGATGAATGCCTATGTTTTGTGGAAAAAGGTGCAAGAACCTTAATTGACATGTTAAGATCCATTTTACACAAACTGCTTCCTGTGGAAAAAATGCCTACCTGCAACACATTGTTGTGTTGATATAAATTCTCAATGTAGTGATCATTTCCTTTGTAGAAAGAATGTACGGATAAACCCAATGAGGCATCAATAAGTTTGAATCTCAGTATGGACAAGAGCCGTTGGATATGCAATTTTGGTGTGATTGTGTTCAAGAAAAGAAGGGATACAGTTTTATTGGTGTTGAGAAATATAGCTCGGAGAGGAACTTCCGCACAGGTTTAGTGTGAATGTGCTTGAGGTGGTTCAAGGTATTTTGAAAATTAACTCACTGAGAGATTAGGGGCTCAACTAAATTTATAAAGACATGTCAAGATAGAATGTTCAGACACAATTTTTTGTTTGATAGGGATAGGAACCAGTTGAGCAAAGCTGAGAAGCAGGAGATGAGCCAGAGCAGAGGGAAGGAAGAGGCCATACAATAGCAATTTGTATAGTTGTACAGATCTGTACAGCAGTATGGTGTAGTACAACAGACCATATAGCAGGCTATACAGTTTTCCTTGTAGGTTGTTTCTTCTTTGTTTTTGTGCAGATCTGTTTCTGAGGTGAGTTTGATTAATTGTGCAGCTGCTAGTTTGGTAGATTGTGGAGGTTTTGTTATAGGCTTTGAATAAGGAATTAGAAGCTGATTCTGAAAGAGAAATTACCTGTGTATGCGAAAAACTGTCTTAAACTTTTATGCTTCCTATTTACTTTTCCAGCTATTGTATGATTGTTGCTATGGTCTGAAATTAATTTCTACATTAATTAAATTCATCAATTGATTTGTTTAATTGAGATCATAAGGGCAAGAATCACTTAGGGCTGGAATTTTCTACAATTGGAACAATGCACAATGGATTCATTATTGAACCATTAGAAGCTAAAAATATCAGAGATTGAGGTGGAGAGAAATGAAGGGATAAGTTACAGTATTGGAATGGTGGATGATGAAGGACCCAAAGTAGTGGCATGGGCACCACTTGATTGCTTTAGTGCCACAAGCTTGAGTCGATTCAGGATGGAGCAACGTAAGAGGATGAGTAGCAGGGAATTGTGGAATGAAATGTTTTCGATCCCCTTTGGGTGCCTATTGGAATCTCTGGTAGGTGGTAGGCTTGCCACGAGGAAAGGGCAGTGAGAACTCAAGGCCTAGGTTTTTTGAGGGCTCCATTCCACTCTGCTCATCCAACATTGAGGCAGCAGAGAAGGACCATGAAGAAAGGTGTGGTTGAAGACTCTGTTCAAGGCAAGCAATTTCAAACTGCTGGAGATGGTGGTCTACTGGTTGCCCATATCTAAGGGAAGGAAGGTAGGTAGATTGTTCTGGTGGTGGTGGTGGATTTGGAGGAGTTTAGGACCAGTTGGCAGATTGAGTGGTAAGTTACATTTGAAAATTGAATCTAAAAATTTCATCAAGAGATTGTTGTTGCCTAGATGAGAAGCCATTGTAGCTTTGACATAGGATAATTTCTTCAATAAATGATAGTTCTCTGTTTCATATACTTAGAAGTAAACATTGCTACCATATCCTATGGTTCTCTATCTCATATACTTAGAAGTAAAAATTGCATCCACAACATAACCAATGTTGTTACAAGTTTTTTTTCTTTTTCAAATGCAATAATTGGAAAATAATTGCAATAACTGGTCTCTTGGGTGCAATGAAAAAGAATGGCCTTTTTGTGCATGTGTATGGGTTTGAGATTTTCTCCCACAGCTATACATGATCTTAAGCTTGGAGAAATGTGCCCTAAGAACAACCTTGTCAAAATTTATAGAATTCCAAGGCAGAGAAGAAAAATGATGCACATTTAACTGGTAATCTGGCATGTAAAAAAGCAGTTCAAGGAAATAAGGGGGCTAATGAAGGAACTTGAGGCCTCACCAACATTCTTTTTTTCTCTTCATCTGCATCTTAAATATGCTGTAAGATGATGGCCATGTAAAACAAAGAGGGCTAATGAAGGAACTTGAGGCCTCACCAACATTCTTTTTTTCTCTTCATCTGCATCTTAAATATGCTGTAAGATGATGGCCATGTAAAACAAAGATGCAAGAACAATTGCAAAGTTAGAGATAGTGGGTTTTCCATAACAAGTATGTAATTGAATTCAAAGCTTCAGGGAAAGTTGGATCTGCCATATCATATCATGAAACTGGTAGAGGACATCGGTCAAGTAATCGGTTTGTCATTACTGTTTATATATTAGGTGTTTGTCTCTTTGAGTGAATTCTAGGTGGCATGCCCAAAAATTGAATTATATGCATATATTGTTGTTATTTACATCCATCTTTCTGACTAATCTCATCAACAGTTTACTGTAAAACAATCCTGCTACTATAAGTAAATCGATTGATGGCAGTGCCACCAACATCAACCTCCGTGACAAATAGAAACTAGTAGCATAGGAAGCAATGAGCAACTACCCAATCCACCACCATTACATTGAGAGCATCACACATGGGATCCACCACTGCCAGGTGGCATGATGCATTGAATTGAAACACCCCTTCCCTAATATGTGTGGAAATTTCATAAAATACATGACTTTCCATCTGCTAGTAACACAATGGATTGCCCACCTTGGCATCCCCATCTAGAATACTATGTAAAAGAAAAAGAAAAACAAGCCCACCTTGGAATCCCTCTACCACCAAAAAATAAGTGACAATTAAACCTTGTTTGATGGAAGTGTTGAGAATTTGGAGGGCTGGAGATTAATACAAATTCTCTTCTTGATAATTACTTGTCGCCTTACTTGTGATACTTATGTCTTCTTCTTCTTTTAAGTTAGTTAATCTTTCATCAAGTCAATTATCAAAATGCACAAGACACAAAAGTCAGGCTCCTAGAGCCAGGGAAAAACCTCTCCCTGTTGGAGAGGAAAACCCGCAAAGAATTCTTCTTATAGATCTTCAAATGACAAGTACCATGACCCGGACTTAGACCCTTGACCTAGATATGCTTCCAAGACCTTGATCTTATTTGAATTGCTTGAACTGTGGGAAGGTAGATTTACCTTCCTCACTATTGCTGCCTCTTCTCCTTATGATGACTGTCTTAACTTCAGCAAATGCTTTCTTCAGATCAACAGCTTACACTCTTCTTGCACTTCTCTGCAACCTAACTTCAGCAATCCACAACCTGTACCTACTGTACTCTTCACAATTTACTTCTTGCTCTTCTGTTTTAGATCAGCGTATATCCTTTGTTCTGTATCCGTATTCATATGCTGCCCTCTTATCCGAGCTTATATACTCCCTTTTATCCGCAGGTATATACTGTCCTTCTATCCGCAATTTCTTCCTTTACAATGTCCGCAATTTCCTGAGATTAGGTCTGCAATTCTTCCTGAGATTAGGTCCGCAATTCTTCCTGAGATTAAGTTCTCAAACTTCCTGAGATTAGGTTCAGTCTTGTCCGCAATACTTCTCCACATATCCTCATTGTATCCTCCTCCTAATCCGCACTGTAATTTGCACTGTTATCTTAAAGATGTCCGCACACCTTGCTTGACCAAATGATCTGTAGCCTACGGTAATATATAGTGATTTGTTCTCATCCTTTAGGCCGACCATCCAAATGTATGAGGCCGACTATGACACAGCATGTAGGCCGACTTGGATTGTAATTTCTTCAACGTTTCGAGGGGTGTTTCTTCAGCAGCATTTTGAAGGTTGTCTTCACTATATCATGGAGCTTGTCTTTAACGACATACAAGGTCTTGGAGCATATGACAAAGACTAGATCTGACACTTAACTTTAAACCTAATGGACATCAAGAAGAAGTCCTACTTACTAAATTATGCTCATGAAACCCATGAAGCACATACAACAAAAATATATATTATTTGACTTCTTCTTTTTCATAAATTACATAGTCAACATGAAGACTGACCTAGTTACACTTTTCAACAGGAAGTCCCCATAATAATAATATATGTATTCTTTCATTAAGCTATAAAGACAAGACCAAATATGCCACGACTCCATTGACGAAGCCTGAAATATTAAGTTGGAATTAGGTAATTAGATATCATTGGTGAACAGAAAAAACCATGTTAATCTACTTGTTACCTCTCAAATCTTCCCTTCAAATGTTATAGAGTCCTTAAACAAGGTAGAACCTTCAGGGACACCACAACAATACTTTCTCTCACTCAAAATTGGTTTTTTCCGACACAATAGGGCATTCCCTAAAAATTGTTGTTTTAAGATTTTCCTTAAATGGGTGGTCGAATTTATTAAGACCAGCGCTCATCCAATTGGCTATGCAGTCAAGATCAATGAACAAGAGGGTTTGAATATGATGAAAAGGCATAGCAAGGCCATTAGCATGCTCTCTAACTATCCACATGCATGTTCTTCAATAGCAGAAAATTAAAGGAGGGCCCTTCCAAAAGTGTACCTCACAGCAAGTACAAAAGAACTGAGTAATAATGTGCAACCATGAACAAGAAAGGGGCAGCCATAGCCTCTGAATATGCGGAAATAACAACAGCAATATCCATATATTGCACCATGATTATAGCAAGAGAGGACAAGGGTTGAACCCCTAACCTAATGTCTTCTTATTTTAGCAAAATTTCCCTTCCTTAGAGACTACACCAGCACTTTGTACAAATAATTTCTAACCTGCTACACCATATCTTTGTTGGAAACATTGAGAGGGGGGTGAATCAATGTTTCTCTTCAATTAGTATTTTTAACTGCACAAAGCATTAATTATCATTAACATTAGATCAAACATAAATCAACATCACATGAACAGTAAACAACATCATTCAACAATGCATGATAATGAAGACACTAGACATGAGATTTTTAGGTGGAAACTTCATAATATTTGTCTTCAATAAATTTACATCAATTAGGAAGTTCCAACGTCCAAGATTTTTAGCTCCTATTGAAGGAAGCTCCAACTTCCAAGATTTTCAACTCCTATTGAAGGAGGCTCCAACCTGAAAGACGCTCTATCGCCCTAGTTTACAGACTCCATCCTAGAGGATGCTCCAACACCCTGTTTACCGACTCCAACTGGAAGGACGCTCCAACACCCTGTGCAGGCTTCTACCTGCCTTAGCACCACCCAGCCACCCTTATAAGCCGAAGGACCACAATATCATCTCATTTTCAAATTGGATCCACTTGTGCTCAATAACAAAATAAATAAAATCAAAGCAATCTGCTGACTTGTCAATATGCAGTACTGGCACAAGGTCGTCAACAACAATAACAACTTCCTCCACTCAAAAATAAAACCCTAGTAGCGTAAAATTTGTCAAGTTGTAAATTTATGTAGATGTTCTATGCTTGATGCAACTTTACTTTCTTTTTAATATCAGACAACAATCACATAAACAATAAAGTAAAATGTTGATAGAACATGCCAGTAGATCGACAAAAGACAAGCTAGAAATATATAATTGTGTTGGTGCGTTATGGTGGTCAACAGGATGCTTCAACCAACAAAGTCTCAATATGGTTAGCTAACCAGCAATGTCACACAACCCTCTAGGATAGCCAAACAGTCAACTCAAAAGTCAACACTGTCAGTCGACGGTCAACGCAAACAGCAGCAGCAACTAGGTCAACACTGAAAAGTCAAAGTCAACATTTTGCCTTAGAAATAGTGCTAGAAAATGCGGATTAGGGAAATCGAGATTTTGGGAAAGTTTTAGGTCTGTTTGACCTTGCGTTGACCAAAGTCAACGCTGGTCAAAGTTGCTGCAGAAACCCTAGCCGAAAACAGAAAACCGAAAACAGTTTTCTTCCTTGTTGCACTTTCCCATGTGTGAAGAGAAGAGACTCCAAGTGATTGAACCAATTAGATGAGGAGAGAGAATGCATGAGGATGAGATGAGTGTAATGTCCTCCAACGTTGACTTTATTTATTTCCATCATTGAGGGTGGGTGACACATCTGCTGGGGCACAAAACCTTAAGGCCGACTTGCACATATTTTGAATAGATTAAAAATAAATTCAAAATAAATGTTCTGCTCATCGGATCAAGATGATCTTTAGATCGATCTTGCACCTCTTCGAAAGAGGAACCCAATAAAAATATTGGTATCTTCATCTGAGCATCACAACATGGAGTTTGGACCTAGTTGTCCAAAATTAACACCCCCTCTCAACTAGGGAGAACTCCATCCACCTGTGCAATCCAAACATCATGCATCATCCTGCCGTAACTTGCTTTGCTGGCTTCTTTATTTCAGAACAAAAGTGGGTCAGTCACAAAGACATCATTCCCGGCTGACAGATTCAGCATAGAGGTTTGAAACCTCTATAGGACTCACAAAGAGTCTCATACCAACCCGAAGTCAGTAGGAGGTCCGAAACCTCACTAGACTTATGTAGATGTTCTATGCTTGATGCAACTTTACTTTCTCTTCAATATTAGACAGCAATCACATAAACAATAAAGTAAAATGCTGATAGTACATACTAGTAGATCGACAGAAGACAAGCCAAAAATATATAAGTGTGTTGGTGTGTTACGGCAGTCAATAAGATGCTTCAACCAACAAAGTCTCAATATGGTCAACGAACTAGCAATGTCACACAACCCTCAAGGACAGCCAAACGGTCAACTCAAAAGTCAACCCAAAAAGTCAACGGTCAACACAAACAATAGTAGCAGCTAGGTCAATGCTGAAAAGTCAAAGTCAACGTTTTGCCTCGGGAATAGTGCCAAAAAATGCGGATTAGGAAAATCGAACTTTTGGGAGAGTTTCGGGTCGATTTGACCTTGCGTTGACCAAAGTCAACACTGGTCAAAGTTTGCTGCAGAAACCCTAGACCGAAATTAGAAATGTGCTGCTGCTGGAAATTTCCCACGTGTGGAGAGAAGAGCCACCAAGGACATCGAACCAATCAAATGAGAGAGAAAATGTGTGAGCATGAGATGAGTGAAAATGTCCTCCAACGTTGACCAATATATATCCATCAGTGAGGGTGTGTGACACAACTGCTGGGGCACAAAACCTTAAGGCCGATCTGCGCATATCTTGAATCGATTCAAAATAAATTTTCTGCTCATCGGATCAAGATGATCTTTAGATTGATCCTGCACCTCTCTGAAAGAGGAACCCAATAAAAATATTGGTATCTTCATCTGAGCATCACAACATGGAGTTTGGACCTAGTTGTCCAAAATTAACACTCCCTCTCAACTAGGGAGAACTCCATCCACCTGTGCAATCCAAACATCGTGCGTCATCTCGCCGTAACTTGCTTTGTTGGCTTCTTTATTTCAGAACAGAAGAGGGTCAGTCACAAATACATCATTCCCGGTTGATAGATTTAGCCCAGAGGTCCGAAACCTCTATAGGACTCACAAAGAGTCTCATACCAACCCGAAGTTGGTTTACTTGACCCGAAGTCAGTAGGAGGTCCGAAACCTCACTATACTTTATCTCAGATCAAGTGGTTGGATCGTGCCATCCTAGATAGAGAGTACGACAATCTCTGATGCGTCCATTAGTCTTTGCTACTAGTCTCTAACTTTTCCCACCTCATTGGCCAAATGAGAGGTACTTCCTATGAGCCCTGAACTCAATGGGTAGGATGCATACAGGGTACAGATAATGAGAGGTGAACCAACTCAATCATCACAACGGTGGGGCAGAAGCACACCAACATTGTTCGGCAAGCCTAGCCCTGTGGTTTCTTATAGCTCTGAGAAGCTATCCCCAAAGCCCCCCAGAGCTCCCAGAGCTCATCGTCCAACAGGACCCTCAGCATAGGGTCGTTCCACGATACCAAGACTCTCACGAAAGGTTAGGAACTTGACCTTCCCCAGGGGCTTTGTGAGAATATCCACGACCTGCTCATCAGTTCCTATATGATCGAGCCTTACGGCGCCTCGCTGTACCATATCCCGGATAAAGTGGTACCTGATATCAATATGCTTGGATTGATCGTGAACGACGGGATTCTCGGACAATCGAATCCCACTCTGGTTATCTCAGAGTATCACGGTGGTATCTAGCACATGCCCGAACAACTCACTGAAGAGCTTTCACAACTAAACTGCTTCACAACTGGCCATACTCGCTGTAATTTATTTGGGCGCCACGGTGCTCAAAGCCACCGACTTCTGCTTCCTGCTCATCCATGATATCAAAGCAGATCCAAGTGTGAAGCAGCATCCTGATGTGCTTTTACGATCCACCACACTGCTAGCCCAATCGGACGGGTGTTCACTAAGAACATTAGGGCCCCTGTTGAGATTTTGTGTATTTGGGGTAGCATCAGTTGTGCTCTAGGTCCCAAATTTTGACGAAGGACTAGAGTTCACCTGATCTACAAGACCCAGAAATGGATTTGGGAAATTTCATCTGGTTTAGGAGATATTAAATTAATTAATTATTTTAATGTATTTCCTAAGTTAAAACTTAGGAAAATAAAACAATTAAAGTGAATTTAATTAAACATGTGATGAAATTGTCTTAAGTCACACGGATCAAGCTTTCTTTTAATCTTAGCCATTGATTAAAGATTTAATCTTGGCCGTTGATTTGTCAACGAGAAAAGTATAAAGGAAAGGCTTGGGGTCATTTGTAAGACACACATAGGTAGAGCACTGAAGCTAAGCTGAGATTCTAGGGCGGGGTTGCGAAGAATTTTCGTTGCTCAGCTTGCAGAGAGGGGAATTTAGATTTTGCAACATCTACTCGAACGGGCTCAGGAATACGTGGTTAAAGTAGAGAAGAGATCAGGAAAGACAACGTAGAGGAAGGCAGCGACAGACGACAGCAGCAGCAATAGACGACAGCAGTAGCAGCAGCAGCAGCAGCAAGGACAGCGTGATTTTCAGGAAACCCTTCAGGGGTTACGCAGAGACCCTTAGGGGCAGCGAAGTGATTGCGTCACCCAGTCTGGGGTACCGCAGTCCCTTCCAGTGACAACGCTAAGCATTTGGAGGCCTTCAGAGGCTGATGCAGTGTCTTTCAGGGGCAAATCTGGGGTTTCTAGGCCTAGATCTGGCTGAGTTTTGTAAATCCCGTTTGAGGGTGTGGATCAGTCAGTATTATTGGTCTTAGATCAACCAGGTGCTGCAGATCTAGAGTTTTCTCTGTAGTGTTTTCCAGATCTAGAACCCAGAGTTGTGTATTCAGAAATATTCTTAATAATAGAGCCCCCCAGCAGCTAGAGATCAGTTTTCCCACATTGGGTTTTTCCGAGGACAGTTTGTCCAGAAATAACTGTGTCACTTTGTCTATGTGTGCATGTGCTTATTCTAGTTCTGAATTGGTAGAGATCTGTTATGTGTTTTGCTTTGATGTTAACTTGAATTTATTCAGTTGACAACTTGTATAAGTAGGAGAAGCTTAACCGGATTAACAGAAATAATTTCTGCATAAGAATTAAGATTCAGAAATTTTTACATGGTATCAGAGCAATTGCAGATCTAGAAGGGTCATCATCTGAAGCATCTAAAGGATCTAGCTATAGAAAGAAGCTGGAAAGGCAGCAGAAAAGAAGATCTGAAGGGACAACGTAGTTTTCAGGAGGAGATTCACGCAAAGGGAAGGGTGATGCTATCCAGCGCTGTGTCCTAGCAAGCCCACACAATTACTGCGCAGAGGCAGCTCAGAAACAACGTTGGTTGGGTCTGAAGCTAGCCAGTGTGACTCAGATCTGAATTTGTCAGATCCAGAAAAAGTCTGCAGAAAAGTTGCAAAAATTCAGAAGAGCTGGTGGGGTTAAAACTTCTGAAGTTTTCGGATTTTTAACCTTAGCACAAGTGACAAAGTTTGGGAAGAGATCAACTTCTCAGAGAGTTTCTTGCCAAAGGAAACTTGCAGTTTGGTCAGAGGATCAAAGAAGAAGCTGAATCATAGTTGATTTGGTGGATTTCCAAGGAGGGAAATCAAGTGTCAGAGGGAGCAGAGGGTTCCCAGTTCGAAAAGGACCCTAGATCTAAGATCTCTAGCATAGAGAAGAGGAGCTCCGACACATTCTGAGCAGATGGCTCCTCATGGACTGTGTGATCAGGATAGGCTAGAGGGCCTCTCAAACTTTTCGGTATGGAAAGCTAGGATCCTGATTGTCCTAGAGGCATATGGTCTAAGAGATCATGCAGAGCAGACCTTGGCCACGCCGACAGACGCGGATCTCCTACGGAATCATAGAGAAGCTGCTGGGCATGCCAAGCGGCTGAAAATGGACAATATCAAGGATCATATTGTGCCACACATAGCTGAGAAGAGGACAGCTAATGAGATGTGGAAGGCCTTGACTTCCCTATATGAGGGAAAATCAGTCCAAAGAAAGATGCTGTTGGAGGCCCAAATGAGGTCATTCATGATGACCAAGGGAGAAGACATCAAGCATTTCCTCTTCAGATTGCAGTCAATTAGGGATCAACTGACTGCAACAGGTGCAACTGTAGATGATGCAGTGATAGTCAGGACTGCCCTCAATGCAGTCACAGATGAGTGGGAAACCTTTGTCCAAAGTATCTTGGGTAGAGTGGACCTCCCAGATTGGGACAGCTTGTGGTCGATCTTGTGGCAAGAAGAACTACGAAGATTCACCAAGAAGCAGCACAGCCCTGCGTTGAGCAAGGTTAAGAAGGAAGAGGAGGAAGATGCAGCCTTGGCATCGAAGAAGTAGCCGAAGAAGAAGGATCTTTCTAAGATCAAGTGCTTCTAGTGTGGCGAAATGGGACATTTTTCCAGCCATTGTCTAGAAAAGAAGAAGGACAAGGAAGCATCTTCTCCCAAATCAGTGGTGGCAGATGATGGGTCGGGAGATGATGTAGCCATGAGTGCTCATGAACCACTGAGGTGGGGTGACATGGACATGTAGAGGAGCTACATGGAAGTAAGGCGGGATCCTTGAGCAGCTCATCTCTTGGATCACAAGCGAGCTACGACAGCCTTAAGACAGTAGCGGGACAAGTGGAGCAGTGGGTGCATAGATCACAGATGAGGCATAAGCAGAAGCAGATTTGGAGGCTGGGAGGAGTAGCGCAGAGCATAGCAACAACAACATAGAATCAATAGCAGCGTAGAGGCTGATGTGGCTTCAGCAGCGCAGTGCAATACTGGTTACGCAGTGCAGAGCCGCAGCAACGTAGAGAGCTTTAGAGGGACATCGCAGTGCAGCAACAACGTGATAGATTTCAACACAAGGAGCTGATGTGACTTCAGTAGTGCAAAGGGAGTCTGATTACATAGGCAGAGTTGTAGCTATGCTTTGTTCTTT
Organism: Pinus albicaulis; assembly: GCA_034641835.2. Lineage (NCBI taxonomy): Eukaryota > Viridiplantae > Streptophyta > Pinopsida > Pinales > Pinaceae > Pinus > Pinus albicaulis. Next base: position 1,159,278,273 of record CM076578.1, on the reverse strand, counting down.
AGATGCCAACACAAATTTGTAGCCTATGGAGCTTCAGTGATGAGGATGTAGCCCATCTGACTTGTTTGTCAAAGATTGGGCAGGAGATTCAGTTGCTTCTCTCAATAAATGGTGCAGTACGTGATCCAACATTGACGATGCTATGGTGACATAAATATAGCAAGTTGAGAGGGAGGCTGAGTACGATGGTTGCGATCGGCAGTCATGGGCGGCCCCAAAATAGCGATGGTAAGTAAGTTGAGTGTGGGAAATAGCTTGACAACTTGGGACAGTGCCAAATGTGTATTTATGGTATGATGTATTGCTAGAGCACACATGATGCTAGAGGAGTGTTGAATTTTGTGTGTTGTTAGCATTAGTTGTGCTCTAGTTAAATTTTGAGGAAGATAGGTTCACTTGATCTACAAAGACCCATAAATGGATATGGAAATTTCATCTGGTTTAGGAGATATTATATTAATTAATTATTTTAATGTATTTCCTAAGTTAAAAACTTAGGAAAATAAAATAATTAAAAGTGAATTTAATTAAACATGTGATGAAATTGTTCTTAATCCATGGATCAAGCTTTCTTTTAATCTTGTACGTGATTAAAGATTTAATCTTGCTTGAATTTATTTAATAATGAAAAGTATAAAGAAGAGCTTGGGGTCATTGTGAACTACCTGAGCGGGCGTGCTAAATAGGCGGAATTCTAGAGCGGGAGTTGCTAGAATTCTCCAAGTGTTTCGATTTAACGAGGGAATTTAGACCAAGGAGATGATTTGATCCCGGTCTAGAATACACAAGAAACGAAGAAGAATCGGGGAAGCAGTAGAAGGAAGCGATGATAGCGACCTTTGGAACGATGACGACGACAACAACGAACGGTAGCAACAACGGAGCCGGCGGCTGACAGCGGTGGTAGATGACGGCCAACAGACGACGGCGGTGGTAGCGGCCAAACGTCAACTTGTGACAAGGACCACGTGATTTTCAGGAAACCCTTCAGGGGTTACATAGAGACCCTTAGGGGCAGCGTAGTGACTGCGTCACCCAGTCTAGGGTAACGCAACCCCTTTCAGTGACAACGTTGAGCATTTGGAGGCCTTCAGAGGCTGACGCAGTGTCTTTTAGGGGTAGATATGGGGTTTCTAGGCCTAGATCTGGCTGAGTTCTGTAAATCCCATTTGAGGGTGTGGATCAGTTAGTATTGTTGGTCTTAGATCAGCCAGGTGTTGCAGATCTAGATTTTTCTCTGTGGGGTTTTCCAGATCTGGAACCCAGAGTTGTGTATTCAAAAATATTCTTAATAATAGAGCCCTCCAGCAACCAGAGACCGGTTTTCCCACATTGGGTTTTTTTGGAGACAGTTTGTCCAGAAATCACTGTGTCACTTTGTCTATGTGTGCATGTGCTTATTCTAGATTTGAATTGGTAGAGATATGTTATGTGTTTTGCTTTGATTTTAACTTGAATTTATTCAGTTGATAACTTGTATAAGTAGGAGAAGCTTAATCGGATTAACAGAAATAATTTCTGCATAAGAATTAAGATTCAGAAATTTCTACGCAGCTGATCTATACTCGCAGGGTTTGCTAACATGGCCCAATAAGCCACAAGCACTCAACTTCAGTTTGAGCTCCATCGGTAATCTAATAATCTGACTCATGTTCACCACATACCAAATTTTCTAGAAGTTTACAAATGTATTTTCCTAAAATTGCCATGTGTCTCCTTACTGCCCAGTGCCTGGAGAAAGGAATGACTACCAGGTACATCATTCGTAACCTGAACAAACCTGTTTCAATCGATGAATGAGAGGGACAAGACTGGCCGTAAAGAGGTCACTCACATACAACACTAGAATGAGAGGTTCAGACACAGTGAAGCCCAGCTTCATCAAGTAGCTATCTATCCTCTCTTACCAAGCTCTGGGTGCTTGCTTCAACCCATAGAGGGCTTTCTTCAACCTGCAGACATGAGTGTCCCGATCCTGAACTTCAAACCCCAGAGGTTGTTCTACATACACCTCTTCTTTTATTGCACCATGCAGAAAAGCGGTCTTGACATCCATCCGATGAAGACTCCACCCGCGCAGTGTGCCATGTGAAGCAGATAGATCGGATGGTATATCTGCCACAGCAAATATGCCATCACAAATTATGCAGCTTCCTCTTGAGAGAAGCCACGGCAAAGAATCTACCTTGAACTTTCAACACTTCCATCCATCCATGATTGACCTACTACTGAGAGATTGCCCGCTGGTCCTCCGGGTCTTGGAACCACATCCCAAACATCATTATTCATAATGGACTCATACTCTTCGTGCATAACATCCTTCCATACTTTATGCTTTACGACTTCCTCAAAGGATCCAAGCTCGGATTGTATAATAGTACTCATGGCTGCTAGATACCCTTGGTATCTACTCAAGTCCTTGCTTTCACGGAATGTCCCCCTTGGGGCCGCATGTCCCTCAGCATCCTCAAGAGTGTCCCTAAGCCATGATGGTCTCTTTCCCAGTGAAGGAGGTATAAATTGGGTCCATTAGTCCTCTCAAAGATTGGCATCGTCTCATCCTTCTGCTCTTCTTGATTCTAGGTTTGCCTAAGGATCTTCCTGCATCTTGGAACATTTCCTCAGTGGAAGTATCTTGTCAAAGGTGACACCGTGGTATATCTCCCACTTCCCGATGCCTATGCCGCCTTCGAGAAATTCTAAAGCTCTTAAAGCTAAGAAGCCCACAAACATCTTTTTTGTTTTTATCCACCCAACTGGAGTGGGCACATAGTACAATATAGGGTCAAAATTTAAAATGTGAGACGTCAGGTTTCTTACCAGAGAAAGCCTCTTCGGGAGTTTTGGAGTCTAGAGCGGAATGCGAGCATCGGTTTTGTATGTACACAACAGTGTTCGCAGCTTTTCCCCACAGAAACTTCGGTAGACCTTGGTCACATAACATGGCACGCGCAACTTCCACAATGGTCCTATTCTTTCGTTCATCAACGCCATCCTGCTTAGGAGTATATACGGTTGTGGTCTCCCTCTTGATTCCAGCTTCTTTGCAAAAGTTCTTGAACTCGTTCGTCTCATATTCAGTGCCATTATCAGTCCTCAATATCTTGATCTTCTTCCCTGTTAGATTTTCCACCAAGGCTTTGAAAGTACGAAACCACATGAAAGCCTCATCCTTCTTATTCAAGAAGTATATCCAGGTTTTGCGAAAGAAGTCATCTATGAATGTCATATAATAAGAGCATCCTCCCAAAAATGTCACGGGCAACATCCCAAATAGATTAGAATGTATCAATTGCAAGACATTAGATGTCTTTGTGACACTTAAGGGGAAAGGTCCCCTTGTATGTTTTACTTCGGCACAACCCTGACATACACCTTCATGATTACTTGAAAACTTGGGCATCCCCGTCACCCCCTTCCTTGCTTCGGGAAGGGCCTTGTAGTGAAGGTGTCCAAACCTCCAGTGCCATAGTTCACGGTCGAATAGTATCACACATCATCGCTCCTAGTGGACTTCGTCCAACCCGGTAGAGTGTTGTATAAACTCTAAACCTAATCGTGATAGCCCCCCCCCAAAACTCTTCTTCCGTATGCACACCTTCCCATCAATGAATGTGCCACATTGAAACCTTTGTCTTCAATGGCCGATATAGACACAAGGTTCTTCTTCAAATTAGGTACATGTATACATCTTAAAAGCAGAGGACTTGACCTTGTTATTTTGGAGGGTCATAGTCCCCGTCCTTTTCTTACTCTGTGAAATGTGGCATTATCTCCAAGGATAATTTCCATATTAGTATCCTTCTCAATCATATTAGAAAGTGCTTCCTTGAACCCAGTGATGTGCCTTGAGGCACCACTACCTATCAACCAAACATTCATAGTGTCAGGTGGAGATGCAGCAGAGAAGGCAGATACAAGAATGAATTCATTTATTTTATCAACAACATTAGATTCCTCATACCTGGAGTTTCTCGACCTCTTGAAAGGTTGACCATTCCGCCGGAGGGAGCTTTCCTCTTTCCCTTGAACCTGTTGTTCCTTCGATTGCCATTCCTCTGGTTGTTGTTGTTGTCATGATCATCAGGAGAATCCTTCTTGAAAGGGCATTCTCTAGCATAGTGACTTGGCCTATGACAAGTGTAACACTTTCGCTTCTTTCCTTGGGCCCCTGATCTTCCATTGTTCTTTGGACCACCAAAGTTCTTCTTTCTAGAATGAGCAGCGTAGGCAACATTTCCTTCATTTTCATACTCCTTCATTCTTGTCTCTTCTTGTACGCATCTCGATAGTACTTCATCAAAGTCAGGTATCACATTATTATTGAGAATGGTAGTGTTGAACACATGCCATTCGAATGAGAGCCCTCCAAGTGCGGTGAGTACCATCTCTTGATCAGCTATTGTCTCCCCAATAACCAGCAGATTGTTCCTGATCTCGGTCAACTTCAGAAAATATGATTGAACAGACTCATCCTTGCCTTTCTTCAGATTCTTCAATTGATTCTTTAAGAATAGGACTTGATTTGCATTGTTGGCCTTGAACATGTGGTCCAACTTATTATACATCTCTTTGGATGTGCCCAGCTCAGAGATGTAGGCAACCAAACTCTTGTTAATTGAGTCCCTGATCATCAACTTTGCTTTGATCTCCCCCTTCTTATACTTTGTTTTGGCAACAACAGTAGTAGTGGATGGAGGCTCTTGGATTTTACTTTGCACATAGTGCATGACATCTTGTTCTTCCAAGTTAAGATCCATTGTCATCTTCCAAGCATGGAAATCATCCTTCCCAGTCAATTTTTCATCAGCCTTAAAGTCATTGTAGTTTGAGGAACCCATCCTCTTCTTTGGTGATTGCTACAAATTAGGGCTTTGTCTTTACCTTAGCTCTAATACCATGTAAATTTATGTAGATGTTCTATGCTTGATGCAACTTTACTTTCTCTTCAATATTAGACATCAATCACATAAACAATAAAGTAAAATGTTGATAGAACATACCAGTAGATCAACAGAAGACAAGCCATATATATATATATATAATTGTGTTGGTGCATTACGACGGTCAATAGGATGCTTCAACCAACAAAGTCTCAATAGGGTCAGCCAACCAGCAATTTCACACAACCCTCTAGGACAGCGAAATGGTCAAATCAAAAGTCAACCCAAAAAGTCAATGGTCAACACAAATAGCAGCAGCAGCTAGGTCAACGCTGAAAAGTCAAAGTCAACGTTTTGCCTCAAGAATAGTGCCAAAAATGCGGATTAGGAAAATCGAACTTTTGGGAGAGTTTCGGGTCGATTTGACCTTGCGTTGACCAAAGTCAACGCTGGTCAAAGTTTGCTACAGAAACCCTAGATCGAAATAAAAAATGTGCTGCTATTGGAAATTTCCCATGTGTGGAGAGAAGAGCCACCAAGGACATCGAACCAATCAGATGAGGAGAGAGAGAATGTGTGAGGATGAGATGAGTGAAAATGTCCTCCAATGTTGACCAATATATATCCATCAGTGAGGGTGTGTGACACAATTGCTGGGGCACAAAACCTTAAGGCCGACCTGCATATATCTTGAATAAACTCAAAATAAATGTTCTGCTCATTGGATCAAGATGGTCTTTAGATTAATCTTGCACCTCTCCGAAAGAGGAACCCAATAAAAATATTGGTATCTTCATCTGAGCATCACAACATGGAGTTTGGACCTAGTTGTCCAAACTTAACAACCTAGTTGTCCAAAATTAACACTCCCTCTCAATTAGGGAGAACTCCATCCACCTGTGCAATCCAAACATCGTGTGTCATCCTGCTGTAACTTGCTTTGCTGGCTTCTTTATTTCAGAACAAAAGTGGGTCAGTCACAAAGACATCATTCCCAGCTGACAAATTCAACCTAGAGGTCCGAAACCTCTATAGGACTCACAAAGAGTCTCATACCAACCCAAAGTTGGTTTATCTGACCCGAAGTCAGTAGGAGGTTTGAAACCTCACTAGACTTGATACCATATCAAGTGGTTGGACCGTGCCATCCTAGATAGAGAGTATGACAATCTCTGATGTGTCCATCAGTCTTTGCTACTAGTCTCTAGCTTTTCCCACCTCACTGGCCAAATGAGAGGTACTTTCCATGAGCCCTGCTCTCAATGGGTAGGATGCATACGGGGCACAGATAATGAGAGGTGAACCAACTCAATCATCACAACGGTGGGGCAGAAGCACACCAACAAGGTTTGGCAAGCCTAGCCTTGTGGTTGCTTATAGCTCCGAGAAGCTTTCCCCAAAGCCCCCCCAAAGCTCCGAGAGCTCATCGTCCAACAGGACCCTCAGAATAGGGTTGTTCCATGATACCAAGATTCTCACGGAAGGTTAGGAACTTGACCTTCCCTAGGGGCTTTGTGAGAATATCCGCGACCTGCTCATCAGTTCCTCTATGATCGAGCCTTACGGCGCCTCGCTGTACCATATCCCAGATAAAGTTGTACTTGATATCAATATGCTTGGATCAATTGTGTGATTCTCGGACAACCGAATCCCACTCTGGTTATCACAGAGTATCATGGTGGTATCTAGCACATGCCCGAACAACTCACTGAAGAGCTTTCGCAACTAGACTGCTTCACAGCAGGCCATACTCGTTGCAATGTATTCGGCCTCCGCGGTGCTCAAAGCCACCGACTTCTGCTTCCTGCTCATCCATGATATCGAAGCAGAACCAAGTGTGAAGCAGCATCCCGATGTGCTCTTACGATCCACCACCTTGCCAGCCCAATCAGTATCAGTGTATCCCAGGAGTGTCACGCTCCTGACAATGTATCTCAGACCATGGTTTATCGTGCCCCGAAGATATCTTAGAAGATTCTTGGCACCAACCCAGTGAGTGTGATGAGGCTCAACCATTTGTTGACTCAAAGTGTTCACTGCAAAACATATGTCTGGACGGGTGTTCACTAAGAACATCAGGGTCCCTACGAGTTGATGATACTCCGTAGGATTTGCTAACACGGGCCTAACAACGCTGCCACTCAACTTCTTAAAGTTGAGCTCCATCGGTGTCGACACGGTCTTATAGTCCACCATACCAAATCTTTACAGAAGCTTCACAATGTATTTTCCTTGAGAAAGGAAAATCTCGCCAGGTCTCTGCTAGACCTCCAGGCCTAGGAAGTAATGCATCAGTCCTAGATCCTTCATCTTGAACTCAGCAGCGAGCTCCCTCTTGCATTGATGAATGAGAGGGTCAGTACTTGTCAGGAAGAGGTCGTCCACATACAACACTAGAATGAGAGGCTTCTCTCTATCAACCTTGAAGTAAAGGTTCGGATCAACATTACTACAAGTGAAGCCCAGCTTCATCAGGTAGTATCTATCCTCTTGTACCAAGCTCTGGGTGCTTGCTTTAGCCCATACAGGGCTTTCTTCAACCTACAGACATCAGTGTCCCGATCCTGGACTTCGAACCCCAGAGGTTGCTCTACATACACCTCTTCCTTTATCGCACTATGCAGAAATGCGTTCTTTACATCCATCTGATAAAGACTCCATCCTTGCGTAGCAACAAGAGCTATGATAGATCGAATGGTGGTATATCGAGCCACAGGTGCAAATATGTCATCATAGTCTATGCCTTCCTTCTGAGAGAATCCATGGGCAACAAATCTTGCCTTGAACTTTTTAGCATTTCCATCAGATCCATGCTTGATCTTGTAGAGCTATTTTGAGGTGACAACTGCTTTGTCCTTCGGTCTTGAAACCACATCCCAGACATCATTCTTCATTATGGACTCATACTCTTCGTGCATAGCATCCTTCCAGACTTGATGCTTTACGACTTCCTCAAAAGATCCAAGCTCAAATTGTACAATAGTACTCATGGCTGCCAGATACCCTTGGTATCTACTCGGCTTCTTGCTTTCACGGAATGTCCCCCTTGGGGCCATATGCCCCTCGGCATCCTCATGAGTGTCCCTGAGCCATGATGGTCTCTTCGCCAGTGAAGGAGGTGGATCAATCGGGTCCATCGGTCCTTCAGCATCGGGCATCATCTCATCCTTTGGTTCTTCTTGATTTCCAGGCCTTGCTTCATGATCTTCCTCAGATCTCGGAAGATTGACTACTTTCCTTAGGGAAGTATCTTCGTCAAAGGTGACATCGTGGCATATCTCCACTTCCCTTTGACCAGGCACATAGACTCTATAGGCCTTCGAAGTTTCGCTGTAGCCCACAAACATTCCCTTCTTCCCAGAAGCATCCAGCTTGCTCCTCTTCTCTTTCGGCACATGAAAATAAACAGGACATCCAAAAACTCTAAAATGTGAGACGTTAGGTTTCTTACCAGTGAAAACTTCTTCGGGAGTTTTGGAGTCCAGTGCGGAATGTGGGCATCGGTTTTGTATGTACACAGCAGTGTTTGCAGTTTCTCCCCATAGAAACTTCGGTAGACCCTGGTCACATAGGATGGCACGGGGAGCTTCCACAATGGTCTTGTTCTTTTGTTCAACAACGTCGTTCTGCTCAGGAGTATAGACAGTTGTGGTCTCCCTCTTGATGCCAACTTCTCTGCAAAAGTTCTTGAACTCGTTTGTCTCATATTCAGTGCCATTATCGGTCCTCAATATCTTGATCTTCTTCCCTATCATATTTTCCACCAAGGCTTTGAAGGTACGAAACCACATGAAAGCCTCATCCTTCTTCTTCAAGAAGTATATTCAGGTTTTGCGAGAGAGGTCATCTATGAACGTCATATAATAAGTACATCCTCCCAAGGATGTCACGGGCAGCCTACTAGACAGATCAGAATGTACTAATTGCAAGACATCAGATGTCTTTGTGACGCTTGAGGGGAAAGGGCCCCTTGTATGCTTTCCTTCAGCACAACCCTGACATACACCTTCATGATTATTTGAGAATTCGGGCATCCCCGTCTCCACCTTCCTTGCTTCGGGAAGGGCCTTGTAGTGAAGGTGCCCAAACCTCTGGTGCCATAGTTCAGTCTGTCGGATAGTATCACATGTCATCGCTCCTAGTGGACTTCCTCCAACCTGGTAGAGTGTATCAACTCTAAACCCAATCGTGATAGCTTCCTTGAAGCTATTCTTCCACATGCACACCTTTACATCAATGAATGCCACATTGAATCCTTTGTCTTCCATGGCCGATATAGACACAAGGTTCTTCTTCAAATTAGGTACATAGAGTACATCCTGTAAGCAGAGGACTTGACCTTGAGACAAGTGGAGGGTCACAGTCCCTGTCCCTTTCACAGGATATGTGGCATTATCTCCAAGGATAATTTCCAGATTAGTATCCTTCTCAACTATATTAGAGAGTGCTTCCTTGAACCCAGTGATGTGCCTTGAGGCACCACTATCTATCAACCATACGTACATAGTGTCAGGTGGAGATGCAACAGAGAAGGCAGATACAAGAATGAATTCATTTCTTTTATCAACAACGTTTGATTCCTCATACCTGGAGTTTCTCGACCTTTTGAAAGGTTGACCATTTCCGCCAGAGGGAGCCTTCCTCTTTCCCTTGAACCTGTTGTTCCTTTGATTTCCATTCCTCCGATTGTTGTTGTTGTCATCACCATTGGGAGAATCCTTGTTGAAAGGGCATTCTCTAGCATAGTGACCTGGCCTATGACAAGTGTAACACTTGCCCTTCTTTCCTTGGGCCCCTGCTCTTCCTTTGTTCTTTGGACCACCATAGTTCTTCTTTCTAGAATGAGAAGCATAGGCAGCATTTCCTTCATTTTCATACTCCTTCATTCTTGTCTCTTCTTGAACGCATCTCGATACTACTTCGTCAAAGTCAGGTATCGCATTATTATTGAGAATGGTAGTATTGAACACATGCCATTCGGATGAGAGCCCTCCAAGTGCGGTGAGTACCATCTCTTGATCAGCGATTGTCTCCCCAATAGCCAGCAGATTGTTCCTGATCTCGGTTAGCTTCAGAAAATATGATTGAACAGACTCATCCCTGCCTTTCTTCAGATTCTTCAATTGATTCTTGAAGAATAGGACTTGATTCGCATTGTTGGCCTTGAACATGTGGACCAACTTATCATATACCTCTTTGGATGTGCTCAGCTCAGAGATGTAGGCAACCAGACTCTTGTGAATTGAGTCCCTGATCATTAGCTTTGCCTTGATCTCCCCCTTCTTGTACTTTGTTTTGGTAGCAGTGGATGGAGGCTCTTGGATTTTACCCTACACATATTCCATAACATCTTGGTCTTCCAAGTTAAGATCCAATGTCATCTTCCAAGCATGGAAGTCATCCTTCCTAGTCAATTTTCCATCAGCCTTGAAGCCATTGTAGTTTGAGGAACCCATCCTCTTCTTTGGTGATTGCTACAAATTAGGGCTTTGTCTTCACCTCAGCTCTTACACCATGTAAATTTATGTAGATGTTCTATGCTTGATGCAACTTTACTTTCTTTTCAATATTAGAAAACAATCACATAAACAATAAAGTAAAATGCTGATAGAACATACCAGTAGATCGACAGAAGACAAGCCAGAAATATATTATTGTGTTGGTGCGTTATGGCGGTCAATGGAATGCTTCAACCAACAAAGTCTCAATATGTTCAGCCAACCAGCAATGTCACACAACCCTCTAGGACAGCGAAATAGTCAACTCAAAAGTCAACCCAAAAGTCAACACTGAAAAGTCAAAGTAAACGTTTTGCCTCGAAAATAGTGCCAGAAAATGCGGATTAGGGAAATCGAGATTTTGGGAAAGTTTTAGGCCTATTTGACCTTGCGTTGACCAAAATCAATGCTGGTCAAAGTTGCTACAGAAACCCTAGCCGAAAAAAGAAATCCGAAAACAATTTTCTTCCTTGCTGCACTTTCCCACGTGTGAAGAGAAGAGACTCCAAGTGATCAAACCAATCAGATGAGGAGAGAGAATGTGTGAGGATGAGATGGGTGAAATGTCCTCCAACGTTGACCTTATTTATATCCATCATTGAGGGTGTGTGACACATCTGCTGGGGCACAAAACCTTAAGGGCGACCTGCACATATTTTGAATAGATTAAAAAGAAATTCAAAATAAATGTTCTGCTCATCGGATCAATATGATCTTTAGATCGATCTTGCACCTCTCCGAAAGAGGAACCCAATAAAAATATTGGTATCTTCATCTGAGCATCACAACATGGAGTTTGGACCTAGTTGTCCAAAATTAACGAAGTCCACTGTCACAATCAATTTTGCTTTTGCATAACATCAATACCAAACCCTAGCTGATCAAGCCATGGCATTAAAAGTTCTCGGTTCAATAGATAGATCTGCTATAGCTCATCAGGTATATCTAATGACATACCCTAGATCCTTAACAAGCCTCTTTTGCACAACTGATGTCACTAAAATGCCTCTACTTATCCATAGCATTAAGTCCTGTAAAGAAATCAATATAGTTTTGCAAACAACCTCCCTCTGCTCATCCACCATATACAAACTCACCCATGCTCTCTGCTAATGCAATAACATCAAACCCTAGGTAGAATACTCATTTACTTTCAATACATATTTTGGCCATCAAATATGAGTCACAACAACTTCAAACAAGTCTAGCTGCATCTGATTCTCAACCCTGATCGCCCAACGTCTTCTAGTTTTCAATTTAGATCAATAATGACTTCCAAAACAAACCATATATTAGCTGTTCAACAAAATTGCGGTTATAGGGCACATTCTACAATATGACAGAAAATCAGTGCCAGTTCTACAAAAAGATCACCAAATTTCAGCCAACTCACTGAAAGCGCTAACAATGCAACAAAATTACATGACATGAATATAATGTTGCTATAGTATTTGACTTTTCCACTTCTGTGGGTAGGTATTGATCTTTTGGTGAGTTCACGCTATGCTTACGATGGCATGTACAAGAGTTCGTGTCTCACAGGAAATAACAATACATGTTGACTAATAAAACTCGCTTGGATTCCCAATTCCTTCTCACAAAGCTAATTAAGACTCATACATTTCGTGTTCTAGCTCAATGCTTGGCTTCAACAACAAACTTTGTAACAGACCCGTCAATTCTTGTTGTTGGTCAATGCTCCACATAAACAGAGTACTAAAACAAAACTTCAATTACAAGCCTGTGGATATATTAACCTCTAGATATTCCCAAGCCATCGCTTAGCTCTGTGTATCGTCACAAACGATCGTGTTGGACATTGGATAAACCAACGCTCCCCGTGTGTTTCACGACATGGACTAACCGCCTCTCGTGGATCCTTATCTCTGGCGATGCGATCGTTGACTAACACATGTGTGTTTTGGTCTAATGACAATTGTGATTACCAACAAGTGGTATCAGAGCATAGGTCACGAGTTTGATACACACCCGACTTGCGTTGGGGGGGAGATTGTTGGACATTGGATAAACCAATGCTCCCTGTGTGTTTCGCAACATGGACTAACCGCTTCTCGTGGATCCTTATCTTTGGCGATGTATTTGTTGACTAACACCTGTGGGTTTTGGTTTAACGAAAATCGTTATTCCCAACAGATCGACAGGTAATTCGCTTTGGTCAATCGAGCTCAGGGTGAAAAGGAAGACGTAGATGGGCACATTATTCTTTAATATCGAGGTGTGTGCTTTGTCTCCTCATCTACTCATTTCTACCCTTGATCTTTGTTAAACCAAGTCTTTGACACATCATTGTATCTCAACATTTAATATGCCGCATTGAATTGGTATCTTCTGTCACCTACGCACAATATCTCTATAGGAAGAAATTGCACGTATATGTTCTACCACAATCTCAACAGGCTGCATATGCATACCAAACAATGCACTAGTAATTCAAACTCTATACTAACTCAGTAAGTCACGCGTATTAAATCTCATATTGACACAACATACATTTTGGCACATCATATCTGTCACTGATCCATACTCTCTGTTAAACTCGTAGCTTGATCTTTGCTATACACTGCTAGTTGCACTTCATAACACCTTGGGATTGTGCTCTGTCCATGCTCATCATTAAATGACAACAAATGTACACTATGTCTAATGCATTGCAACATATGGAGCCGTGGACAATTTTATGCCTAATCGATCAAGCCAACCCGAGATGTATGACCTCCTTTACAGACCAAGTGCTACGCGCTTCTTCAACCTCCAATAGCCACTTGTATAAATTTTCAAGTCCGCAATCTCAAGGAGTATCGCAGGTCCCAAACTTGTTTAGATCTCAGTAAAAAAGCCGAGATATAAGTGCGACTTCAGGACGGGAATGTCAATGATGGTGGTCTGTTCCGAGCTTAGTTTGAATAACAAGATGCCGAGATTTGGTTTAGCAAAAGGCTGAAATCTTGCCAAGAAACTTGGAGTAGAAGCTTCACATTTTCAGCGTAAATTTAACTTTCAATCACAAATGTCCAAATTAGGGCTTGATTAGGGATTGATTAAAGTTTGTCAATAACTGATTCCCCTTGAATCTCTACCATGATGATCTTAGATAGGCCTTAGAGAATTGCCCTACCTAAAATATCAATAGGGGCTAAATGTTACCAAGAGGAGATGAGTAATGTGCCTTTGAAATAGCCTTGAATAAGGCCGAATTTCGGCTTGAAGAATACACTGTAGTGAAAGGAAAAAATATGCCAATAGACCCCTTAAAACCAATCACCAAAACCCAAAGAAAATAAGTTAGAAACCACAAAAAATTTTGAGCTCCCAAAAGATTTGATGTTGCTCTACAGGGTTGAGTAATTTCAGAGAGAAATAGTGCGAATGCTTGATTGATTTGAAGGAGATCGATCATCCTTTTATAGTGGAGGTTAGGGCCTTTAGAAGGCCGACTTACCACAAAGGAGGGAACCAAAAATAATTTGAAATTTGAATAATGGTGCCAATTTTTGAGGCTGACTTGCCTTGGAGGGAAGGCAAAATTTGAATTTTCAAAAATTTCCCTTGAATAATAAATTTGAGATTTTCATTTGACTTATCTTCCAAGATTTTGACCATAGTGGAAAATTTTAACCCCTTCATTAAATGTTCTTTAGGCAAACCAATAATGCAACGACACATCATCTCCTTTTGGGGATTTTGGCCACAAGATGGGGCTTAGACCTCCCGAAGGGAATATCTTACGAACCGTGAGGATTCTTGTGATGTGCCACACACCGTCAGAATCAACATGAATGAGGAGAATCAATTGACGATGATCTTGAGCCCAACCAACTTGATATTTCTTGTCATTTTGGTCTATTGTCGCCTAAAGTGTACACTTAAGGCACAACACTGAGAGTAGGGGCTGTCTCTCTGATCCCTACTCACTTTGTTTAGACTCTCTCCTAGCTAAGTCAAGGGGGGTAGTCCCTAAAGGTGATATTGAGGGGAAAACTTGTTGGAACAACAAGTTCTAGGAGACTTGGAAGGACAAATTATTATTAGAGTAACTTGGTTGTTAATTAGAGCAAGTATGAGAAATTATGAGCAATGCTTGTTAAGATAAGTGCAATTAAGATCAATGAGGAAGCTACAAGATACAAATGTAGACCAGTGCCTTAATCAATTCTCAAACATAAATTTAGATACTTGCAAATAGGTAGAAGTTCAAGTAACAATAACAACAATGCTGCAGAGAAAGGTCAGCACAAGATGCAAGACTGATATATGAGCATAACAAGATGACAGGAGTTCTTCCACTGCAAATAAAATTAAGAGTACTCACAAAACAACAATATGCTATATGGAATGCAACCTGTCAAGATGCTTCGAAGTAAGAGATGCCCAACCAAGATTAAATGAATATCACTTTAAAACTCAAGATTATAGGGTTCCAATACTGACCAATGAAGCATTTTAGGACTGCTCAGTGAATCAATGACAATAGAGACAGTAAAATCAAATGCTTTAGTTAAAGTGCTTATTAGAATTTTCTTCACTTCTATGATATATTAGTTAGAAACAAGTGAAAATTGAACGATGGAAACACAAATAACTAATGATAGATGAGATTGCTAACATAAATAAATGAATGATGCAATCAAAGATTAGATTTAAAATATGCAATGCAATCTGATCTAACAAGAGAGCAACAAAAGGGGTAAGTATCTCAGCAAAAAGAGAAACAAGGAGGCTTCTCCCAATACCTTGAGTAGATTGCAAGAATGATAAACACTTCTATTACCAACACTCCTCAAGGTACCAAATGCAATGATGAAGGCACAAGGGGATAAGTAGTATACTTCAGTAATAAACAACCATACACCAGAACCCCAAAAAAAACCCATGGCCAAGGTAGATCAGTCCATAAGAGGCTATGGCCTAGGAAGAGAACGAAGGCTAGATTTTATAAATTATGTGTGATTAAATTTGACTATTTTCAAGACTTTTAATGTTAATTTTAATTGTGATTACCCTCCAAATTATATGCTTCAGATCTCTAATGATTTTCAGCCTTCAAAAAGAAAGAACACAGTCCAAAATGCCCATGGCCATGTCCACTGGGGTATATATAGTTGTTTGCCCCTGTAATTAGCCGACCTGTCAGTGAACAATTGTGACTTATTTGAGCCGACCTTTTAGGGGTTATTTTCCAGCATATTCAAGCCGAATTTACAAGGAGTATTTCCATCATCTTCGAGCTGCCTTCAAGGAGTATGTTGACCAGGTCATGGAGCATACAAATTGTCTTTACAAGTGTAACAACACTTCATATACATAACTCTAAATAACAAGATGACAAATCCCTAAAAGACATTAAGAAGAAGTTTTTGACCTATAATAAAAATTCCTTGCTCATGAAACCCATGAGGCAAGCATTACAAAAAAACATTTTATTATCTTTGTCTTCTTCATTACATAAATTCATAATTACATAGTCATTATGAAGACCGAACCTAGTTACACTTTCCAACAAGAGGAGGAAGGGCAAGCTTGCGGCAAGGCTGCCGAGAGGGAGAAAGGGAGGATGAGAGCTCATGGAGGTAGCGAAGGCAAGGTAGAGGTCACAAAGAGGCAGGGAGGAGGCTGTAAGGCCTGCGGCCAGGCCTAAAGGGCCAAGGCAGGGCTTCCGCAAAGCCTAATGGGCCTGCGATTAAGGAGAACAACCCCTAGGGCTTGACGACAAGGCTAAATAGGGCCCGCGACAAGGGAGGGGAGGCCAGAATTAGCCTATGGCTTGGCTAGGAGGAGGATGCTGGGCCTGGAAGCCCTAGAAAATTTGAAACCCTTGCCCAAAATTCGAATTTACTTCAGATCTTCAATTTCACTGCATAATTCTTCAGTTGCTGGTCCTGCAAAAAAATTTAGATGCTAGATCTTGTTGGAAAGTGTAACTAGGTTTTGTCTTCATAATGACTAAGTAATTATGAATTTATGTAATGAAGAGACAAAGATAATCAAATGTATTTATAGTAGTACTTGCATCATGGGTTTCATGAGCAAGGAGATTTTATTATAGGTCCAAGACTTCTTCTTGATGTTTTTTGGGGTTTGTTATCTTGTGATAAGTGTATAATTTAGAGTCATGTATATGAAGGTTGTTACACTTGTAAAGACAATTATTGATGTAATTTGTATGCTCCAAGACCTTGTCAATATGCTCATGAAAGTTGGCTCAATGTGATGCATACACCCTTGAACAAGTCAGCCTAGAAGATGCTGGAAGAAGTCGGCCTACCCACAGGAAGACGTGTCGGCCTACATGCTAGAAGACAGTCCCTATATAAGGAGGAATGCAACCTCATTATCAAGTGAGAAATTCGGTCAAGTGTTTGTAATAAAAGTGCGAGAAAGGGACTATAATTGGAGTGAAGATAAAGGGATAATCTGCGAAGGGAAGAGAGGTATACATACCTCTGGTTCTGGTCTATTCTACCTCACATGTTTTAGGCAGGTCGAGGGCTGTCATAGTAAAGAACAAGTCTGTAATTGGTGTGAAGAAGCAGGGCGTAAGGGAGAGGGATACACACCAAAGAAAGAGGCTACAAAGCAAACGAAGAAGAGGATAAGTCTGAAGCAGAAGTGCAAGAATAAGGTTTTCATTCAGTGCAAAGGAGGAGGCAGGTCTACAAGGTTTCTAGGTCACCACAATTTAGTCTTAGGGCTGCACTATACCTCGCATATCTCAGATTGCCCGAGGGTTACCAAGGAGCAGTAAGAAGGTTGAAAAGGAGATCAAGGGCAACCGAGGAAGTCTCTGAAGGAAGCCGAAAGGAAGCATATAGTTTTGGGATTGCTGGACTAGGGACCAAGCTTTCCAGACATGGTGTAGTGTAGTGCAGAAAAGAAGATCAACATAAGGAGGCAAAGGAAGAGCAGTGACAAGGTCTTGGAGGCATACTGGTGTCAAGGGTCCGAGTCATGGTCATGGTACTTGTCAATTGAAGATCTAGAAGAAGAATTACTTTCGGGTTTTCCTCTCCAAGAGGGAGAGGTTTTGGCCCTGGCTTGAAGAGCCAAAAATTCAGTGTTTCTTGTGTTTTGATAATTGAATTGATGAAAGACATAATAATCTAATGAATATAAGATCTAAGTACTAGAGGCATAACAAGTATAACACAAACAATTATCAAGTAAGAGAATTGAATTAAACTCTGCCCTACTAAATTTTCAATAGATGTTACCTTCAAGGGCTTAGATCTAGCTCTAATCCAGCAAACTTCCATGGATCTCACCTGCACAAATGAATTTACAAGTACCCAAAACCCCAATATATACAAAATTAAAAAATAAATCCCCAAAACTCCAAATCCCAACTGCAAAGCAAGGGTTAGAAAATAAAATTATTTACAAAAAATTATTATACAAAATATATTTACAAATACAAAAATTTACAGTGCTTAGAAAGATTTTGAAGAATAGAATTTTTATAAACCTTGACAATGGCTAAATGTATTTCAAAAAATAAATGTTAAACCACAACCTTTAGCGAAGTTAGAAATCACGTAAAATATTCAGAATCCAAACATAGTCAGCATGTGCCCACAATTTGTGAACTTGGAGCCCAAGGTCTGGGGAACCTGCAAACTCTATATACTTTCTCAAGAAGAAACCGTTAAAACATATAATGAATCAAATTACCTAAGATAAGCCCAAAACTTATCAATAGAATGTTCCTATCATCTACAATGAAATAATGATTTATTTAATAGTTGAAGTATAATATAGGAATGCACATACCACAAATCAACGAGACAAGGACACCATGAATTGCACCCCAAAGTCTTTTATTATGATGATTAAAACGTTCCCAGTGGGACGGTGGCTTTACACAAACACTTACAAAGTTATATCAGGCCTGAGCTCAAGATCCCGATTATCCATAGAGGCAAAATGCCGTCTACTTAAATTTTATAGATAAATTCCTCCAAGTGGAAAATAACGACTAGTTGGCTTGATCCCCGTCAAAATAATCTCAACCGTTGATAAATATTTGATAATTTTTTAACCTGTACCGTAAAAAATAATTATTTTTGAGAAATTATCAAATTTCTCATCAAAACCATTTTTTATTAGCTCAAAAATAATTATTTTGAGCTAATTTCCGCAAAAAATTGACTTTGACTCAACCACCAACGTCCAAGGGTCCAAATTTTCTTGAAATTTCAAATATTCCCTTGGTGGGGGACCTCCAAAATTTGACTTCTTCTAGACCCACTGTAAATTTTAGTTAAGCATGGTATATTACATGCTGAGAGCAATTTAATTCAATCGTTCTTATTAGCCCAATTCAATTTCCCGTTCAACAATCACATTAACATTGATAGTAAATGCTGATAGAACATAAACAAATAACCAAAAGACAAGCCAAGACAAGAGGTCACAATAATTTGGCGGATGCCAGGGAAAAACCCCAATGTGGGGAAAACCCTTTGATCAAATCTTCTTATTATTCTTCAAATTCAGCAGAGAGAGAAAGTACAATTTACAGCAGTCAACAGGATGCCCTAGCCAACAAAGTCAATGCTGGTCAAACCGGCTCAGTCAAACCCAGTCAAACTCGGCCTCAAAGAATAGTCAAAGTCCACCCAAAACAGTCTTGAATTTCTCGGTCAAACCTGGTCAACGCACTAGTCAAATCTGTGGTCAACACTGCAGTTAAACAACCCATATTTTCTCGGTTTTCGTGCCACCAAACTCGGCCTCCCATACTCGAATTCTGTCCCAATCGAAGTCAAAACTTGAGAGTTGACCCAAGGTCAACGTTGCTGCAGAAACCCTTAAACAGTTTGAAAATCACAGCTACCCTTTCACATGTGCGGAGGAGAGAGAATGTCTTCTTTACCTTGTACGAACCAATGAGAAGGAGAGAGAATGTGAGATGAGATGATGTTCAAATGAAGTTTGAGTCTCTCCTTTTTATATCCATCAATGAGGGGTGTTGACACATCTTTTGGGGCTTGTGAGCCTACATAACAATTCTGGTCGACCTTGACAATTTTGGACACGTGTGAGAAATAAATTCAAAATCCAACTTCTGCTCATCCAAACAAGATGATCTTTAGATCAATCTTGCACCTCTCCGAAAGAGGAATCCAACAAAAATATCATCTCCATCATATGAGCAGTGCAAAGTGGAGTTTGGCCCTAGTTGCCAAATTTAACACCCATAAATTTTTCCACTTGGAGAAATTAATTTCTCGAACATTTTAATTTCGACTCTAAATTAATTAATTTTCTGGCTTAGATTTTAATTTTATTTTTGTCAGAAAAATTAATTAATTGACTCATGAGGGGATTAATTATTTTTCTACTCTTGAATATTTTAGCCATGATGTCTAATTATGAGGGACTGTGCACTAAAATATTTTTTACATAAGATTTTACAATAATTCAATCCTCAAAGGGAGAATACCCATTCGTTATAGACCCTTATTAAACGTACCCAATTCTGCGATACAATATGATCTAGTAGACCAAGTGATTTGTAATAAAATAATTTAGTCAAATAGCTTAAATTATTCCTAAATCACTTTTACAGAAAACTCTAATAAAACACTAGGACTCACCTAGACTTTGACAATAAATTCCACCCTAGCTTTGAGGTGAGGTTGGAGGGTAAAACTCTGCCGATCATCCGTGTTTAGAAACACAGATAATCAGTGAGATGAAAAACCTCCTAGGATGAAATTTGTCGCCAAAATAATAGGCTTATCTAGGTTGTTACATGCATACACGATCTTACTAGCATCATTTACATTACAAATTTGCAGAATGGGTTTACAATGACTCAAAAAGTGGCTGGATGATGATCTAGATCTTTTGAAAAAATTTGGCACGACTGCTTCCTTGGAACTTTGACAAAATGCGTGCAACAGGAATCTTATCTTTAACCAATTCTTGATACAAATCAAACCTAAAAGAAGATAAAAGGTAAAACAATCTGCATTTGTTCCTCACCTTGTTGTTGTTTGTGTCCATTTGTTGCTTCACCTTGCTGATTTAATTTATCAATTGCTGCATTCTCTTGAGTCTCACTGATTGGTACAGTTGCTATCTTTCACTGTTAGCTGCTGATGTTTTTGCATCTGAAACCTGTTGCTAGTTGCTTCTAATTTTGTAGGGTTTTCATGGGGAGTGTGTGCTAATCCCCTATCCTGCAAGTTAGATTTCCTCTGCTGCAAAGCACAATTAACTTAAAATCAAGGGTACTGATTCCTTTTGATTCTAACCATCTTATTAATTTATTAGTAATAGGTTGCGAAACACCAGACATCATTTCCAATTGTTCAACTAGCTTATACACCTTACCAGAACTTGATTCTGCGTCATCAGTATCTTTGACTGCTGTGGTTTCTTCTTAGCTTTGACATCCTTCCTTCTTGGGAATGCTGGTAATGTGGAATTTCCATATGCAAGCAAGATATTCTCCAAAGTCCAAACTGATTGCCTCAACGTTATCATCACTGACAGTAGCTGGGTTTTTCTCTCGCAGAGAAAGTTTTAGTCTAAATCAAAGGAATTAGTATAAAAGAAAAGGAAAGGAGATCACTTTCCCCTTTTAAATGGATACCTTTAAATATGTGTCTGTAAATCTTACGTTGAAGTTTTCAGTTAGACATTTCGATACTTCTTAATGGTCTGTTTGTACCTTGCTTTGGGGTTGCCAAACATGTCTTTTCTACATTATGTTACTATGCTTTTGCATGCAGGTTAACCGTTTATGGTAATTCATAAAGTAATTTTCTTTGCTCTCTTGAGTTTGCCTTCACCTAATCTAGGGGTGTGTTTTTGCTGATTTCGATGTATGATGTATGATGCATTTTTCATATTAATATAAATGATGTTCTAAACTCTCATAGAGCCACTTTATTTTCTGTCTTCCTCATTGGTGTGTTTTACCCTGTAGGAGCGCATGCATATATCATACTAGATCTGGAACTGTTTGATACTATTGTCTTCATAGAGATGGCTTTATCGTTAAGTTTGACTGAAATATTACTGTAACAACTGCAGCTTAGAGTTGAGGAGGTTCAACTTCGTGGAATAAAATGGGACAAATTATTAGATCCTAATAAAAAAGGGCAGTGGTGGCATTCCGGAGATATAGAGACAATTGGCAAAAACAGTACTGCTGAGATTGCTGATATTGATGCAGAAGTCGCAGAAGCACAAAAAATGCTTCATCTAGCAGCTGCACAGAGGATGAACACAGAAGCTCGCCGGGCCATTTTTTGCATCATTATGAGTGGGGAAGATTACCTTGATGCCTTTGAGAAGATTCTTAGATTGAATTTACCTGGCAAACAAGTTAGTATCACATATTTGCATATTTTGCTAATTCTACAATATTTTCCTCTTCCATATAGGTACACACTATAAGTTACTGTTGTACTTAAATTTTCCTCTACTTCAGAGCTCAGATAAGAATGCCTGTTTGAATAAATGTAGTTTTTATATCGAACTTACTATTGAATAAAATTCTTCATTGGTATGCTGAGATGGCTGCAGGATAGAGAAATTGTGCGAGTCCTTGTGGAATGCTGCTTGCAAGAGAAGGTGTTTAATAAATACTATTCTCTTCTTGCAGCTAAGCTTTGTCACCATGACAAGAACCATAAGTTCACATTACAGGTATGTCCACTTGTTTGTGAAATTACCGTATTGTAATGTGCATCTGTGATCAAGTTGCTTGGTTGGCCTAGGTAAATTTATTAGTACAAAATTACAAATCCATGGTTTAAATGGCACCCTACTTAGATGTACATGTTTTGTGGTTTGTGACTTTGGAAGAGATTGATTTTTTCAATTGTCTCTCTTGTAGTATTGCTTATGGGACCATTTTAAGCAACTTGATTCAATGGAAATGCGGAGATTGGCCAATCTTGCCCGGTTCCTTGCTGATTTGATTGGGTCATTTTCCCTATCTCTTGCTGTCCTGAAAGCAGTGGATTTCACTGATTCTGCTATATTGACCTCCAAAGTTATGATGCACTTTCGTATACTACTTGAAACCTTATTCACTCAGCATTCAGATAATGATATTTGGAGCATTTTTACACGTATTGCTAGTCCTCCTGAACTGGAGAATTTGCGAAATGGGCTAGAACTATTTATCCATCAACCTTTAACCAAAAATGATCTCACAGGTACTCAGATTGGCGCTACTGGGACTACTTCATTAATTATTAATAAAATTAAGCTTGTCAAAAAGGCCCTTGCTAATGTATCTGGTGTCCTCCTTTGATCTGTCCTCTAGTTGGGCACAGGCATGGTTGGAAATTTGTTCTTAACTATCGAATGAGAGATACTACTACTTGTTATATTACATCCAATGTACATGTCATATTTGTTTTATTTTTTGCTTTTTCTTAATTTTTATCTATTTAAATTATCTGGAATGCCAGATGAAAAATCGTAAATATTGGTCTTGTTTCTTCCATATTGCAGCGAAGCTTACGATTTAGGGTGTATTTTTTTTCGAAAGCATAATGTTATTTGGCATTTCTGAGTGATAATTCTTCTTGCTTTTTTGTGAGTGTCTTACTGCATCCAATTGGGGAATTATAATGCTCTCCAACTGGAATAGGCTTTGTAACGAATAAATTCTTATTTTTTTCACTCATTGAACACATCCATATATATTAAAATGAGACAAATCTTATTAAAAATTCACCCACTTTGTCTGATTTCGGTTGAGGAGTTAAAGTTTGATTGCATGACCACTAGGACCCATGGAAGTATACATTTTTCTGATGCTGCAGTGCTATTAAAGGTCACAAGGTCAAATTGCAGTGCCAAGAAATACCAGAACTTAAAGTTGTGGTGCAGATGTAGTCTACAATGTAAGGTTGTGCAGCTGATCGAGGCTGCAAGTGCAAGGTTGTGGTTGTGGATATGACAATGTTTGGGAATAGTTGACGATCAACAATGCAATGTTGTAGAGTTGACTGAGATCACAATCGAATGATAAGGAAGAGTAAGTTCATGACTGATGTTGGGGAGGTGAGGATAATGTTACGGGAATCAAAAGCGCTTCATCTGATCATGTAGGGGGCCTCGGGGGTTTGGATTCACTACACCTTGAGAAATCCGAGGTCTGCAAATATATAGTTGAATGTTTCTATTCCTGCTTCAGCCCCATCCAAACCTGCAGTGCCTGTATCCTGGCAGTCTCCTTTTGAAAGGAAAGTTGCCGAAGCTTTCCACACATAATTTGAAAGTTCTTCATCCTTTTTGAACCTGATGCTGCTGTCAGATAAATCCAATGTTATAAAGGCTAGAAGATCACTGCAGAACATGAACAACTATGTCATTACAGGAAGCCAAATAAGCTTGGTGGTTGCTTTCCAACTTCTAGAACTGTTGGGGTAACTTCTAATCCCCAACAAAAACTATGCATATGTATGTAACTTGTATCAGAGAAACAAGCTTAAATGCTGTGGTCTTTCTTGTAATACAAGCATTCGATACAAGCATTCCAGTATTGTCTACAAAAATTCTATTGGCAATTGGTGCAGGCTTAATGTGTTGTGGTTTATTCTCTATGTATTGTTGGAAATCTGGCTCTATAGCTGAAATTCTCTATAATTTCACTGCCTACAAAGATCTGCCGAAGACCAGGAATCTGCCAAATTTTGTTGGATGTTTTGAAGTTGCCAGTGTGAAAGGAAGGACAAACACACATTAAGAGAATTTGATGTTTTGAAATTGTGACTGTGAAAGGAAGAACAAATACACATTAAGAGAATTTCGAGGTAAAATATGGAATCTAAAAGAAACAATAAGATTCAACATGATGATGTCAAGATTCAAGATGATGATGTCATCCCAAGGGGTAGATATTTTTTTAGGGAAAAAAAAACTATTTTTTTTTAAATTGTACTTTTGACTTATCTCTTTATAGGACTCATGTCAAGTGTAGGCACTCGTTGGATGTGGACTTAAATTCCACATCCCATGTAATATCCCAAACGAGATATTTGACTAATTTTGCAGAAATTCAACTCAACCAGAAATTTTCCATAAAAATTATCATTCATATAACAATTCATTGCCATGTAAAAATATAACCAATAGAATATGGAAAAATAACCACAATATGAACATGAACAATCTTAATTTTATTATAATAGATAAACTGGGGTTACATGCACATACAACTAAAATAGCTGAGATGAAAAGTTGGCCTCCAAGATAGTCATCTGCACTGCTATGCTAACCCTCTAAACTGAACTGAAATGAAACTGCTAAACTATCATGTGAATTCTGGATGAATTCACCAAGGGAGATGGACATTCGCCCAATCTCACTGAATCACTTGAGGGGTTCTGTCTTGAGGCTACTACTGAAGTAGAGAACCAAATTCTCAACCTCTCATACAAGAAATATAAAATCCAAGATGTCCTCTAATGGCTTCCTCCTCTTTTATAAATATGATGGACCCCTTTAGAACCTCCTATTTTATTATTATTTTAATCATGGAACACTTTTCCCTCTTTTATTTCAATTAAATATTCTTTTTAATGTGGGAAAAGAGTAAATTCGCCAGCATGCCTCCTCAGGTCACCGGAAATCACTTCTAACCATCCCGTTTTAT
The DNA here is from genome assembly GCA_034641835.2 of Pinus albicaulis. NCBI lineage: Eukaryota > Viridiplantae > Streptophyta > Pinopsida > Pinales > Pinaceae > Pinus > Pinus albicaulis. Next base: position 1,159,253,248 of record CM076578.1, on the reverse strand, counting down.
AGATCTTCTCGTTCTGGTTCCAACGATCTATTACACTAGGGTTCTCTACCAAGTATTCCTCCCGAAATGCCACCTTAAACATAATTAATTGAGTCAGGCCCATTAATAACGTTGTTTTTTGAAAGTTGTCGGAATGCAACAGAACGAAATAAAAACAATGTAGTTGATAGAATATACCAAACGAATGCCATTGGACCTCATAAAACTCCTCAAAACCACTCCAAAATCCCCTGGGTCGTTGAAGACGCCAACCTGCACCTGTGACCTGCTTCCCTCCAACTCTGAAAGTCCATCCTATCCATGCCATAGAACACCAAAAAAAGGAACATTACATCACTCTGCATATTTTTTAGTAGAACCATATCGAAAAAATTGAAAATACATGAAAAAATGTGTAATGTATTTTCAATTTTTTTTGGTGTGGCTATAATGTCCCAAATGCCAAAAATTTGGAACATTCTTGAAATTTTAACTTAGAAATACTTCAAATAATTTTTTCATCCATAAACAAAAGATTTCCATGTAAAATAGCTTCAGAAATTTAAGCCGTCAACACCATAAACAATTTTCACAACATAAACCACAATATTTATGGCAAAAACCGAAAATAGAATCTGCAACTGAATAATAGACAATATAACATGTAGAAGAATTCAACCTTATTTTATTAATACAGAAAATGTTGGAACAACAAACTGGAAATGGCCCTAATAATATCTATAATAATGTCGCAACTGGCCTCCAAAACAAACTGAAACTCAATAAACTGCAACCTGTGAATCCTAAATGGATCCACCAAGGGAAGAGATGGGTGCTCGCCCATTCTCATTGAATCACCCGAGGGTTTCTATTCTGGGGCTACTGCTGCAGTAGAGACCCGGTTCTCAAAACCTCACCACAAAGACAATACACAAATCTCAGATATCTCCAAATGACTTCCTCTTCCTCTTTTATAGATTTGATGGATAGATCTCCAAGCCTCTATAAACATCTTATTTTTTTATTTTTTTATTATTCTAGAAGCTCCTCCATTGACTTTATCTTCGTGACTTTTAATTTAATTTTATTTCACTTAAGTCACTTTTGGGCCTTTTCCTCTAATTATTTATTTTTCTTTAACTAAATGACTAACTAAAGTCATTTTTTAATTAAGGAAAATGGTATGCCGCCCACCATACTCTCTTTGGCCACTACAAGTCACTTCTCAGCATCCCATCCTGAAGATCTTCTCATTCCGGTTCCAACGAGCTATTACACTGAGGTGTTCCATCAAATCATCTTCTTGGACATCCACCTTGAGCATAATTAATTAAGTTAGGCCCTATAATAATGCTAATTTTTGAAACTTATTGAAATGCAACAGAACGAAAGGAAAATTGTGTAGATGATGAAGTATGTCAAGCGAATGCCATTAGTTCTTGTGAAAACTCCTCAAAACTCCCTAGGAACCCCTGATGACACAAACCTGCTTCAATGATTTGGCCATCCCCTATCCTGGAAATCCAGCCCGGTTGTACTATGGAAGAAAATAAAAAAGGGGACATTACAGTGGCTCTACTAAAAAATATGCAGAGTGGACACTTGTTGGATGCATAATTTAATTCCACATTCAACGAATGTTTACACTTAACATTCTAGCAAACCTAGAAGGAGATAAGTCAAAAGTACAATTAGAAAAAATATTTTTCTTTATTCTCATTTAGAAATTCATCTCTTGTTTTATTAGTTTAACTATTATTTGATTATTTTCCTAAAGAGACCCGTTTTAGATCTCAACATTTCCCTAATGAGTGGGTTGAATCAATCTTTATTAAATTTTCTTAGGACTATATTGTTCTTTGCTTTGATAATTGTATTTCTTCATTACCACATTAAGTTCACCCCATAACATCATAACATTATTCAGATTTACATAATTATTCAATAGTATATGCAACTATATAGAAAGAACAATATCATCATCATCAATGTAGCGAAACATAAAGGAGCAATAGAAGAAAAACATGCACACATAGAGACCCCAAGATTGGTCGTAGACCAGGGCAAAACCCAATCTGGGGAAAATCCTTACAAATTCTTCTTCTTAGATTGTCATCAAATGATTCAACAAAACAAAGTACAATGATCCATATCTTCATATATGCAACTAACCAGCAAAACTACAACATCCATGAACTGAACCCAACAATGTATACACTCTAAAATATGATTATGAAGTATGTACTGAAATGTCATCGACTGAAGTCAACAACTGAACCCTGCGGTCACTGAACGAAATCTACAAAATACCGAAACTTCAAATTTTAGTCGCTGGTTGCATTTAGGAGGAGTCATTCGTGCGACTATAGTTCCCCAGTCACACCCTTAAGCTTGACAAGCGTGCGACTGGGGGTCGAAAGAGGGCTGCAGAAACCCTAATCTCCTAGTTGCATGCACAATGAGTTATCCGTGCGGCTAGAAGGCTCTAGCCGCACTCATGAGTGCGACTAGGGTCGAAATATTCCAGATTTGTGCCTGCGACTAGGGCCCAGAACCCTAAATCAGAGATGCGAGCCTCAAACCCTGCAATTGCACCTCAGAGTGAACCTATTCCTCTGCAGATGAGCCTTAGACCTGTGCGAGCCAAAAACCAAGAGAGAAGAGTGCCTCATCATTGTGTTTAAATGAGGTAGAGATCACTTGTATTTATAGCCTTCCAATGGGTCCACGTGCTTTAGGGCCGACCTGATCTAATATGCACATGTGTATAGGGCTGACCTAATCCAATGTACATGAGTGGGTTCATAAACCCAAAAACCAACTTCTTCTTGTCCAAATGAGGTGATCTTTAGGTTGATTTTGGTCCTCTCGAAAAGAGGAATTCAATGGAATCATCATCTCTGTCATATGAGCTGTCCAAGGTGGAATTTGACCCCAGTTGAAAAAATTAACACTCCCTCTCAACTAAGAAAAATTCCACCTGCCAATATCTGTTTGTTGATCTTCATAACATCCTATCATGTTGTCGTCATGCCGTGACCATCTCAAGTATCTCATCATCTCAAATCATCAATGTTCATTTCGATCCATCCCTTGCTTATTCTTGATTATCTCTTGATTGTCCCTGCTCATATGCTGAACATTTTGAATCTAGAAGAAGAATTTTTTATCAGAGGGGAGCTTCAGCTACCACCCTCTATTCATTGGACTACGATACAAAATCTCTGTCAGCGGGTTACTACATAGAATCACATCAATGGAGAGTCAATCATCATTATCAGGCAACATATCATCAGGGAATACATCTCAACCTGGAACCACATCGGGGAGCTACTACTCAACCCAAAATATCATGGGGGAGCTACCACTACGACCCCATATTGAGTAATAGGTTATCCAAACACATAAGGGAGCACATCTCAACCCTGGTATCACATCGAGGATCTCAATATCAACCCGAAACTTCATAGGGGAGCAAATATCAACCCAATCCTATTTCTTGTTGATCTTCCCATCAATGACCCTGAATAGTCATGTGGTAGAACACCTGCATCATAATCGACTTGGGTTGTACACCTCAAGTACACTCTCAACTTGTTGGCCAGACGGGGAGCGGTATTCCCAACAAGCCTTGCTTGTGGGTGTGATGCCAACTGGGGTATACTCTGCATAGACCAGATAAGGGAGATGCCTCCCCAACCCTATGAAGATAGGGGAGCAACATATCAACCTTGGGTAACAGATAAGGGTAATCCCTTATTTTCTAGAGATACCTCAACCCCAGGAGCCCTCTATCTCAATTCCACACCCTGAGAGCTCAAACAAGGGAAGAAGAGTTGGCATAGTGTCCTCGATCAACGATGCTCTCATCATACTCATATATGGTATCAACTTGATCATCATATAGCAATGGAAGCTGTCTCCTATTCATTCAGGACATCAAGTCAAATATCATGTTAGAGCATAAATAATCATATAAATCATAAAAGGATACCATTTTCATCCTTCCTCTCAAGGAGGTGCCAAGCACAAGCCTAAGCTTGTCTCGTACAATTGCACTGTCTCAATGTATGAGAGTATCTTAGTCCCAACTATATACATGGGATTTTATGCCAATCAGATCCCATTCTTTGTCATCGCAATGCATCCATGTCATATCCAGATTATGCCCAGACAACTCTCTAAGGAGCTTCTTCATCCTGCCTATTAGCTAGCCATACTAGCAACATCGTACTCAACCTCGGTCGTTATATGGACCTCTTATCCAAGATATCATGGCAAATCTCATACTAAGCAACATCTAAATGTGCTCATCAATAATAATTTCAAATATCAACATTACATGCAGTCACATATCATATAAATAATATATTAGATCAATAATTGATCATTTTATGCAGATATCTCGAAGGATGCTCAATGTCAACTCAATGTGAATGAAGCAGCTCAATCATGAACTTATTCAAGTTCTATGCACATCATATATATATACACACACACACACACACACACGGATGGATGTTCAAAACGGAACATCAATGCTTCAATCAACTGTTGAATGCCATGTCAAGTTCAACAACATTTTGAACTTCAAATCAGAGTGTCCAAGGATTTGCATTTCCACTTTCTAATACTTCTTCAATAGCTTCACAATATAGATCGTCTTTTTCGAACTTCGGAAATCAATTCATCATGTCATGATTCATCATTTTGAGCTTTAGAGGCCATCTCACTCTTACTTGGATCATCAGAGGCTCATTGTCTATCAAGAGTAGAGCATCAGTATATGAAACCAAAACCAAAATCAAATCCATACCTTGGAATACTTCGGAAGTAGAGTTTTGGATCAACACGTCATCTTGGCTTCACCAGATAACTATCAATACGAACATATTTGGACCGAGGAGCTTGCTTCATGCAATGCTCACTGCAACCATAACACTTTACCAAACCAACATGCCCAACCTTTCATAAATCAGTAAGGAGCAATAAAATCAACTAAATAAGCTCATCAAAGCTTAGAAGCTATATCAATACTAATATCAAAGTCATCAATATCTCAGTGTCAATTCTTTGGACCAGGTGAGAGGTAAAGCTTTCATCAAGTCATGACATCATATATTATCATGCCAATAGGTTGTCATCAACCATGCAATATCAATCCAAAATTTCATCAAGTCATTCTCATGATCATAATACAAGTCATTTATTGTCACTAGATGCAAATGCATACACCAAGGGTAAGTCATGCAGATTCATCTTCATACTGAATCACAATTGTCAATACTTCAACCATTGTGCTAGAAATCAGGAGGGCAATACAAAACCATTTTTCCGAATACCCATATAAGTCATTGAAGGTCAGTATGCTTATATATCATTATCTTCAAGGCAAGTCATCAACCGCCAAATAAAATCATTAGTCATCAGGTCAAATCCAAATTTTCTATCGTAGAGAGATCTATAGTCCAAAACATGTCTCAGTGATGAAGTCAAAGTTCTAAGTCATTGTCAAGCATCATGTCAAAACTCCAAATACTGCTCATCTATATCAATCAACACAAACTTCAAACATGATGACATATCTATATGTATGTCCTGGTCACCTGAAAACACAAGTTCAGTCTTCGTGTTCATATTATTTCAAGAATTCAAATTTACTTGCTCATAGATATATTTTTTTTTGCTCCTCATATGTAGGACTGACATTCTTCAGGTGAACATATGATTTCATGCACAAAACTTCAGTTTTGGGTCTTGTAGGCATAGTCGCACCCTTGGGCCTTCCTTAGTGTGGTTGGGAGATTATAGTTGCACTCTTCAAGATATTATGCGAGCGACTATGGCTTCCAACTGCCAAACCCTATCTCAGGACTAAATTAGTGCCTTGGTCACACCCATGAGCTTGCATTCGTGCGCCTGGGAGGCTACAGTCGCACCTGTAGACTTTCTTCCGTGCGACTAAGGCTTAGAGAAATGTAAATCTTCTCTTTCCTTAGATCAGACCTTTGTTGCAGATCATCAATGTCGAATTCTTGTCTATTCATGCCCATAAATCATATTTCAACAATACATAATATACATATAATGCAAATGACAGTAGGAGAAGGGATCTTATGGATAGGTTTTCCCTCTGCATGAGGATCCACTTCATTCATATTCATTCATGTCATCAACTTATCTATAATGCATCAACGAATCTGTTAGATCATAAAGTCAAACATATATCCATCATGGTCATAACATGCGCACATCAGCTACTACATCATGACATCATGCCATCATTCTTTCATCAAGGGTTAGAGTCAAAGAGCTAATGGAAGTAGACTTCAAGAATCATGTTCACATGCATTACTTCTTTGTCACATAACTCAATCTATCAAGAGTTAGGATCGTATGATAAGGGCAACTAACAGGCGTGACATCATACTTCAAGGATCATGAACACAATATCACTTCTATCAAGTCAATCCATAACGTTAGGGTCATTCAGTTTTACGGTTTACCATATGCCATGATTACTAATCACATCAAACATAACCACGGTTAATAAGAGATCTAGAATATCAATCTCATAGTTTTATCATGGTTACCATGCTTTTCATGATCAATATGATCAAGTCAAGTCATTTATTAAAACTTTACCAAAACAACAAGAGTGTCAACCCTTTTTCCATACTTTCATCATGCTTATCACAAGCATTATCAATACCATTATATATAGAAATCAATGAGGTAACCTTCTATATGAGATTCATCTTATGCATGTCAATCGTCAAGAGTATCATTTACTAGAGTCAAGGTGCTAGCCTTGTTCACAGGATGAGGGTATCCAAAAACAATAGATGTTAGCCAAACATCAAGTTATACCACTATATCAAATATCAACACCAAGTAGCCTCATAGAATCGAGAAGTTCATTATATAAGATACTTGTTCAACATCAAGTGCGCCATTTCATCATAAGAACCATGGATCCAAATTACTTTCGTATGCATGCATGGACCATTAGAGAAGGAGACATTCTCAACATACCTTGTAGTATTACCTTTGCACCTTCTCATAGGCAACTTGTAGTGCTTGTTAGATTCTCATCAGGTGCCTCTTTAGCTTTTCTAGCTCTAGTCATATTTCCTGCATCTCAAATGATACTTAAGAAGGATCCACTTATCACATCTCATCAATGAGGTTAGAAGAATCCAAATACTCACACACACACACACACAGATATATATATATATATATATATATATATATATATATATATATATATATATATATGCAGGAAGCATGAGTAATAGTCAAGACAATAATTAGATCTATAATTCTAAACAAAGGTAAAGACATAGAGAAGCATCATAAGTCTAGAAATATTTATCTTCAATGCGAGTTGATCCTCTCCCTCTTGAAGCAACCTTCAAGAGCCATCATTGTCCATTGTCCACGTAACAATGTTGCTTTCAATCAACTTTATCAACAACCAAGCCTACTAGAGACTATTCCATCTAGGGCTTCACCAAATCTTTCATAAGTGCTTAAAATTTTGACCATGCTAGGGTTTCTAGTATTCATATGTCGAATATTTGCCATAAACGAGGGTTTCTCTCAAACCCTAACCATCAAACCCACTATGGGGAAAACCCTTGAAAATTCTTCTTCTTAGATTGTCATCAAATGATTCAACAAAAGAGAGTACAATGATCCACTTCTTCATTTATGCAACTAACCAACAAAACTACACCATCCATGAACTGAACCCAACAATGTATACAATATGAAATCTGATTATGAAGTCTGTATTGAACCATCATTGACTGAAGTTAATAGTCGAACCCTGCAGTTACTGAGCGGAATCTACGTAACACTGAAAATTCATCTTTTAGTCCCTGATCACATGGAGGAGTCATTTGTGCGACTATAGCTTCCTAGTCGCACCCTTAAGCCTGGCAAGCATGTGACTGAGGGTCGAAACAGGACTACAGAAACCCTAATCTCCTGATTGCATGTACAATGAGTTATCCGTGTGACTGGAAGGCACCAGTTGCACTCATGAGCCTGTGTGGGTGCGACTAGTGTAGAAATTATACAAACATATGTATATCAATGGATTCAATCCGATCAAGCAATGTACTAAAGCTAGATACTGAATCCTTCTACAAATCAATTGCAGAAAATAAACACGATCGCCAATCACAAGAAGTAAAGAAAGAAGCCAATCAAAACCAAAACACAGATGTTTTTCCTGGGGAAAGCTTGCTGCTCAAAACCCCTTTATCTATATTGTATATTCCATAAGGAATCATGAAACAATTACAATGCACTCTTCTCACAAGAGTCTCCTGCAATCTGCTTATCGTCTCACAATGATCTAGAAAAAATTGGGCCAACACTTAGCCAATTCTCAGCCTTTCTTCAGCCTGCCTTGCTCACGCAATTCCGGAGGAATTCAATCCCTATTCTTTAGGAATTTCAGCCTTCCTCAACTGCGACGAGTATCATGGGAATTCTGTGGTGTTTTAACTGGATCTGGGCAGTCTGCTAATATCACAACTGATAGTTAACTTCCCTTTAACCTTTGTCTCACTTAGGTCTCCAATGGAACTGACATGCATGCAACTATTAATAGTAAATCATTAGTTGCATGGCAGATCACTGATTGTGAATTAAGTCTGATTTAATTCACTTGATCTCTCACTAGTGCAACAAGCAGATACAACTAGTTCAACTGACTCTAAATCACCTAACTAATTACTCATGCACTTAACTGCAACTTGAACTCTAAAACACAGAATCACTCTACATGCCTCGCCAACCACCCTCAACTCGAAATTCATGAGCCAACTAAGTTTATCACACTCAGTTAACTATTACAAGTGATTATGAGATAAGATTACATTTTATTGTCCAATTTAATTAAGGGATAATTAAATTAGTCACATTTCCATTTTATTAAATAAATTTAATTGCACAATAATGTATTGCTAGGACCCATCACTACATGACCTGTGGTCCCACACTAGTGTAGATGTTGTCATGTTGTTTCTCGATGCCAATTTCACTGTTTCTTGTTGCAAATTTCAACACTCCCTCTCAACAAGAAAGGAATCAATTTGTCCTAATTCGGTACCTTTGGAATGTCCTTGCATGCGACATGCAACTTTTGCATGCAAAAGTTCTCTAGTGTTTCTCACACATGCAACTCTTGCATGCAACACTTTTCTAGTGTTTCTCGCACATGCAACTTTTGCATGCAACACTTCCAAAACTGAATAATCTCCAAACAACTGAATCAGTATAATGCATCTGTCATCAGAGTCTTCTGACTGTTGCTAGCTACTACACATGTCTACTGGACTCTCTACACTGTTGACATCTGCATCCATGCACTCTGCACTGCTGCCAACTCTGATTTGCACTCCAGTATATGACACATGTCACTCTGATTTCTATCTTCCTGGCATCTGAATACATCAAGCTAACCGAACCTGCTACTTCTCTGTGGGCTCCTCGTAGCCAATTTCGATCCATGAGACACACCATCTCAATGAATCCTGCCAAAATTTCTTCTTAGGATCAATTCTGCACATCGCCGCACCTCACACCTGGAGGTATAGCTGCATGTTATCCCTTTGCCTATATGGCTCGAAATTTCTCTGCTTGAGTGGTTTTTGCCACTCCATGATCCTCTGCATGTGGCTGCTCCACATTTTGAGTTTCATTCTTTGGAACCAAGAGTTCCTCATCTGTATGCAAATCAAGCTCTCTTTCAAGGGACAATCACATGGCTTTCTCACACTTCCGCATGGTACATCCCTTGCATGTGTCTATCTATGCAAGAGTACCCTTTGAAAGCCCTGTAGAAATCTGCTGCATGACCTTCAAAGCTCCATGGTGTAACTCACACTCATCTTGACTCACCACTTTGTCTGCTTTACCCATCAATGCTACACAGCCATCTACATCAAGTTTATAGATATTCTTCACAGGAATCCCAATATTCTTGGCTTGTCCTGTTGCTTTGTGTCGAAGGAAGGCTTTTCCTTCACTGAAAACAACATCATAGCCTCTATCCTCCAACATTGCGACTGAAACTAAATTTTTCTTCAAGAATGGTACATGCATTACATATTTTAAGAAAAATGGTTTACCTGTCTGTCTCTAGAAAGTAACTGTACCAATCCCGGTAGCGCTATACCTTCCGTCGTCACCCATTTCGATATGCATCTGGAGGTCCTTCTCCTCTAAGCTATTGAAAAGTTCTTTGTTTCCCGTCATGTGGAAAGATGCACCACTATCCAAGTACCACCCTGATCGCATCGTACTTGACACCATGCATGCGATGAGCGAGAAGTCAAGCTCAAATTGCCAGGTGAAAGCCTCACCAGCTGCAGATCCTGAAGCCTTCTTGTTCTTCTTCTTCTGTGGACAATTAGTGGCATAATGTCCATGCTCGTGATAGTGAAAACACTTCACTCTAGACATGTCGCGCTCCTTGCTTTCTTCGCCTTACCAGCCAAGGCACAATTTTCTTCATCATCTTCCTTAGATGAAGATCCATCCCTGGTATTCCGTCTGATTTCTTCTTGCACCAAATCTGACCAAAGTCGTTCCCAATCTGGCAGCTTCTCCCTCCCATTGACAGAGTCCTCATAACTATGCCAACTCTTGGGAAGGCCTAGAAGAGCTAGGCTCACCAAGTCATCATCCGCGAAATTAATTCTGATGCTCCCAAGATCATCTCGACATTGGACACACTTTGTTAAATATATCGGGATAGTGTCGCCTTTCTCCATTTTTATTTTCTTGAGCTTGTCCTTCAGTGCCAGTTTTCTAAGATCACGACTGCTCTGAAATAGATTTGTCAAAGCCTTCCACATTTCATATGGAGTCGCTTTGCCATGGAGACTTGAGACAATGTGATCTCATACTCCCTCTAGTAAGATCCTCCTCGCCCTTGCAACCTTCTTTTACCAAGCATCAATATTTGCGGCATCTGCTGTAGCGGGTTTGGGAACATCATTATCAATGAATTATTTCAACCCATTGTCCTCCAGTATTGCCTCCATCCTATCTTTCCACGAAATATAATTGGAACTGCCTTCGAGTGCATACTCCAATCTCAAGCCATTGAAAGCCATTTTGATCCTGATCGGCTTGTCGCACCAAGAATACTTTTGCAAATTCGAATTCTATTCAGTAACAAACTCAATTTCTTCTCCACTATAGTGATTTCCTGTGCTCTGATACCATGTAGAAATTATACAAACATATGTATATCAATGGATTCAATCCGATCAAGAAATGTACTAAAGCTAGATACTGAATCCTTCTACAAATCAATTGCGGAAAATAAACATGATCGCCAATCACAACAAGTAAAGAAAGAAGCCAATCAAAACCACAACACATATTTTTTTCTTGGGGAAAGCTTGCTGCTCAAAATCCCTCTATCTATATTTTATATCCCATAAGGAATCATGAAACAATTACAATGCACTCTTCTCACAAGATTCTCTTGCAATTTGCCTATCGTCTCACACTGATCCAGACAAAATCGGGCCAACACTTAGCCAATTCTCAGCATGTCTTCAACCTGCCTTTCTCACGCAATTCCCGATGAATGCAATCCCTATTATTTAGGAATTTCAGCCTTCCTCAACTGTGATGAGTATCATGGGAATCCTGTGGTGTTTTAACTGCATCTGGGCAGTCTGCTAATATCAAAACTAATAGTTAACTTCCCTTTAAGCTTTGTCTCAACTGGGTCTCCACTAGAACTGACATGCTTGCAACTATTAATAGTAAATCATCAGTTGCATGATATATCACTGATTGTGAATTAAATCTGATTTAATTCACTTGATCTCTCACTAGTGCAACAAACAATTACAACTAGTTCAACTGACTCTAACTCACCTAACTAAGTTAACTGATTACTTGTGCATTAAACTCATGCACTTAACTGCAACTTGAACTCTAAAACACATAGAATCACTCTGCATGCCTCACCAACCACCCTCAACTTGAAATTCATGAGCTAACTGAGTTTATCACACTTAGTTAACTATTACAAGTGATTATGAGACAAGATTACATTTTATTGTCCAATTTAATTAAGGGATAATTAAATTAGACACATTTCCAATTTATTAAATAAATTGAATTGCACACTAATGAATCGCTAGGACCCATCACTACACGAATTGTGGTCCCACACTGGTGTAGGTGCTGTCATGTTGTTTCTGGATGCCAGTTTCACTGTTTCTTGTTTCAAATTTCAACAACTAGGGTCGAAATATTCTAGATACGTGCCCACGACTTGGGCCCATAACCCTAAATCAGAGATGTGAGCCTTGGACTCTACATTTTCACCTCAGAGAAAACATATTCCTTCACGGACAGGCCTCAAATTTGTGCGAGGCAAAAACCAAGAGAGAAGAGTGTCTCATTGTTGTGTCTAAATGGGGTAGAGGTCACTTGATTTTATAGCCTTCTAATGGTTCCACTTGCTTTAGGGCCGACCTTATCTTATATGAACATGTGTATAGGGCCGACCTAGTCCAATGTTCATGAGTGGGTTCATAAATTCAAAAACCAACTTTTTCTTTTCCAAATGAGGTGATCTCTGTTGAGAAATTGAAGGCTTTTATTAAATTTCTCTTCTTGATCATTACTTGTGATTTAATTTATGCTTCTTTCTTAGACCTTGTATTCGTTAGATTATTATGTTCTTCATCAAGTCAATTATCAAATACACAAGAGACACAATATTCAAGCTTGTAAGCCAGGGCCACAACCTCTCACTCCTTGAGAGGAAAACCCGATCATAAATTCTTCTTATAGACCTTCAATTGACGAATACCAAGACCATGACAAAGACCCTTGTCACTAGCCTTTGACGATCTCCTTGAACTTTTCTTCTAGATCTCTCCTTAAGGATCTCAGAATTTTTGTTTTCTGCATTGTACTGCACTGCTTCTCTCAGCAGAATCTCATTCTTCCTTCCTAGACAGAGATTCTCGGTCTCTTATCCTTGGCTTCTCCTTCTTCTTCTCAGCTTCACCTCAACTCCACCTTGACTCCTTATTCTCTCTTTTTATACTCGAAACAATGATGTATATATTCCTGCACCGAGCCTTAAGATATGTTTCGGCCTTCCTGTATACATGCAAGATAGAGTAACCAAGACTGAGGCTTGTATTGCCTTTTCTTCGACTTCCTTTTATTTCTTTTGTCCTTCGCATATAAGGCTGCAATGATTGATCGATATTGATGATACTTAGTGAGGCTGAGTGACCTTATTTATATAGGTTTTCTCATGATCTTTAGGCTGAAATGATTGCTGGAGGAAAACCGACTTCATATAGGAGGATCTTCATCATATTTTAGGCTGACTAGGAGATGCCTAGTGACAAGGTCTTGGAGTAAAAATTTTACATAGAAAAATGTCTCTTTTTGAAAGTGTAACATGACTTCATATACATGAAAATGAATCTAATTATCTTTATGACAAGATGAAAAAATCCTAGAGACTCCAAGAAGGAAGTCTTTGACCTACAAATAAAATAGCTTTCTCATGAAACCCATGATGCAAGTAATACAATAAATACATTTATTTTTCTTTCTCTTCTTTACATAAAATCATAATTACATGTCATTATGAAGACCAAACCTAGTTACAAATTTTCAACACTCCCTCTTAAGTAGGGAGGTATTCATAATGGTACTTGGTCATTCTCAATTTGAAGAATCTGATAAGAAGAATCAGATTGGTAAACCATCTGTATAAAATCATATCAACCAACATTTTCATATATAAAGGCCTTTACTAACAACTCCATCTCTCCATGAGATCTTGCGCCCAATGTTGGAAAGACCAATGATTAATAGACACCTTCATCATTTTCTCTCTCAGAACATACCCCACTCGGGTTCTCTCAGAGTCTGTCCAGGACTATTATTATCTTGGATTCCCAACACTCAAAGAATATCAGTCCTTCCACAACTACTCTTATCTTGGATGCCCTAACACATCCTCAAAGAGTATTAGATGCCATATGATTACCCAATCCTCCATCCTGTCTTTCCAGGTGAAGACCAAAATGATGTGTCTAATTATGAAGGACATGTACTCATTCCTATACAAGGAATGTACCTAAGCTCCCTCTTGGCTTAGGAATATACCAGTTTCTACCAAGAAACTTGTTTCTAGGCTCCCTCTTAATCGAGGACCTGCAACAAATATTTAGGAAATAATGGGACATCCAACTGCTCTAAAGAACTCCTTCCTTCGATGTCATGAATTTCTTCTTCGTTATGGAGTCATCATCTTTTGGGAATTCTCATAGGGCACAAACCATCCATCTCTTTCATCCACGAGTCATGACATCTTTTCATTATAGAGTGATCCATCAGTCTTCTCATTCGGCTTAGCTTCATGTCATGATGCTATCTCCATACCACATTTCTTTCAAGGATCTTTCATTCTACCACATGGTTATCAATTGTGGAATGCTTATACTCCCCTTTGGCAGCCCTGCGTAAGCTCATCCATATATTATTCATTTATAAATATGAGCAATTAACACATAATTACCTTTGTTATGGTATTTCATCATGACATCTTCCTGTAGGCATCAACATCCTTCATACATGTTGACACATATCCCAATGATATACATTGTCAATGGTCTCCATCTTTTTCAAAATTTCATCAAAGTCTTCATATCTTTCCGAGAGTTTTCCTAGTTAAGTCTTCTTGGTATTCATGGATGTTGATTGTTTTTACCATGGTTGCATGTTTTATGATCTCTTCCTTTCTTTCTTCACACATTCCATTCCTAGGAGCTTCCAATTAGGGTTCCTTGATTGCAGTCGACCACCTCATACTTCATATGAGGACATATTATGTTGATTTCATAGTGCAAACCATGCCTTCTGGAAACCTTTTATAGGAAGATATTATTTTCCTTTGATCAAGATTATTTAGTTAGAAGTGTCGATCCATGTTACCTGCAACCATACGACATGACATTATAGTATTAAATACAAGAATACATACCTCTTTTACCTTCAGGTCATCTAGGCTTCTTTCAGCAACTTCCTTGATTGAAGTGACTTCAACCCCTTGATCTACTTTATCTTTTATGTCATCATACCATCATCCCATGAAATCCACAAGTTGGAGTTCCTGATGAAACACTTGCTTCCTCTCTAGATCAGTGAACCCTTTGATGGGGATTCCATTAGAGAATCTTGAGGATATTGCATATCCTTATCTAGTAGATGTTTGATGTATGATGAGCCTTGTCCTGGACGACTTATTCCTTTCCTCTATTATCCAATGAGGTTCCCAAGAGCTATATCCTTCATATTTGACTGCCATGGATTTTATTCCTTCTATCCTTTATGTTTTACCATGGTGATGTCACGAGCTTTTGTTTCTAATGCTTTCATGATGCCACAATGCATATTATTGTTTATCGTGATCATATCCTATAAAAAAATATTTAGGAGCTATGAAAAGACTTTTTGTGAGGGAGACTATATTAATCATAGTAAAGATCTCTTACTCGCTCTTTCCTTGGTCTTCTTGTCTTCGACTTCCTCCATATTTCCGGTGATATGATCTTTCCTTCTGTAATGTCCGAGTCCTTTAATTTTCAGCCCATTTGTCCTCAACTTGTCTTCTCCTATCTAGCATAGAAGCCATCAATTATTAAATGAGGTAATTTTCATGTCCCATGGACATTTGTTACCTTGCTCATTAGAAAAGTGATGATTTATATTTTATATCATTTCTCCCAGATATCGTAGTTGACATCTTATGAAGATATACCTTTATTATTTGATACCTTCAATGACATTTATCACATCTACAGAGAATAGTTCTTTTAGCTTATCATATTTTCCCTTGATGTCTCCAATCCTGCTATATGATGGGATCGTCCATATGAATCTCTTTCCATGTATTCAGAGGAGACCTTGTTCGATGACATCACTTTCTTTGAGGATCATGTCTATCCTCCTTTTTCATGCAAGGAGTTTTTATGACCCAACCAAATTATAGATCTCCTTGCAATCACAAAGTCATTTTAACCAAATTTGATTATAGAATGAAAGATACTTGGCGAGAGAAGATGAAATCTCCACCTTTGTTATTTTGATGGTGGTTGAAGAAGATGTATTGATGTTTCCTCGGATGATCTTCTTCAAGGATGAGATCCTTGTTGTGATGATAGGGAGCTTGCCTTGGCTTCTAGATCTCTTCTAGACTTGTAACTGAGATCTTATCATGATTCCATTTTATGGTTAAATGTCCTTTCTGTCATATTTCCGAGGCATCGAGATCATCACCACAGAGATAATACCTTTAACAAATTGTAGTTACAATGTTATTGTTAATCAAAGTTGTCATTAATGTCACTATGACATTGACTGAGATGTAAATATTCTTGAGATGCCTCGTTCTAGATGATGATTCCATGACTCTTGTCTTTGTTGACTAGGATACCATCAATGAAGATGTCAAGCCCACTTCAAGAAATCAAACCGCCTAATGAAGGAAGCCCTAAGAATTATTTGATCTAATGTTGCATTCACTTGATGATCTAGACGTTAACCTTTGATGACATATGGAGAACTACACATGATGATGTCATACCCTTGAATGATAACATGGTTGGAAGATTAAATGATGACATGGAAGATCTCATTTGATGGTTGGAAGACTATCTTACTATCTTGGAACTTTCCGAATGATGAAGCTGCCTATGTCATATCACTGCACTACACTAGTACGTGATGAAATTATGACATATCAAGATAAGATGGATGAAGCATATCATGATGACATTATGATCATATGACAATGAAGAAGCCAAACAATGGAGAAGCCAAACAAAGAGAAGCCATACTGTCCTAATTAGCTTCTGCACTAAACAATTCAAAGGCAGTCACAAAGAAAAATGTTTTTCACCTCCTTAGAGGTAACCTTTCAACATGGGACCTAGACCATATGAAAGATGACTTTTTCCTCTTTCCAACGAGACTTTACTTGCCCTGAAACTCCTAGCGGTTGATGAGATATGGAATTTTTAAGTTAAGAAAAATTAACCTTAGAAGTGAGACGACCTATCCTTGTCCTTCATGTCGACCTATTTGCAGAGACGTAACCCTTCATTTTCTTAGCTATAACACTATAAATATACAGTTTGGTCCTCATTTTTTAAGCATTAATTTAGTCAAGAAATACAAACATATACCATAGTTTGCACCTCGTGAACTAGGGACACCGAGGAAGTTTTGTTTAAGATTTATTTGAGTTGTTACCCTCGAATTTGCAGCCGTGATCAAACTCAGACCTGCATACTTCTATCACAACAACTTCAGATTTTTTTGATGGCTCACTACAATACTTCAGGACCTCGTTTTTTGTGATGTGTCACAGTGATATGGACCTATAGTGATCAAACAACTTAGACCAGGGTTATTTCTATGGGACAAACCTTATATTTTCTTTGGTTCAGATATCATCACATATAAACCTTTTTGAACAATAAAGAGAGGACATTGGGAAATCTTTGAAAACATTTTGAAGCAGATCAAAGACAACCTACTGTAGTGTTTTGAAGACATTTTATGAAGAAGTCTTGAGGATAATTTGGTGCAAACTTCTTGGTGGAAATTTTGATATACATCTTGAAGCAGATTTGGAGTTGTCTTGATATATTCTTGAATACATCTTGAAGCATACGTTGGAGAGCTTGTTGGGAAAATAATTGTGAACATTCCCTTGAAAATTTCTTAAAGAAGCCCTTGAAGAGTCTTAGAGCAGGTGCAGAACTTGGACTGCCTTTTGTAGACATCTTGAAGGTCTTGAAGATAATGTTGAAGAACATGATGCATTAGCCATCATGAGGTAACTTGGAGATCTTTGTTTGGGTGACATGATGAGCAATGGTGACACCTTCTAAGAAGACAAGGTTGTCATTGATGAAGTGATTTGGAGGAGGCATTGTTGAAGATTGACAGGGCTTGTTGAAGAAGACATTGGGAGCCATGAAGAATGACCAAACACATTTCGACAAAGTGAAGCTGAGGGTTGGTGCCCAAGAGGTTGGAGCCTTATAAAGACAAGGTTTGTGCCTTGGGAGATAGGGTTGGAGCCCTAGAGGATAGGAGTCCTCAAGAAAACGGGTTAGATCCTGAACCAGATACAGGGTTGGAGCCCTTGAGGTTGGTGCCTCAGCATTGACAAGGTTGGAGCCTTGAAAGTCCAAGCCGGTGCTTGGAAAATACAGGTTGGAGCTTGGGAGATTGAAGATCGATGTCTTCATCTAGGGTTGGAGCCCTACATATATTTTACTTGATTTATTGGAAAGAAGAAATTAATAAAATTATTTATTCTTATTGTTCATTTTGTGTTCTAAACATAAGTGATATAACTGGTAAAAACAACAATTGGAAAGAAATACTGATTCACCCCCCCCCCCCCCTCTCAGTATTTCCAACAATTGGAATAAGAGCTAGTACCTTCATTCAAAGCCTAACAACTTGAAGGTTGATCATTAGAACACAAATGGCAAAGCCAAGGAATAAAGGCTCCAAATTATGTGAAAATGCCCCTTCCTCAGTTAAGAATTTAGATGTAAACTAGGTCAACAAAGCTCCATTGTTCAATGGAAATTTTGATATATGGGAGACAAGAATGAGGAATTTCTTGAAGACTCAAGGAATTGAAGTTTGGAAATTAGTGATTACTATTGACACTATGGACGAAGAATCCAAGGAGTACAATACAAGAGCAATGAAGGTAATTTTGAATGGGTTACCAAATTCTGTGAAGGCCAATTTTTAAAAATGTTCGTCAGAAAAATTCATATGGGACAAACTTCATGATCTTCACTCAAAAGGAGAATTGACAATGATCTCTAGTCAAGAAGATGATGGAAAACAAGAAATAAGTCCAGAATCCATCAAGGAAGATGAAGATAAAAGAGATGAAAACAAGGCTAAAGAAGATCTAGAAGATGAAGAGAACAAAGAAGACTTTGAAGAAGATCTCCTGAATAAACTTATGGATTTCATGGAAGATATTAACAGGTTGAAAAAGGAAAATGAGGAACTTAAGAAGAAAGCACAAGTTGGTGACCAAAACAAGACAAGGAAGGAAGTTGACCTTGTCAAGCTTCAAGTTCAGGAAAGAGATAAAGAGCTCGCCAAACTTAAGGAGGAATTTCATGAAAACAAAAGAAAGCATCATGAAGAAGTCGTATCCATGACAAATCAATTGGATAAGGCAAAGAAAAAGGAATAAACTTTGTCAATCCATCTTGAACTAAGACTTAAGAGCTTGAAAAAATTTGAAGCAGAGATTGGTCAATACAAGGAAGAGGTCTCATCTCTTAGATCTCAACTAGAATATGCAAGGATACAAGCACAAGGGGCTGAGAAGGTGATGGAATATTTGTCATTCATAGAAGGACAAGTTGATGAAGCAGAAAAGGAGAGAAACACCATGAGATGCCAACTAAAAGAAAAGGATGAAAAAATCTTGAAACTAAAATTAGACATCAATCTTCTAAAGGCCAAAACATGTGAAGCTACAAGAATGAAAGAAGAAATGGAGAGAAGTATAGTTAAGGAAAATGAATAAATATTCATAATGAAATCGAATATCATCTCCCTTAAAATCGAAGAACATGAATCAACAAGGATGATGGAAGAAATGAAGAAGCAACTAGTTATGAAAGATGAAGATTGTGAAAAGTTGAAAGGAGAAATTGTCTTTCTTAAAAAGGAAGCTGACTTGCTGAATACGAACTTGAAAAGCTCTCAAAACCTAGATGACATCCTAAGTCATCAAAGGTATCCCCTTGATAAATCAGAGCTTGGCTATGCAGGTGAATCCTCAAGAAAGAATGATAATGTTTCAAAAAAAAAAGATGTGAGGAAGCCAGGAAGAAATGTTGATGCTCCCAGTTCCAGTAAAGGAAAGGAGAAGATTCAATACAACAATGGAAGAAATCCTACTCCAAGGAGACTTGAAAATGATGTCAAGAATATAACAAAGTATATTTTTTGGTTATTGCTATTCTTGTACAAACTTTGGGCATATGGTAAAAGATTGTAGGGCATATCACAAAGAAAAATATAATGGTCCCCGTCAATCTTCTAAAAGAAAATTTTCAATAAGAAGTCATGACTACTCATTCATGAACAAGATGGAGTGCTTCAATTGCCATAACATTGGACATATGGCACGTGAGTGTAACTTGACTTGGGTCCCTAAAACCATGACAACCAAGCCAAAGAAGAAATTTACACAAGTATGGAGAAGGAAGCAAAATGGGTTTGAAAGTCTCTTGAACACTCCAGACAACAACACATGTTGTTGACTTGATGAAGTCATCCTTGATATTCCAAGTATTTGATGATGAGACTTCCAAAGTCATGACTACTCATTCATGAACAAGATGGAGTGCTTCAATTGCCATAACATTGGACATATGGCACGTGAGTGTAACTTGACTTGGGTCCCTAAAACCATGACAACCAAGCCAAAGAAGAAATTTACACAAGTATGGAGAAGGAAGCAAAATGGGTTTGAAAGTCTCTTGAACACTCCAGACAACAACACATGTTGTTGACTTGATGAAGTCATCCTTGATATTCCAAGTATTTGATGATGAGACTTCCAAAAAGGAGACCATGCATACTGTTAGGGGGAGTTGGTGACTCATGACTATTCTTGCAAAAACTATCCGAGAAGAGTCCTATGAAACCGTTGATGAATCACACATGGACAACCTTGAAATATCATCTCCATTGAAGAACATGATCCGTTACTCACCCAATGTACCATTGTTGAAGATGTCTTCCACTTGATCCCAATGATGCAATATTTCTTATCGAAGAAAAAAAGAAGAGCTAGCGGAGGTTATCCAGGTAGGGGGAGTTGATTGACCATTTACATGAAGATATGCAAAGGCTTAGGGGGAGAAAGTTCATTGAAGAGCATCATGACAATGAGAGAAGCATACCTATGAAGAACTATTCTTGATGAAGAAAATATGATGAAGAGAAGCAACTTGATAGGGGGACTACTTGGGCACCCTGTTTACCATTGATGTCAAAGGGGGAGAGAATGTTGGAAAGGAAAGAGTATTTCCATCAATGACAAAGGGGGAGATTGTTAATAAAATTTGTCATTAATGTCAATATGGCATTGAATGAGATGTTAATATTCTTGAGATGCCTCGTTCTAGATGATGATGCCATGACTCTTGTCTTGGTTGACTAGGATACCATCAATGAAGATGTCAAGTCACGAAGAAGTCAAAAAACTAATGAAGGAAGCCCTAAGAAGTATTTGATCTAATGTTGCATGCACTTTATGATCTAAACGTTAACCTTTGATGACATATAGAGAACTACATGTGATGATGTCATAACCTTGAATGATAATATGGTTGGAAGATTAAATGATGACATGGAAGATCTCATTTGATGGTTGGAAGACTATCTTACTATCTTGGAACTTTCCTAATGATGAAGCTGCCTATGTCATATCACTGCACTACACTAGTACGTGATGACATTATGACATATCAATATAACATGGATGAAGCATATCATGATGAAATTATGACCCTATGAAAATGAAGAAGCCAAACAATGGAGAATCCAAACAAAGAGAAGCCATACTGTCCTAATTAGCTTCTGCACTAAAAAATTCAAAGGTAGTCACAAAGAAAAATGTTTTTCACCTCCTTAGAGGCAACCTTTCAACATTAGACCTAAACCATCTGAAAGAGGACCTTTTCCTCTTTCCAAAGATCCTTTACTTGCCCTGAAACTCCCAACGGTTGATGAGATATGGAATTTTTAAGTTAAGAAAAATTAACCTTAGCAGTGAGCCAACCTATCCTTGTCCTTCATGTCGGCCTATTTGCAGAGATGTAACCCTTCATTTTCTTAGCTATAACACTATAAGTATACAATTTGGTCCTAATTTTTTAAGCATTAATTCGGTCAAGAAATACAAAGATATACCATAGTTCACAACTTGTGAACTAGGGACACTGAGGAAGTTTTTTTTAAGATTTATTTGAGTTGATACCCTCGGATTTGCAGTTGTGATCAAACTTAGACCTGTATACTCCTATCACAGCAACTCAGATTGTTTTGATGGCTCACTGCAATACTTCAGGACCTCGTTTTTTGTGATGTGTCGCACATTAGCCACCTGTAATATTTTGTTATACCAATAGGTGGCTAAATCTTTTTGAGCCTCCAAGGAAAAAATTTTATCACTAAAATTTGTTGGCTCTTGAAGACTCCTTGTAGGCCTCATGCCTCTGTCCAAAATCCTCATTACTGTTCCTCTTAATTCTGCTAATTTCATGTAAGAAACTGCTGAAGAAACCATCATTTTTTCCTTTTCTCCCACTCATAGCTAACCTTCATTTTCTCCCCCTTTTTCTCCATATTACTCCTCTACTTCTCATAAGTTTCTCCCTCCATTCGTGAAAATCCTCCTGACATGGTTTAAAACTTCTTTTTGAGCTGTGCCGAAACCCCCAAATCCATTTAAAACCTTGAAATTTTTCATAAAAAACAAAGTTTTATTGCTATGGACCTAAGCCCCTTGGGCTAAGTCCTAAACCACTTCCCGCATGCCCATGTCTCATCGCGCTCCGATTGCACTCCTCCGATTCGATCTGCGCTGCGGATCCGCCGACTCTCGGGATCTAATCTGCCGCCGTCAATCGCAAGTTTAAACCCCAACTTCCGACGCACCGCTCCGATTATAGAATCCTCGCCGTTGATCTGAACCCGAGATCAATGGTTATCGCTTAATCGCAAACCCATTTCCGATCGCAATCACAAAGCCCGGTAGCGCCACCCCGATTGAAATCTTTCGATTTGATCCCGGTCGTCCATCCCCTTTCTGATCCAACGGTCATCGCTTGATCGCACTAGTCCCCCGATCGCGCAATCGCATCGGCATTTTCCAATCGCTCCTTTTGTTTCTCCCCTCTGATTACAATCCTCTGATTAGATCTGGACCGTCCACGTGTCCGGATCAGACGGTCCAAAACCACCCCGCCTTATTTCTTCTCCCCGCTCTCATTTTCCTGTTTTGCGCTGATCTCCACCGTTAGATATTTTTATCCAACGGCTACGCTCCTCCCTCGCCATCTGAAGCAGTTTAACCTATTTTCGCAGGATTTCTTAATTTTTTTGTGTTTGATGCAGGTGTTTTAAATGGTTTTCCATTGTATCACAAAGAAATGCCGAGGGCTGGGAATGACGATTCTCATGCCCTCGTTTCATTAAAGAGAAGCCATCCACGGGGCTCCATTCCATGTTTCGTCAGTACTCTATGAGTATTGATGTCGTAAAGCCCAGTGCGGTTCTGCACATCGACAAGACATTGTTTTAATTCAAAAACAGTTAAAGAGTATAAGTTTTAAGACAGAGCACCACAGAATGGAGATTTAAGCCAAATTTGGGGATCACAGCTAAGATTGAACATCAAAAGCCTAATCCCCCAAATTAAAACAGAATTAATAGAAAATCAAAAAGATTTTTCAGGCAGAAAAGACTTCCACCGCTACATTTGAGGCGAATTGATTCCTCAACTACCACAGGAGCCACCTGTTGCCTCAAAGCATTCAAACAGAGGCCGAACTTATTGAAGAAAATCAGATATTCACCTCCAGCGCAGCCAAGGAGTTACTTCCACAAGAGAATAAATGAAAAAATATCTGCAGAGTTACTCCACACAGCGTACAGAGCCTCAAAGTCAAATAAAGGTCCCACTGAGCTTTGATATTTATTGAAAAAAAAAATTTAATACAGTGATCCACCTGTAAAATTTCTCCCTCGAGCCCCTCAAAAGGCCGAGAAGTCTTGAACCTGTATTAATTATCCGGAGAGATCTTTTCTCAGATCACCTCCTCATTCTTCTATAAATACCTCAGAAGAAGATGAGAAATTGTTGGTTGCAGAATTTTGAAATACACTAGAGCTCGAGACTTCTATTTGTATATAGCGTTCACTGGCCCTTGAAGCACTGTTTGTGATAGAGTAGTTAGGCTGAATAGTGAAGATAATTGCTGAACTGAAACTTTGGACTTGAAGACTGTAACCGATTTGACATCAATAACAAGCTATTTCTTGGGATCCTGGTCTATATTACTAGTGAAGTGCTTCTTTCTTTGTCAATTGTTTCCCTTCTATGTATGCCATATTGTTAATTTTATGCTGTAAAGAATAGTTTAAACAGAGTTAGGACCTATTGTATATCAGTCACCTTCTCTGGCTGAGAAATCTTTATCTTAATGTTTTCTTCAAATTTGTTTATTTAAGAATGATTCAATACAGTTTAAACGGTTAGGAATGTAGGCATTCCCTCGTCCTTCTGTTTTCTTAAACGTTGTTCTTGAATGTGATTTCCATTATTTGCTATTAAAGTTAGACTAGAGAAGATATGGTTTGCCCTGATTCTTAGGTTCTTTTCTCCAAAAGGCAGATTCTGAAAGTTTCCCTCGGTGTTGACTAAAAGCAGACTAGGTTTAAAAGTACTTTATCTGATCTTAAGTTATACTTTTTTTCTCTTATATGTTTTCATACTTTCTGAAGGTAATTATGTGGATTACTGGATTGTTTGTCAATTAAGCTGCTTGAATACAAACTTGC
The DNA here is from genome assembly GCA_034641835.2 of Pinus albicaulis. Taxonomy (NCBI): domain Eukaryota; kingdom Viridiplantae; phylum Streptophyta; class Pinopsida; order Pinales; family Pinaceae; genus Pinus; species Pinus albicaulis. Next base: position 1,159,228,561 of record CM076578.1, on the reverse strand, counting down.
CCAAGAAGTCTATGGTTAGCCCTGTCCTTGGTTGGTTTTAAACAGTTACTTAAGAGGCTTTTCTTGTTTGGACTAACTATAAATCCTCTGAGAAATTATTATCAGTTTCCACCTCTCCAACACTTTATTGTTTCCATTTCATCATTCTAATCTCAATAATCTTGTGGTATAGATGACTTTCCCCTTGGATCCCACTTGATGTTGTTGCTCAATTAAAGCCCAGATATGACTCCATAGCCCAATGGACTAAAAACCAGTGTTATATCTATCTCTTAGCCATAGCTTTTCTATCCACTTGCAACTTCTCACTTTTGAAGCTTTTCTCTTAGAACTTTCCCCTCAAGTAACATTTCATGCTCAACCATCCAAAACAAAACAAAACCCTTGGCCTCATAACTAGCCTAATATCAATACCTTAAGATTCCAAAGACAATATCCATCTTTGTACATATTGGAGAGATCCCTCTCCGAATTCAGGAGGGCTAGATCCTAGAATCCCAAAGTTGGTTGAAATGATGTTAACTCTGTGATCGGACTTTTTCCAATCTTGCTTATTACAGAGACCTAACATTTCTGGCGACCATACTGGGGAGATTTTTGAGTTCATAGTTTCTTGGCTAGCTTTTATAGACTCTTTAGTTTTCCATACAACCACAGAAACTCAGAAAAACCCAAAAATATTTTAGATTGGTATCTAATAAACATGGTGGTGGACCATAAAACCTTTTACCTCCTTAGGAGCTAAAAACTTCCACTCAGCGACTCCACAATCCTTAACAGACCTTAAGACTCCACTGGGAAGAACCCTTATCATTATAATATCATTCAAACTCAGTTAGAGGACAGTAGGATTAAGATTTGTGTAAACATATTAGTTAACCTCTAAAATATTGTCATACCTGGTTGAACTTTTCCTATTTATTTGGGTCTAATAACACAGCATAGTGGCTCCTAGAAATATTCACACTAGAGCCTATCCTGACCCCGATCCACCTGAGATAGTTGATAACCCAGGAAGTATCCTTTGGAAGTCTCCTAGGATTAAATTATCAACTGTTTTCAGATCACCCTCGAGAGCTAATTCAGTTCCTGAAAATCTTGCAGCTCTACAAGAATCATATGGTGGTGGAACCATAAAACATTTTACCTCCTTAGGAGCTAAAAATTTTCCACCTGGTGACTCCACACTCTGAAACTCTCAGAAGACCAAATGAATCCACTGGTAGAAGACCCTAAACTGATTGACCAGCCACAGTGACCTCTTTCTTGATTTACAAACATGATTCCAAGAATACAACGAAGATATGCCCCAATGAGCAGAGATCATATCCCTGGGTTTCCACATAAGATGCCCCAGGTGAATTGGGATGACAACCTGCCTGTTTTTCAAGGTGAAAAGTTTGATGACCCTCTATTACATCTCATTAGATTTCATATACATGTATGGAGGTTGTAAGCTGAATGGCATGAAGACTGCCTAATGAAGATGTTCATGTTAACATTAGAAGGAAAAGCTAGGGATTGGTATGAATGCTTAAGATCTAGTAGTTTGTTTTCTTTAAGAGACCTTGAATATGTGTTCTATGAGAACTATAAAGAAAACGCTACGTCATTATCATGGGGCGCAATATATTATGATCCATCACAAAACATCGCCAAACACATTATAGATAATGAGGAAGCTTTGGAAGAGATGCATCCTGAAGATCTTTTAATAGCCGTTCATGAGTTTAATATCCTATTGAAAATTTTTAAAAACATAGATGAATCGGTTGAGGAAGAGATAATCCAAGCAGTAAAGAACGTTCCTCAAGATATCCATGAAAACTCAAATATTGATTCATCATCCCTTATAGTTGAGGCTCAAGAAGACATCCAGCCTCAAAATCAGTCTTCACAAGAGACAAAGAACTGCGGTACTCCTGTTCGAAGGAACATAGAAACATCTTCACCTTTGACAGAAAAAGAGATAGATCAGATTATAAATAAACAGCCGCTATCTGAAATTTTTTGCGAAACAAACACTCTTGCCCATTCACCTACAGAACTTTGTTATGAAGATTTAGAAATTTCTTTTGTAGATCAGAATAAAAAGGGATCTGCTAAGAACCCAATATGTTTGGCTGATGAAATTGTTTATTCTGATAAATTTCCAAATTTTGACCAGTCTGATGATGATGATTAGTTCCAAGAAAAAACTAATCATGCAGGGCGACCAACATTTGATTGGTGTTATCAATTTCACCATCACCGGCTTGAAAGCCAAAATCATCCATTTCGATCCATCACTAATGGCTTTCACATAATTGGAAATCAGCAGCCTTTCAAATCAGAAGGTGAAGGGAAGAGCAATAAAGAAATTTTTGAGCAAAATGAGTTTTCTATTGAAAAAGAGGAAACCTTTAAATACTCCCCTGCTCAAGAATATAATAACCTCTTCACAGAGTTTAGTTCACTGAATGCAAGCACACAAGGGCCACAAGAGGACAACACTGTCAAATATGATGAGTCCTCCAGTTCATATGGCGATGAAGGAAAGGGAGAGAAACAGATAGAAGACTATCCTACTGTGGATATACCGTCTTTTCAAGAAGAGACTTCTCCCTTCATTAATGTTAAACTGTCATCCAAATAACCTGAATGTATATTAGAAGCAAGCATATATTTAGAGAAAGAAAATATTTCACTGTTTGCTATTATGCAGGTTAAGGATGACGATACTTCCAAGCTACATACTGAAGAGATAATCCTTGAAGTTGATGTCTTGGAAGTAGATGATCTACCAATTGTGGAGGACCAAAAGGAAGAGAATCTTCACCTTTTCTTTGTTGATCCTATGGAAGAGTGTGTGGAAATATCGACTGGCTCAAATTATCAAGTAGTGATCCTTTTCAAGAGCCAGAGACATGAAAAGCTATCACCTTCTGTGATAGTTTTTATTTTGAAGATTAATCTTCAAAATATACTATGGATATCTCTGACAAGCAGCCAGAGTTTCTTCTTCTTCTTGACATTACTCAGCTGGCTACATTGGCACTTTTGTATCACATGAATATGTAAATACTTCATGATTAGAATAGGTTAGATGGGAGTGTCAATAAAGCTCATTTTCGAGCATGTAGCTAGCTGTTGCTTTCTGCTTTGAAGAAAAATAAAAAATACAAAAATACAAAAACATAGAAAGAAAGGAAAGAGGGCAGATTGACAAAACAATAAAGGTACAGCCCCATACCAAAAAGAGAAATAAATCTGAAAGTGTGCAAGCTTAAATGCCACTCCTGCAAAACACACTTCTAGTTAGTCAAACAGCCTAATCTTGACTAATTAGTTTTAAATTTTCTGCTGATAGGGTAGTGAATTTGATTTTCCAAACTGTTTAATCTTGGCTTATCAGTAGATAGATTAGGATATAAATTAAAGGTTCTAACATGTTCAAAATCTGAACCTAAGTTTCCAAAAGAGAAATGACTCAAAACTATTTTAAATTCTGAGTCAAAGAATGTAAAGATCTGGTTCTAATCAGCTTAAAACCTAAACCAGAAGGAAAGCAAAGACAACTCAAAACAAAATTAAAAACAGAGCTGTAAAGAAAAAAGAAGGCCATAATGAGAAACTTTCAGATCTTAAGCCTTCCATTTTTTATTTTTTATCTTCTGCAAATAATAATCTATGTGCAGCTTGTTTTTATGCCATAGATCACAGCAAGTCAAAACATCTTAATCTTGACTTGACTGTTTTTAAATTTCTGTTGTAGAATTTAGAGAATGAAAGTCTGTTAGACAGTTTAATCCAAACAGACAGTAGATTAGGTAGAGAAATATCTGAGCTCATCTATTTAATCTGAGTTCAGGGAGAAATAAGGAGTAGAATTACATTAGTTTTTATGCTTTCAAAAGAATCAAATGTTGAGAAAAGAGTTTGCCAATCTAAGTGCACTCTAAGAAGAAAAAATGTTAGATCTGTAGGATTGGGTAGGTAGCAAGCTTGTTGATGAAGGTCCATTGTTTTCATGGCTGCCAAATATGTTTTTAGAGAAGATCATTCAATCACAGGAGGACAGCCCAATGGATGAGGCAATTGATCAGCCTCCTAGAAGATGCAAGTCTGAAATTCTTGATGCCTTCAAGAAGGCACCATCCCCAAGTGGAGCCACTGTTAGCCACCTATAAAATTTTTTATACCCAAAGGTGGCTAAATCTGTTTTGAGCCTTCAAGGAACAATTTTTATTACAAAAAAATGTTGGCTCTTTAAGACTTTTAAAGGCCTCATGCCTCTATCCATATCCTACATTGCTATTCCCATTTCATACTCTGAAAATTTCTGCTAAAAATCCAAGAGAAAAACTGCTGAAAAACTATCATTTTCCTTTTCCTCCCCACTCCAAAATTAACCTTCACTTGCTTCCCTTTTCCCCATAAAATCCCCTTTGTTTTTATGAATTTCCTTCTTCCATTTGTAAATACCACTTTATAAGGTTTGAAAATTACTTTAAAGACCTTACCGAAACCCCCAAATCCATTTAAATCCTTGAAATTTTTCATAAAAATCAAAGTTTTATTACTATGGACTTAAGCCCCTTTGGGCTAAATCCTAAACCACTTCCCCCACATGCCCTTTCCCTAGAACCAGGCGCTAGTCCCATTAGCACTAATCGCATCGGAAAGATTCAAGTGTGCACGTTTTTTGAGCCATTTCAAAACTCTAATTGCGATCAGCCCCTTTGTCAGAAACCGCAGATCATATTTTCCTTTGTAAATCCAAAAACCCACTTTCCGAATGTTTTAAGTTAAAAACTTAAAAACACATGTTGAAATACTTTAATGGGTTGATCGAAAAGACCGATCGCGCAATCGCAATCGGGGAAATTTCAAATGGGTTGATCGGAAAGACCAGGCCCGCAGTTCTGATTGTGATTAGGCCCTTGTTATATATACTCTTAGGCATATTATAGTTCATATATCCCACGGCCCCGCAACCGGGCGCCTTTTCCCTTTATTTATATATTTTTCGCCCGACCCATTTTAACTTGTTTTTATTGTAAAAACTTTGGTTTTCGTATGAGTGAAAGGGTTTTCCCCCTGTTCTATCTCCATTGTTGATCATTTCCGATCGAAAGGCCCTCGCTCAATCGCATCAGAGTTTCAAATCGCATCGCGAATTTTCCCGATTGCGTAATCGCATGCACCTGCCTGCCACCTCCGATTGCGGTCCCTCTAATTCATTCCCCGCTGTTGATCTGGTCCTCAGATCAATGGCCAGCGCTCAATCGCAGGTTTCTTATCACAAGTTTCAATCGCATCCTCTCTTCCGCGTTCCCCGATTGCGATTGCTCCGATTTAATCCCGTCCGTCCATTTCCCGCTAATCCAACGATCATCGCTTGGTTGCACAAGTCTCCCCAATCGCGCAATCGCATCGGAATTTTCCAATCGCGCCCTTTGTTTCTCCCCTCCGATTGTGATCCTCCGATTAGATCTGGACCGTCCACGTGTCCAGATCGGACGGTCCAAAACCACCCCACCTTATTTCTTCTCCCCGCTCTCCTTTTCCTGTTTTGTGCTGATCTCCACCGTTAGATATTTTTATCCAACGGCTACGCTCCTCCCCCACCATCTGAAGCAGTTTAACCTATTTTCGCAGGATTTCTTAATTGTTTTGTGTTTGATGCAGGTGTTTTAAATGGTTTTCCATTGTATCACAAAGAAATTCCGAGGGCTGGGAATGACGATTCTCATGCCCTCGTTTCATTAAAGAGAAGCCATCCACGGGGCTCCATTCCATGTTTCGTCAGTACTCTATGAGTATTGATGCCGTAAAGCCCAGTGCGGTTCTGCACATCGACAAGACATTGTTTTAATTCAAAAACAGTTAAAGAGTATAAGTTTTAAGACAGAGCACCACAGAATGGAGATTGAAGACAAATTTGGGGATCACGGCTAAGATTGAACATCAAAAGCCTAATCCCCCAAATTAAAACAGAATTAATAGAAAATCAAAAAGATTTGTTAGGCAGAAAAGACTTCCACCACTGCATTTGAGGCGAATTGATTCCTCAGCTACCACAAGAGCCACCTGTTGCCTCAAAGCATTCAAACAGAGGCCAAACTTATTGAAGAAAATCAGATATTCACCTCCAGCGTAGCCAAGGAGTTACTTCCGCAAGAGAATAAATGAAAAAATATCTGCAGAGTTACTCCACACAGCATACAGAGCCTCAAAGTCAAATAAAGCTCCCACCAGCTTTGATATTTATTGAAAAAAAAAGTTAATACAGTGATCCACCCGTAAAATTTCTCCCTCGAGCCCCTAAAAAGGCCGAGAAGTCTTGAACCTTTATTAATTATCTTGAGAGATCTTTTCTCAGATCACCTCCTCATTCTTCTATAAATACCTCAGAAGAAGATGATAAATTGTTGGTTGCAGAATTTTGAAATACACTAGAGCTCGAGACTTCTATTTGCATATAGCGTTCACTGGCCCTTGAAGCTTTGTTTGTGATAGAGTAGTTAGGCTGAATAGTGAAGATAATTGCTGAACTGAAACTTTGGACTTGAAGACTGTAACCAGTTTGACATCAATAACAAGCTGTTTCTTGGGATCCTGGTCTATATTACTGGTGAAGTGCTTCTTTCTTTGTCAATCGTTTCCCTTCTATGTATGCCATATTGTTAATTTTCTGCTGTAAAGAACAGTTTAAACAGAGTTAGGACCTATTGTATATCAGTCACCTTCTCTGGCTGAGAAATCTTTATCTTAATGTTTTCTTCAGATTTTTTTATTTAAGAATGATTCAATACAGTTTAAACGGTTAGGAATGTAGGCGTTCCCTCGTCCTTTTGTTTGCTTAAACGTTGTTCTTGAATGTGATTTCCATTATTTGCTATTAAAGTTAGACTAGAGAAGATATGGTTTGCCCTGATTCCTAGGTTCTTTTCTCCAAAAGGCAGATTCTGAAAGTTTCCCTCGGTGTTGACTAAAAGCAGACTAGGTTTAAAAGTACTTTATCTGATCTTAAGTTATACTTTGTTTCTCTTATATGTTTTCATACTTTCTGAAGGTAATTATGCGGATTACTGGATTGTTTGTCAATTAAGCTTCTTGAATACAAACTTGCCCAAGAAGTCTATGGTTAGCCCTGTCCTTGGTTGGTTTTAAACAGTTACTTAAGAGGCTTTTCTTGTTTGGACTGACTATAAATCCTCTGAGAAATTATTATCAGTTTCCACCTCTCTAACACTTTATTGTTTCCATTTCATCATTCTAATCTCAATAATCTTGTGGTATAGATGACTTTCCCCTTGGATCACACTTGATGTTGTTGCTCAATTAAAGCCCAGATATGACTCCATAGCCCAATAGACTAAAAACCAGCATTATATCTATCTCTTAGCCATAGCTATTCTATCCACTTGCAACTTCTCACTTTTGAAGCTTTGCACTTAGAACTTTCCCCTCAAGTAACATTTCATGCTCGACCATCCAAAACAAAACAAAACCCTTGGCCTCATAACTAGCCTAATATCAATACCTTAAGCTTCCAAAGACAATATCCATCTTTGTACATATTGGAGAGATCCCTCTCCGGATTCAGGAGGGCTAGATCCTAGAATCCCAAAGTTGGTTGAAATGATGTTAACTCTGTGATCGGACTTTTGCCAATCTTGCTTATTACAAAGACCTAACATGAGTAATACTCAGTATTGTTTTTTTCCAATCTCCAGGAGAAGGCTGAATATAAAGCTCCATATGGGCTTACCCCAAACATGTGGGGTGATTGCTGGTTGATCAGAGCAGCTGGTTCAAATGGTTGCTCTGGTAAATATGTTGTGGCAGCATCTGCAGGTTGTACATTGGACTCAGGTTTCTGTTCATGGGACTTTTATAATAAATAAATTATGGCATTCCATACTGAATCAGAGGCCTTCACTTCAACGTCCAGTACCATCTCTCCAGTTTTGGCAAAGAGGGATGTCTCGGGGAGAAATTTTGGCTTTGCAAATGTTGTGCCAGAGAATCAACATTGGTGGTACAGGCCATGTGGGCCTCTCATGGTATCTACTGCCAGTGCCCAAAAGGCAGTTAATATTTATGATATTCGTGAAGGAGATCCTGTGATTTCAATGTGTTTGTTTTGAAAGTTTAGGTTTCATAGTAAATCATCAATGGGCTCTGAAATAAGGCCACCTTGAAATCTTGGATACATGTTTCATGCCAAAATCAATTGTATCTTCCATAAATACACAATCTTGGACCACTCTGTATAAATCTGCTTCTCATACAATATTACATCTCCCTCATTATACAGGTGGTGTTCTTACATGCATAGCAAAGGAATTGTTTTGGAAATCATTTTTTAAGTCACTAGATATTGTGGGTACAAGGATCTAGGGTCTCCACATGAAACTGTGTTGGCCGGAGACTCACTCTTCCTGTCCTTAAATTTGTAAACATAGTAGTATGCCAATGCTTCTTTCATTTTGTATGCATAAAACGATTTTTTGTCAAAGTCCATAATTGTTTTTAAGTTTTATCCATCCCAGTTTTGTTGTGAATGCATAGGTTTTTGGCTCAACACATATCTATTATATCTTTGTACTTTTCCTTTACTAACTATTTGAAATTTCTAGTTATATTTAGAGGTGTCTTTTAAGGGATGAGGGGAATTACTTGGATTTAGTGCTGCCAGGCTTATCATTTATTCTCCAAATGAAGCCCTGTAATCTGTAACACTATATGGGCATGCAGATCACTTGTTAAAATGTAGTTGATACAATATGTTGTACATGAAGCCTGGAATTGTGTACATTCCTGGAATATATTAATTTGTAGGCATGCTTAAAAGAGAGATAGGGTTTGATAAAATCAAAAACCCTGAACATGAAGAAAAAAAAGAGGCAGTTATTTTATATAGATAGAACAAAGACACTATCTCCTCATTAATAACAAAACCTCAGTCCAAAAATCATATGTACAAATTCTAGAAGTCGAAAGTTGAAAATTTCCGAAATGGAACTAAGCCCTTTTCAAAAGAATAAATTTAGTAAAAATGAGGGTGAAGAAAGTTATCTTATCAAAATTTCTACATACTGTGTTAGCAAGGAATGACTCCGAGTCCTGAGCAGTGAGACTGAGGAATTTCTCTTTTGCTGCAGGTTGCAGTTCTCTTCTCCAACACAATGAAAAGAAAATTCTTAGCTCTGGAGTCTGAAGCCCGAGTCACAACTTGGAAGTTGGTAAGGAAAATTATCAGGGTTGTTGCCAGTTGGCTTGGAGTTCACAACCTCATTAATTTTCTTTAATGCATTTCCTTCAATGCTGCAGTTGTCACTGGCCAGAAACCTTTACAATAAAATTTATTAGACCCGTCATGCTACGAGGAAAATTTTACGTGATCACTGATCATTGATTTCTTATTGTGATAACAAATATTGGAGACTTACTATCCTATTTTAAAGTTTCATTTTTTTTTAAATTGAAACCGCCATCGGTATACTGACGCCTTATAAGCGTCGCTCTTCTGACGTTTTGAACGATTTCCATTTTCGTCGGTCTTGTGACATCCATCGATATTGCAACAGCTCTAGAAACGTCAGAAGAGCGACAACACAAAGACGTCGGAAGGGCGACGTTCAAAATTTCAGACCACATTTCATCGGAATTGCGACAGTTCTTCTTGGCGTCGATATTGCGATGCTTCTGGAAAGCATCGGTCTTGTGACACTTTTGCAATACGTCAGTCTTCTGACACTTTTGTACGGCATCGGAATTGCAATAGTTTAGACACGTCGGAAGAGAAACAGTATAAAGACGTCGGAAGAATGACGTTCAAAACGTCAGATGACATTTCGTCGGAATGGAGACACTTTACAAACATCGGAAGAGCGATGTTAAAAACGTCGGACCAAATTTCGTTGGAATGGCGACACTTTACAAACGTCGGTTTGGGAAACGTCGGAAGAGAAACGCATGTTGGTAGTATGACACTTTGTAAATGCGTCGAAATTGCGACGGCATGACAAACTACGTTTTTCCTGTCCTCGAACTGTCGCTCTTGCGACGACTATGTTTCGGAATAGCGACGATTTGGCCGTCGGAAATTGTGCCAAATTTTCTAGTGGAAGCTGAGAGAAGTTAACATTGGCACAGAGGAGCAACCCAAGTTTGCTAAAATTGTGGATTACTAGGATGATGAGATAGTAGGAAAGGTTGCAGAATTACTCATAGAATATCAAGACTTATTCCCAACAAAGTTTTCGGAGCTTAATGGGATCACGGGGGACTTATGGGTTATGTGAATCACACTGAAACCAGATGAGCACCCTGTGAAGCAATGCCCTTATCGGTTGAATCCTAAGTATAAGCAGAAGGTTAGGGAAGAAATCGATAAAATTCTCACTGTAGGTATCATCGAACCAGTTGAACAGTTGGATTGGGTAAGTCCAATGGTGGTTCAGGTGAAGAAGAAAAAGGGGGAAATCCGCATCTATGTGGACTTCGCAAATTGAATGATGCATGTGTACATGATGTGATTTTTCCGACGCCATTCTCGGATGAGATATTGGATAGAATAGGAGGCCAAGAAGCATACTCGTTCACTGATTGGTTCTCAGGATACCATCAGATCAGAATCACACCTGAAGATCGCAACAAAACTACATTTGCTACTGAATGGGGATCCTTTTAGTATATGGTCATGCCGTTTGAACTCAAAAACGCCCCTGCCATCTTCTCGCGAGTTGTAGTTGCAGTGTTCAAAGAGTTCATCCATAAATTTCTGGAGGTGTACTTTGATGATTGGATTATCTTCAGCTTAGTAAAGATGCACGTTTAGAACCTGCACATGATGTTGGATGCCTGCCAAAAGCACCATATTTCCTTGAATATCAAGAAGTATATCTTCTGTGTACCCTTCGGAATCTTACTTGGAAATATAGTTTTCCGAAAAGGGTTGATGGTTGACCCTACAAAAGTTGCAGTTATCGTCAATTTGGCAGTACCTACGACTGAGAAACAACTGCATTTGATCCTCAGACATACAGGATACTACATAAAGTTCATTCAGGGATACGCGCTGATCACAATGCCTTTGGAAAAGCTGCTTAAGAAGGATGTGTCATTCTTTTGGATGACGAGTGCCATAAGAGCTTTGAGCTACTCAAGCAAAAGATCATCTCTGCACCTATTCTTATTTTTCCTGATTGGGCAAAGGTATTTCATGTTCATGTTGATGCTTCCAAAATCGCCCTGGGAGCGGTCCTTATGTAGCCTGGAGATGGAGACATTGATCATAAAGTTGCATTTGCTAGTCGAAAACTTTCCGGTACAGAGCGCAACTATGCCACCACGGAGCGGGAAGGTTTGGCCATGGTCTATGCATTACAGAAGTGTCAACACTATCTGTTAGGGGGACACTTCAAAATTTTTATAGATCATTCGGCTTTGAAGTAACTGGTGAATAATCCTATGCTGGGGGGGAATTCTACCGATGGACTTTTATGTTCCAGGAATACGACTTTGAAATCATTGTCAAACCAGGGAAGTTGAATGTTGGGCCAGATCACTTGTCTCAAATTGAGACTGGCAAGGAACCAACCAACCTAGAAGAAGGATTGTCTGATTCGTAGCTGTTTTCTATTAAGGTAGTTGATGCGCACTTCGCTGACATCATTCAGTTCCTGACTACGGGCATGGCACTTGCGGAGTATTCGGTGCAAAAAAAGAAAGAGTTGGTCACCCGCACTGCGGATTTTACCATCATTGCAGGTCACCTCTATAAGATGGGAGCAGATGAAGTGCTATGAAGGTGCGTTTTGGAACATGAAGGACATGCAATCTTGACAGAAGCCCACGATGGGGTAGCAGGAGGTCACTACGCAGGGAACACAATGACACGAAAGATCTTAAGAGGTGGATTATGGTGGCATACCATACATAGTGAATCTCATGACTATTATAAGGCCTGCGATACATTCAAACACACCAGAAGGTCATCCCGCAGGGATGAAATGCCCCTTCAACTGCAAATGGCCTTGCAAGCATTTGACAAGTGGGCCATTGATTTTGTAGGACCTATCAACCCACTCAGAAAGAAGACAGGTGCGCATTACATTATAACTACTACTGATTATGTAACTAGGTGGGTCGAGGCACAAGCGGTGAAGGACTGCACTGTAGATACCATTGCGCACTTCATCTTTGAGCAGATTCTAACCAGATTTGGATGTCTGAAAATCCTGATGAGCGATAGAGGTACGCACTTTCTCAATGAAAAAATACAGGCCTTGACAGAAGAATTTTGGATCCATCATGTGAAAATCACTTCATATCATCCTCATGAAAATGGAGCAGTCGAAGATTTTAATAAGGTCTTGGAGCATGCACTGACCAAGGTCTGTAAAGCTGATCACAGCGGCTGGGACGTGCACATTCCGTTTGTTCTATGGGCTTATCGAACCACCTGTGAGAAGTTGACAGGGAAAACACTGTTTAGGATGGTCTATGGCAAGGAGGCAGTTATGCCCATGGAATATATTGTTCCTGGCTTGCGCATTGTAGCCTTCACAAATATGGCAAAATCTGATATCATGGAGGAGCGGTTAGCACAAATTGTGGCTTTGGAGGAAGATAGTTTCATTACTAACTTCCATCAACATGTTCAGAAGGCACGTGATAAGGCCTGGCACGACCGACATATTCATCAAAAGACCTTTGTGGAGGATGACTTAGTCCTACTATATGATAGCCAGTTTTGGAGACACCCAGGGAAGTTCTAACAGCACTAGCTTGGGCCCTATACAGTTAAGGAAATCACAGATGGTGGAGCTATTCGATTAGCTACCCTACGCCGTGATATGCTAGCCAGCTATATCAATGACAGTCGATTCAAACCGTATTGGATCAAATGACTATATGGCCGGAGTAGCTGTATGAAGTGGGACAGACCCACCCAGGAAGGTAAGTGTAGTAGGTACCAGGCTCCGCGCAGAAGGCAGTCGCAGGATTGGAAGCCCGGGGGAGTGCGCCGGAGGCACAGGAATAAACTCGGAAGGAAGAAACTCATAATGCAGTAGGTGTTCTTGGAGCACAGGAGGTATGCTAAAAGTGCAGGGGTGCGCTGAGTGCACCAAGGGTGTGAAAACTAGCCGTTGGAACAGTCAAATTGGGTAAAAAGGAAAATTTACCGTTTGAAGGAGCGGGAAGTTGGCATTTAATGAGGCAATTTATGGAGATTTTTTACCGTTTACTTGATGGTAAGTTCCAAGTGAAGTTTACCCTACCATTGGTTGATTACAAAGGCTATAAAAAGGGTAGTATAGATCAGAAAAGGGTTTCGTATCGCTTGAATAGCTTGTACTTGGCATGTTTGTCCTTGACGAATTTGTGTTGTAAGAATTTCTATGCCTATAGTGTCCCTTTCATGTTTGAGCAACCTACTCCTTCTGACAATAGCCACCCAGGGTTGGGATTCATTTTTCGCACCAGAATGATGGCCACTAATCTTGATGAATCCTCAACACCAGCGACCTCGGCAAAGCCAGAAACCGAGGAAGTGGTGGAGATTGAGTTCGAGGTTGAAGAAGTTATCTCCACGCCGAGCCCACTCATGAAGAAGGGAAAGGAAAAAGCACAGGGCCCAGGAAAACCCCCGAAACCCATAAAATGGGCTAGAGGGAATCCATGTACTTCCCCACGAAATGTAAAATCCTTGCAAGTGATGCCCCAGGCGCATGTTGCTCAAGAAGAGGCTCAGGCCATATATTCAATCAATTGGTTACCTCATTTCATTCGGACGCGCAGGCCCTTGACACGCACGCCGAAGAACCTTGATGACCTGATCACCTACCTGCAGATGCTGCTGACCCTGAGCGAGGTCCCTGTTATTGGTGAACCTTTTGGAAAGCTCCATGAGATCAAATTTGATGATCATGACTTGGCCAATTTGGAGGCCTTCCCTGAGTTGGCGCTTGAGTTATATCTTGAACAAATTCAAAAGGATGATGGGATCAAAATTGTCCCCGTAAGCTGGGTGCGTGGAGTGGTAGGATCCGAGCTCCTCAACTTGCTTAGGATGCTGCATTTTGGCCACTACAATATCACGGGCCATTTTGTGCATCAGTTTCTTGCCCTGGTCCATGATGGGTGTTTGTGGATTAAGGATCGAATCCCTATTGGCACTACGCTCATCCATCGAATCACTGGTCTTCCTATGGAAGGGACGAACCCTCTGGAGCACTTTGGCAAGAAGTATGAAGGGGAAAATGCTGAATATGTGTGACAAAAATACCATATGGAGAGGAATACTCACGGATTCATGATAAAAACCATCTGTGATCCTGCTACGCAACTGGGTACCATGTTATTTTCATGTAAGATGATGAAAAAATGGCAGGTGGCCTCCATCCCCTCGTACATAATTCAGTTAGCAGGCCAGTGTGAGAAAGGGGTCTGCTTCAATTGGTCACAATATCTGTGCAATGATTTTTTGGCCACTGTCTGCGAATCCCAGGAGCAGGGATGGGAATTTTGCTATTCCTGGCCGCTACTTCTCATCGAATTGATATCCTGGGAAGCACCTGAGGAATCGGTCCTCCTGGAGCTCACCCCCGACATGTGCGAGGGGGCCTGATATAAAAGCTTATGGGATTCTAAGGATACATAGCGTCTTAAGGACAACCAAGTCTTATGGGTCCTCTTTCATAGTAGCTTGGAAACAACCATTAATTCCTGACCACGATTGTCTCCAGCAGTATATGATAGATACAAGGGCATTGCAGCATTACAGGTCACCATTCACTACGTCTAGATCACAGCACGCAAGGATAAATCCTATACTTTTCTCCCTTATATGGTGGTGGACGAAGAAATTAACAATGTAATTGTGCTCTGGCCCCCTAATTGGAAGATCGACTTCAAAAATGGCACGAAGGGCACCAAAGGAACCAACACAATGAAAATAATCCCACCTGTCATCATCAAGGATACCAGAGGACCAAGCAAGAGTATAGGGAAGGACACGGGCGCAACAACACAAAAGGATGCACAACAAAAACAGACCACCGAGAAGGATGTAGAAGCGGAGACTCAGCTAGATTTTCCGCTAGACCTAGGTATAGAAGGGCTGGATGTGGGAGGAACTACCTCCCCTTGAGGCACAAAGAGAACAAGCGAGCCTATCAAAGGGCCCCGAAAGAAGCAACGATCTCAGCAGACGAAATGAGATGAGCAGTCACACTGACCGAGGGGGACCTCGAACAAATTGCTGACGCGGTCACTTTGGCCGTGGAAGACAGACGGTTAGCCTTAGAAGAACAACAGAAAGCTGCAATCAACACAATTCAGGCTGAGCTCCATGCTCTACAGTTGAAGACAGACACACTGCAGACCAGTGTGATTTAGGTACAAATGCCCTCGGCCACTAGCAGTGCAGCACTAGTTACAGAAGAAACCTATCTTTGTTCCTTACCTGGTGTAGCCTTTGTGATCAATCCACCCGACCTGGGAATTCAAGTCCAGGCCGGTGTAGAAGTACAGTTGAATTTAGCCAGGCTACCAAATGAGGCATTGCAGGGCCTCCACACCTCCTTGTTTCAGGAAATTCACCATCGGGACCAACAAGTGCACCAACAACTTGGTGTGGTTGAGCAAACAATCACAACAAAGAACGCTGAAGTGTCCCTCACCACCATGCAACAAATAGAGCTCGAAAACATGATTCAATGACTCTGCGCAAATGTTACAGAAGCAATCCTGGCCATAGCCACCCCCTAGGCTAAGATTAAAGGGTTGGCCGCAGCATTGAAGGCCTCCAGGATGAAAGTTCAGGTGGTCAAAACACAAATGGAGCAACAAATTGCAAATTTGCAGGCTAAGTTGCAGCCCGAAACACCTCCAGAGGTATGGGCCCAACGAGCTGCGCTGGTTACCGCGGAAACAAATGTCATTACAGGGAAGATCACTCAGGGTGCCCAATTATTGGAAACAACCATGCAACTATGGACCAAGGTCCAGTGCGACCCGATCCCGTGAAAAATAAACCAGGACCTGTGGTCGAAGGAAGAAGCGGTCGAGAAGTTAGAAGCCACCCTACCCACTTTGGTTCCTGCTCAGCGCTTGGCAAGATTGCGAACCAGCCATGCCCCCGAAAATGATATTGATGAAATCCAGCATAAGAAGAAAGTTCTCGGTGATCGCCTAAAGCCTTGGGCTACTGAAGCCCTCAAGCTCTCGCAGGATGTTGATGTTGTTGTTAAGCAGCTAAACCAAACTCTAGAGAGTGTCACCTTTGCAACAAAAGGCCTGACTTCACAGAAGTTGGTATACATTGTGCAAAATACTGCTGCTCAGAGCAAAGGTGTGCTACCCCCATTGGCCGAAGCAATCAGACTGTTGCAGGTGCAGGTGGAGACCCCACCATCACAGTGACTCTGGACAAGTCACAAGATTGTGTTTGGGGACTGTTGGAACAGGGTCTCCTAAAGCTGCGAATTGTGTCCATTTTTGTATATTTTTTGTATTATTTAGTCTAAACTAGGGGTTTTGGGGTGGGTCAAAGCCCTGAATGCATTGTAATGGGTCAAGGGTAGACCAAGAGTCCGCAAACCATGGTTTGCAGACCATTGGATGCATATGCTAAATCGATATAAATAGATGAACCTTTTTGAGTCTTAAGGTAGGCAAGAATTGAGATTGATGCTAAGCACGAATTGTTAGATCTGTTATCGGGTTCTTGGTTAAGGACTCCTGTTGGATATGTGCCTGGAGATCCTCAGTCCTGCTGTGTGTGGACCCTGTTGGCTATAGTTTGGGATTGTAAGTGGATTTTGACATTAATATATAGGTGAAGTATTGTTGGATATCTAATTCTATCTGGATCTGTTTGGTTATGATTAATGCGAACCTGGGTTATATGATTAAGTTGCGAAAGTATCTGTTTAATTGCTGAAAACTGTGAAAGTATCTATGTTTCTGGTATATGTATCTATGATATGTTAATTACTACAATTATAGTGTTATGTGCTGATTATTGGTATTGCGCACGTGGATGCAAAGGTATTTACTAGATTTGTGCATAAGAATAACTTTGTTATATTTTGGATAATATTGTCAATAAGCCTATGAATAGATCTGTTTAGTGCAAACTTGATAAGCTGGGCACATAGATCTGCTTGAATTATGTACTCTGTCTCAGGGTGTGGAAACCTAGTTCCAACACCCTCCCATACTGCTTCGGGTGAGACTTTGGCCTGCACAAGCAGGTCACTGCGAAAGGGCTAGTGGTATAGGGGTTTGTTGGAAAACCTTAACCTCCGAACCTGGGTTAGGACCCCTCGAGCCAACAGGTATCTACCTAGTACTAATTGGTGAATGATTGGTGGAATTAATGCGTCCAATGAGGGTGATTTTTCATATCCATGAATTGAAGAACCATTACTTCTACCCATACCTTCTTTGATATTTTGGTTTGTCTTATACAATTTCAAAGACATTAAAACATGTTTTGATTAAAATCGGTTCACCCTTTCACAATGGGTTACCTGCTTTAGGATTTTAATCTCAGTTGGAAAAACTAGAAAACCCTCTTAAGTTCTCCCAGAAACCTAGGGCAGACAGATCAAGGGACCTACTGTTCTACGGTCTTAATCTTTTAGTGATGCATTAAGTATGACGAGATTGAGAAGATAAAAGGAAATTGAGGATGTGATTTTTCGTATGCAGATCTCTTGGAGTGGTCAATGTAGCTGGGAAGAACTCATAGCTAGCTCCAAATATTTGTCCTATAGAGAAAGAAAAAAAAATACAACCTTCACAACATAATAGTGTTGTTAATGAAAAAAACCAATAAATGAATAATTGCATATCATTGAATATTTCATCAAAAGACTAACTTCCAGAACATCATTGATCAAACATAAAATATATGAACATTAAATAATGACATGTAAGAACAATATATATATATATATATATATATATATAATTAGTAGAAGGAAGATTACAACCAAATTATATAGCTGCAGTAGCACTGCCTCTAGCTCCTAGCTCCAAAAAATGTCTCTCTCTAAAGGAAGATACATTGACAACATAACATTACAATGAACTCAGATCCCTTTCTCAAAGTACAAGCCTCCAATATATAGGAAAATGGAGGATATTAAGATTACCAAATTCTTCCTTAGTTCAATTTGGGCGAAATATTTGGGGTGGATTTTACCTCCTTTTAATTATATGTGGCTTTTTCCCTCTTTTGTATGCTTTTATCCACTTTTAAGAGATTTAATCCACTTTTAAGAACTTTAACACTTTCATCCACTTTTAAGAGCTTTATTTGTTTAGGAAAAATCTATAGATGAGGATAAAGTGATCACATTCCACCATATGAGAGTTTCCTCATGAACAAAAGTGTCAAAGTGAGTTAACTCGGGCCTTTTTCCTTGTGACTTAGTGAGAATTTATTAACACAAGCTAGATGAAGAGACAAAGTGCTATATACTAGAATAATATGGTCCTAATGGTACATAAATTGTGTTATAATATTAAATAGGCTAGAAAAATGGGGTCTAAATGGGTGTATTTCAACCAAAAGCATCGTAATTTCCTTTGAGCCCATGGATAGCTATTTTAAGGCATACAAAATTCCCCCTAAAGTGTGAGGTCAGAGAGGAAGGCGACGAACAAAATAAATTATAAGGAAACTGAGGAGAGAGAGTTTCAGAGCATCAGAATGAAAGGAGGGATGAAAAAAACAACAAACATATGTCATATATAAATAATGTTTGGAGTCAGGCATTCCCATGCTCAGTAGCTAGAACAATACAATGTGTATCCATATAGCAAAATTGGCGACTCCATTGGGGATTTTTTTGATTCCTAGTTTTGTTTATATAACCTCCTAGATCCTAATTATCTGGTCTTGTTTGGTCTTGCTAATGTTGAATTCTTGTCATTTACGTGTTTGCATACTAAAGCAGGAGAAAGCAATAAATTAGAGGAAACATCTTCCACCCTAATGGATTTTTCCCAGAGTGAACTAAATAAAGAATTGGAAGTCTTTTCAACTTCCCCTTGCCTATCTATTGGAGGCTAGGAGATTGAGATTGGGATCATAATTCACATACTATTATGCTGCCAAGATATTGTTTGAGATAGAGATTAAAGAGCTAGGAGTTGGAGGAGGCTATGCTACAACTAACTATGGTTGTAATATTCCTTCATTGATTTAATATATAGATCTTCTATTGTTCCTTCCATATGGTTTTCTGTTGTTCATGTATTTAATGTTTACTTATTGGAAAATGGTGTAATGCTTGCATGATTCAATGATGTATCACTATTCAGCTATTCATGTTTAAATTTTTTAAATCCTATATGCTGTAAGGGTTACGTTTTCTCTCTTTTGGGTGCAAGTTTGATCTTAGTAGTTGTCTAAGATATCTTCTCAACCACACTAACTACTTGAGTTACTTTGCACAAAAGGTTCATTAGGTAACCCCTTACCTTTGCTTTGTCAATTCTTACTTGTCATTTATATTATTGAATAAGTCACACCATATCTTAATAGTAGATTCTTTGATCCGTCTACCTTAGGTTTTAGGAAATCCTGAGAGGGTTTTTCGTTTGGCCATCCGAGCTTAAATCCCTATAGCACGACCAAACCATTATTATGCTATGAACATATCTAAGAAAAATATTTTTATGAAATGATGTTTGATATTTTTTTCATGCTATTGATTTAATGGTTGAGTTTTATTTTTTATTCTTATTTTTGTTTTATTTTTATATCTATATATTGGGTATGTATTCAATACTACCTCCATGTGTTGTACGTTGTGCTGGGTGAAGTAGGGAGTTCATAGGGGGAGAAGCCCCCTATGTGGGAGTTCAGGGTTTTTAAGGGAATTTTTTTCTTATAGTAACGAGTTATTTTAAACCCAACAAGCCTGGTCGAGATGGTGTGTGAATGAAGAAGTGGAGTTAAGTAAACAAGAAAATCGTAAGCACTTCAGATTGCAAGAAGAGAGTAGAAAACATACCTTTTAACACTAGATCCTTAACTCCATTTGACAATGCCAAATCTAAGAAGATCTCCTAGAGATCTTTGCTGTTGGATCTTCTAGATAACTTGCACACAAAGAAAGAAACCAATATGATATTCCTACAAAATGACATTAGTTCCAAGCCTAATATATTAGTCACATGAAATACATAATCCATGAATGATAAATAATGGGGATAATCTTTATTAATGTAGTCCCAAAATATAACTGAAGTACATTAGTGAGTTCTCCAAGCCTTTTCCCTTGATTTGCTTCCTAACCTCTATGCTCACTGGTGTGGATGCACAAGTTTATCGTGGTCACAACTCTAACAACATTTCGACGAAAGTTCCTTTCTTCTCCCTATAACTAGTGAAGAAATCCATTTATATAGAGTTTCTCATGATTGGACTTCATTGCACCTAGAAAGTTTTTTGACTCTATCAAGGTGAAGATTAAGTTAGACCAAATCAATCATTATTTTAATCAACAATAATTATTTTAACTAAATTTTTTAAATTGGACTAAATCTAAGCTTATACAGTCAAACTTTCACATTGTTTCAGAACTCTAGTGTAGAGAGACCATTGATGGCTTGTCGTTTAGTCCCCACAATTAGGAAAGAGCATTGCTAGGAATTTTGGTTCGGTTCCCACAACTAGGTAGGAGAATTTATCCCTCCAAACACTTGTTTTCTGATGTGTCACAAATAAAAAAATGATCCTCTAACTTGAAAAATGATGTTCTTGTCTTCTTGACCCTAGGGGGTAGCTTTTTGAGCTATAATAGATGCCCCTTAATAAGTGAGGTAAAAAGAGAATCTGATGGCCAAAATACATTACAATAAGAAAACCAGTGAGAGAGGTAGGAAGAGATCGTCGACAAGGGACCTAGAGAAACTCAAAAGTATAGTTAGATACATAAAGGAGTACATCCCCAAGGTAGGCATACCCATACTCGGTATTGAGAGAATAGAGCATATATTCCCATGAAAAATACCATGGATTGAATATTCCTATCTTATTTCTGGAGGGGAGTTGAGGGAGTGGGGTCGAGGTGGCTAACCCTAGATTCCTCGACCCTGGTTCATGGCTCCTCTAACACTTTTTCCACTTTACTCATTTACTTGCAGCTATTGTAGCCAATTGGTGGAGCTAGTTTGTAAAGTGCTAGGTTGATGCTATTGTGCCTGGAGTATTTATTCGTGTCATTTCCTGGTCCTCTGAAGAATTTTTGAGGGGGTGAAAAGTTGTGTGGATGTCTTATATGCTCATTTCTCTTCTTCGTGTCATTTCTTATTGAAATTTTTATCATCGCCATTTGGATTGGTCATTTAGTAACATGTTAAGGTTCATGGCTGGTTTCTTCTTAGTTGTGGTGGTTTAGTTCATTGGTGTCACCTCCTTAGTCTGGGTTCTACACTATAGTCATGTCTTGCATCTTAGTGACTCTTTATTCTTTATCTGGTGGTCATTTTTTTGTTCATTGCAAGGTTTTTGTTGTTGCGACATTGCAAAAAAAAATTCTTCCCGAGGCCTAGTTTTGGGCCTTCATTTTTGAGTCTATAGGGTGGTTTGTACACTGTATATCTTTTGTTTTGATGGGTTTTTACCTACTGTTTTGTGGCGCGATTTCTTACTAAGGTTTGTTATTTCTTGTTTCTGTGGTGCATTGTAGGGTTTTTACTGTGCCATTTTCTACTCCCTTTTGGGAGTTTTAAGGGCCTACGTTCCCTATATTTTTCTTGGTCGAGCCTACATGCTTAGTTTTATTTTGATTCTCTTTGCTCTAAGGTGTGGGGATTTTTGACCTTATGGTTTCATACCCTAAAAATTGCACTCTGATGATTGTTCCTCGTTTCTAGTTGGCTTTTGACTAGTTTGCATACACACTCATTGTGTCTACAAAATGTAATTTATTCTCTGTTATCATATTAAAAATTACAGTTTTTTTTCTTTGGAAAAAAAACACATACTGTGGACTTATGTCATCAAGGACTAGTCATGATACAATGTATATCTCTAGAAAAATAACTATCAGTAGGGATAGACACTGATGTGAGTGACCACAATGGTGGACCTCAAAGTGCATAATATGTTATCCAATCACAAATTGGGGGAGGAAATGTTCATGAGTGAAGTGGCCCTAAAAGTACATAATATGTTATCCAATCACAACTTTGGGGAGGAAATGGTCATGAGTGAAGTGGCCTCTATTCCCCAAGGTCTTCTACACATCCAGATGGTACGAATCTACTACATGAAAATAAATCAGGTGATGTCGAGTAGGCATGGAGACCATCTGATTACCAAGCATTGATGTATCTTTCTAACAAATGAAAGAGAAACCATAGATAATGAAAATGGTCCCCAAGGTAACTAGCATAGTCTACAGAGTGCGAATGAATGAGTTGAAGTCGAGCACTTTGAAAAATTAGTCAACATGGGAAAATGGTGAAAACCCAATGCAAACCACGAGGAAACTTGCCATTGATGATTGCAAGCTCCAAGGTACTAGAATGTTTCTAGATCCATATCTCGAATAAGGTGTTGAAGTCGAGGGGAGGAGATTCATCGAAGGAGGGCCTTAATGTATACCCCATAAATGACACGATATCAACACCAAGATAAGGTATCTGACGATAAAAAATGAAGAATTGATGTACAACTGACATAGGGATGACCGACACAAAATGTGTTGGGTATGTGTTATATTCTTTCCACGATTAGCCCCACGCGCTGTATGTTGCGTTGGGCGTAGTTGGGGGGTCACGAGGGGCGAAGCAGTCCCCACCGTTGGGGTCTGGGGCAGCGCCCCGGCCAAAATTTGTTTTTTGTGCGAACTCACTCATAGGCGGATCCGCCCATGGTTTTGTGCATGGTTTTGCACATGGTTTTGGGGTTCGATGGTTTTCGGCCCCTGGTATTTTTGTAGATCCGGTCAAGGGAACTACGGTTATGTTCTAATCCAGGGTTAATGGATTGGGGTTTATGTATGCTCTGGTATGTATATATATGTGTTGTAACACTAAAAGGAATATAATGAAAAATCAAGTTGGTCGTCCCGATTTGGGATCCAGGGGAAAATCTCTGTGTTTATCTGTCAGGAGTGTTTATGTTCTCATATTGTTTATTTTCTCATATAAGAATCGTGTGTAGATATTTCTGTTCAGTAATAAAACCTATATTTACTGAGTTATTTCTGCTTCAAGGGGACGCTTGTTGTTGAGTTTTTTGCTCGTGTCTGTGGTAGACTCAAAGTGGGAGATCGCGAGACTTATCTTTGCGGTAGAACAGCAAGAGTACAAAGAGATTATAAAAATTAATGGTCGCAGCTGACGGAAAATTTTTCAAGATGGAGAGGATCTCGTCGTGGATAAAGATCGTGGATCATGGTAGATCCGTACTGAACCAACTGCAATGTCGCATTAACACTAAGAAACTGGATCTGGACACAAGAGCATAACATTAATGTATTTTATCTAAAGATTGTTGGAAATGTATTTGTAAAGGCTACAAGAATCGGGGAAAACTTGTGACTTGTACTAATATAAGTCTCCGTGACCAAGCTGTTCCCTGAAAAAGCTGTATAACCTGAGGATGAAGGATGGAGACTCGGTGACAAAGCATCCGAACGCCTTCAATACTGTGGTAAGTCAGCTGTCGTCTGTTGATATTAAAATCTCAGATGAAGATAAGTGCATCAGTTTGTTGTGCTCTCTACCAGACTCGTGGGATAGTCTGGTTATTGCAATAGGTAGCAATACAACTACCTTGAATTTTGATGACATTGTCTCAGCCTTGCTGTCTGAGGAAATGAGACGGAGAAATATGGAGGGTCAGAATGGAGATGCCTTATCTGTACGAGGAAGGTCCCAGAACAGAAACAAGAATAAGGTTTCGAGTGGGAGATCTAAATCTAGAGGGAGATCTAAATCTCCCGGAAAGTTTGTAAAGGTGTGCTGGAAATGCGGAAAGGAAGGACACTACAAAAAGGAATGCAGATCTAAAGCTCCTGAGAAAGGAAAGGGATCTGATGAAGCTCCTTCTGTAGAGGCAAAAACCACCTCAGATGAAGGTGGGGATGTGTATTTGGCTTCTTCTTCAAATACACATATAGATCATGAGTCATGGTTGATTGACTCAGGTGCATCCTTTCACTTCACTCCCCATAGGGAGTGGTTCTGCGAGTATGAGAAATATGATGGTGGTGATGTCTTCCTAGGGGATGATAGGAGGGCCAGAATCATCGGACGTGGAAAGGTCAAGCCGAAGCTGCAAGGTGGAAGGATTAGAACACTTCCTGGTGTTCTGCATATTCCAATCTATCGCTGCAACTGATTGTAAAAGATGGGGATGATGAGGGCAAAAACAAAGAATCGAGGAAAGATTCTGAAGATGGTTCTGGGAGCACTGGTATTAATGCGAGTTCGGACTGGAACTGTGACAGTTGCTAAGTAGGCACTGTTATTGATGGGTGTAATAGTTCTATGGTTCCTGAAAGTGGAGCGGAAAGCCTAGCTATCTCTGGAGAAAAGACCATGTTATGGCATCAAAGGCTTGGACATATTGGAGAAAAGGGCCTTCAGATACTGCACAGAAATGGTATGGTAGAAGGTATGTCTAATTGTTCTCTGGATTTCGATTTCTGTGAACATTGTGTATATGGGAAGCAGAATCGGGTGAGTTTTCCTTCTGGTGCTAAGAGGGTAAACAAGATATTAGAACTTGTGCACAGTGATGTGTTTGGGCCTGTGTCAGTTCCATCACTGGGAAAGTCTGTGTACTATGTTTCATTCATAGATGACTTCTCAAGGAATACATGGATATATTTCTTGAGGAAGAAATCTGAAGTCTTTGACAGATTTAGTCTTTGACAAATTTAAAGAATTTAAGGCTCTAGTGGAAAACCAGACAGAGAAGAAGATAAAGGCGTTGAGGACAGATAATGGTGGGGAGTTCTGCAAGAAGGAATTTGAAGAGTTCTGTAAGAAGTGTGGTATAGCACGGCAGAAGACTACTCCATACACACCTCGGCAAAATGGAGTTGCAGAAAGAATGAATAGAACACTGATGGAAAAGGCAAGAAGCATGCTCAGTGGTACCGGGTTAGGACAAGAATTCTGGGCAGAGGCAGTGGAGACTGCATGTTACTTAGTTAACAGATCACCTTCATCAGCATTGGAGGATAAGACTCCACATGAGGTATGGACTGGTAAGAAACCCTCTCTTTCACATCTAAGGGTATTTTGATGTGATGCATATGTACATGTTCCAAAGGAGAAAAGGACCAAGTTGGATAATAAATCTGAAAAGTGCATCTTTATTGGGTATAAGGATGGTTTAAAGGGTTACAAGCTTTGGAATCCAGAAACAAGGAAGGTTGTGTACAGCCGAGATGTGGTGTTTAGAGAAGTGAAAGATTTTGTTAAACATGAAGTCCTACCAAAGGAACCTGAGAAGATAGAGTTTGAGCTAAAGGAGGATGAATCAGACTCTACAACAGAAGAAGACTCAGAAGATGAAGAGCCACAAACTCCAGCTTTGAGAAGATCGGTTCGGGAAAGAAGGCAACCAGAAAGGTATAGTCCATCTGCTTTCTGTTCAGTTTTTGCCTTAACTATAACTGATGATGAACCCAGAACTGTCAGGGAGGCAGTAGATTCAGAGGATGGAAAACTCTGGAAGGAGGCCATGGTTGATGAAATGACATCCTTGCATAAAAACGATGCATGGGATCTGGTGGAGTTGCCGGTTGGAAGGAAGCCCATTGGGAGAAAATGGGTGTTTAAGAAGAAGATGAATGTAGAAGGCAAGGTGGAGAAATACAAAGCTCGGTTGGTAGCAAAAGGTTATTCCCAGGTGCCGGGAATTGATTTTGGTGATATTTTTTCTCTTGTTGCCAAGGTTACTTCTATTAGATTACTTTTATCTGTTGCTGCTGCATTTGATTTTGAGATAGAACAGATGGATGTGAAGACAACATTTCTTCATGGGGATCTAGAAGAGGAGATCTACATGAAGCAACCTGAAGGCTTTATGGTGAAGGGTAAGAAAGAACTGGTATGCAGGTTGAAGAAGTCTCTGTATGGGTTAAAACGGTCACCAAGGATGTGGTATCAGAAATTTGATACCTATATACGGGGACTTGGCTTCACCAGAAGCAAGGAGGATCACTATGTTTATTTTAAATTAATTGGTGACCGTGTTATTTATTTGGTCTTGTATGTGGATGATATGTTGTTGATTGTAAATGACAAAGAAATTATCCAAGATTTGAAGACCCAACTGTTCTCCAAATTCGACATGAAGGATCTGGGTGCTGCAAACTATATTTTGGGCATGGAAATTAAGAGAGATCGGGCAAAGAGGAAGCTCTGGTTAAACCAGAGGAAGTATGCCGAGACTATATTGCAGAGGTTCAATATGCAGGATAGTAAACCAGTGAATGTTCCTATTCCTGTAGGTGTAAAGCTGTCTGCTGAACAGTGTCCCAAGACACAAGAAGAAGAGGAGTATATGTCCCATGTTCCATATGCAAGTGCAGTGGGTAGCCTGATGTATGCAATGGTCTGTACTAGACCAGACATTGCACATGCAGTGGGAGTATTGAGCAGGTTTATGTCAAACCCAGGGAAGGAGCATTGGACAGCAGTGAAGCGGGTTTTCGGATATTTACGTGGCACTAGTGATTATGGCTTGTGCTACCAGGGAAGACCAGGATTGGAAAGAATGTTGGACATTCGTGGTTTTGTTGATGCAGACTGGGCCGGAGATATGGACCAAAGAAGATCTACAAGTGGGTATGTGTTTAGCCTATTTTGAGGCGCAGTCATTTGAATGAGTAAAAGACAGTCTGTAGTGGCTCTTTCAACTACAGAGGCAGAATACATAGCAGCCACTCATGCAAGCAAGGAAGCAGTTTGGTTGCAAATATTGTGTTCAATGATGGGGTTGGTACAACAAGCTATAAGGATAGACTGTGATAGCCAAAGTGCAATTTTCTTGGCTAAGAACCCTGCTTATCATTCAAAGACAAAGCACATTGATGTTCAATATCACTTTGTTAGAGATATGGTTGAGGCTAAAAGGGTGTTACTGGTATAGGTGGACACTTTGAAGAATGTTGCAGATGCATTGACGAAGTCTGTGAGCACTCAGAAGTTCTCTTGGTGTAGAGAAACAATGGGTGTTGAAGAATTGGCCCAATGACTAAGCTCTCCTGTGGTCCCCTGTGGAAAGAAAACAACAAGTGGGAGAATGTTGGGTATGTGTTATATTCTTTCCACGATTAGCCCCATGCGTTGTATGTTGCGTCGGGCGTAGCTGGGGGGTCACGAGGAGCAAAGCAGTCCCCACCGTTGGGGTCCGGGGCAGCGTCCCAGCCAAAATTGGTTTTTGTGCGGACCCATTTTTATTATATTAAATGTATAATGCTGGTTGGAGTGTGTGATTCCCGGAATATGGTTTTGTATTATATGCATTACATTGCCACTGGAGTTAAGCGATTCCCAAAATTATTTGTAATATATATCCCCCAGCTGAGATAATGATTCTCGTAATAACAACTGTGTCTCTGCCTTTATCTCTACTGCTCGACCATTTCGTTGTGCCTCTATATTCGACTGTTATAATTTTAGCCTGTCTCCTTTACATGTTTCTGCTTCAGCGCTGCTCGACCTCTGCCTCTGCCTTCTGCTATAAATATTCCCTACTTCCGTTCTTTGCCTTCTTTGCCATCAATGACAATATTTATAACAGCGAATTAAATCTAATTTAATTCACTCGATCTCTCATTAGTGTAACAATTAGTTACAACTAGTTAAACTGATTTTAGCTCACTTAATTGAGTTAATTGATTTCTCATGCATTAAACTAATACACTAGCTGAAACTTGGACTCTAAAACAAATAGAATCACTCTACATGCCTCACCAACCACCCTCAACTCGAATTTCATGAGCTAACTAAGTCTATCAGACTCGGTTAACTATTACAAGTGATTATGAGATAAGATTACAATTTATTGTCTAATTTATTTAAGGGATAAATAAATTTGACACACATTTCTTCTAATTTAATTAGGAAATAATAAATCAAAAGCCTCCATGGTAGCCATTTCTGGATGCCAATTTCATTGTTTCTTGTTGCAAATTTCAACACTCCCTATCAACAATAAAGGAATAAATCTGTCTCGATCTGCCACCTTTGGAATGTTCTTGCATGCTACACTTCCTAGTGTTGTCACACATGCAACTATCCTGAAACTGAATAGCCTCCAACAACTAAATCATTATAATGCATCTATCATTGGAGTCTTATGAATGTTGGATCCTACTGCACATGTCTACTGGACTCTCTGCATTGCCGACATCTACATCCATGCACTCTGCACTGCTTCCAACTCTGATCTCCACTCCAGTATCTGACACTTGTCACATTGATTTTTTTCTTCCTGGTATATGAATTCATCAATCTAACTGATCCTTCCTACTACTATTGTATTATGGGCTCGTAGTTAGGTTCGATCGATGATACACACCATCTCAATGAATCCTGCCCAATTTCTTCTTGGTATTAATTATGCACATCACCCCACCTCACACTAGGAGGTATAGCTACATTTACTCCCTCTACCTTCCAGGCTCAAAATTCCCCCCTCCTGGTGGTCTCTTCTTGATTTGACTCTTTCAATCGGTCTCCTCTCTACTTCTCCAATTGTGGCTGCTCCACAACCTTCTGAGACTGCTTATGAGGCTGCATGTTGAGAGATAATTTCTCCTTGTCAACCACCAAGTCACTAACCACTTCTTTTTTCCTCAAATCCTTGCATGCATCCTCAACCTCGAGTGCATACAAGTTCTTAACTCTTATACCGATCTGATTCACATGTCCTGTGGCTATGTGTTTAAGGAAAAATTTTCCTTTATAAACATCACTTCATAACCATGGTCTTCCAATATTGCTACGAAGACAAGATTCTTCTTTAGGCCTAGAACATACAAAACATCTACTAGTATGAGATGACAACCATTCTCCCTCTGAATTGTAACTGTACCTATGTCGGTCGCATTATACCTCTCGTCATCTCCAAACTCTATGTTCTGCTAGAGGTCCTTCTCCTCCAAGTCACTAAAGATATCTCTATTCCCCGACATATGGAATGAGTCACCGTTGTCTAGATACCACATGCATCCCATTGTAGTGCTGGCCATGCATGTAATGAGAGTAAGAACAAGATCTGCAGGCTCCTTCTTGCTTGCCTTCTTTTTTGGACAATTTGAAGCATAGTGCCTATGATCGTGACAGTGAAAACATATGATCTTGGACAAGTCCCTCTTGCCATATTTTCCTTGGGACTTCTTTCCTTTAGCTTTATTTCCTTTTCTGGCATGCGCACATTGTAATTTTCCAGGCCTCGCAATTTTTTCTAAAAAAAATTGATTTTAAATCAATGATATCTCCCTCATCCGAACTCCGATTTGACCGATTTTTTTTCAATTTGGGTATTTTTCCACAAGGAATCCAAATATGCTATTTTTTTTTAAATTTTGCATCATAATTTTCAGACATTATTTGGAAACTCGTTGCCCAAATAATTACTGCTCCGATACCATGAACACATCTATAATACCATGTACAAATCATATCAATGGATTCAATCTGATCATGTAATGTACTAAAACAAGATACAGAATCCTGCTACAATATTTTTGGAATATAAAACACGATTTCTTAATCACATGCAAATAAGAGAAAGAAAATTATCAATCACACAACACAATATGTATTTGGGGAAACCACCTGCTCAAAACCCCTCTATAATATATTGTACATAGTCAAAGAATCATCAAAAAATACAATGATTTCTCACACCAAGAAAATCCTGCACTATCATGATTGTCTCACTCTGATCCTGCTCAAAATTTTCTAGCAATTCTTAGGCAAAATTGACCAACACTTAGCCAATTCTTAGCCCTTCCTTAGCCTAGCCTTGCTCATGCAATACCTGGGCAATTAATCCATATTAAATAGGATAATCAGCCTTCCTTGACTACGCAATCCATCATGAATCTTCCTATGGTGTATATAATTGTGCCCGGGAAAGTTGTTATAAATACAATTGATAGATAATCATCTGGTTTTGTCCTAATGATGAGTCTTGGTTTAGACTCGAAATGTAGATGTAAAAATGGATATTGTGGAGATTCTGAATTCCCCATCTCAAGATATCTTCCCTTTAACCTCTATCTCAACTGGGTATTCATCAGAATGGACATGCATGCAGCTATTAATAGTAAATAATCAGTCACTTGACAGATCATTGCATGTGAATTAAATATGATTTAATTCACTTGACCTCTCACTAGTGCAAGAATCAGTTACAACTAATTACACTGATTATAACTCACTTAATTGAGTTCACTGATTTCTCATGCATTAAACTAATACACTAACTACAACTTGGACTCTAAAACAAATAGAATCGCTCTGCATGCCTCACCAACCACCCTCAACTCTAATTTCATGAGCTAACTAAGTCTATCACACTCATTTAACTATTACAAGTGATTATGAAATAATATTACAATTTATTGTCTAATTTATTTAAGGGATAAATAAATTTGACACACACTTCTTCTAATTTAATTAAGAAATAATTAAATCAAAAGCCTCCATGGTAGCCATTTCTAGATTCCATTTTCTAGATGTTGTTTCTGGTTTCCAATTTCGTCGTTTCTTGTTTCAAATTTCAACAATTTTGTACACTTCCTCACATTAATAAAAGGGATCAACACAATTTTTATGGTCCAATGGTGTTCTAAAATGTGTGTTTATTTTTCTATGCATGTTTATGTCTTTATATTCTTGTTTAATACTATGGATTATCCTTAGGGATATTACAATCTATGGGAAGTCGATCTATTGACTTTGACTAATGTATCATTGTACATATGGATTTCTCTCTCTCTGAACATTTGATGTTATCAAGAAGAAAAGATCTATGGGTTTCCCCATTGTGTGGTTTTTCCTTGGCTTTAAGCCTAAATCATGGTGTCCTCTTTTCTTAGCTTGTTTTCTACATTTATGCTTGATTCTGTTTCATTGGTTATTTTTTGAGATTCAAGAAGATTATGAGCTTAGTGAAAATTAAGCACCTTCACTAAGTGGGGCCCGCATGCTATTTTTAGGTGTATGTCTATTTTTAGAATGGTGAGCATATTCTAAAGTTAGCAGGATGTTGATTCTAGATGGTTGAGAAAATTATATCTTTGGATGAATTTCTATTTTTAGAATATTGGGCGAATTCTATTTATATATTGCTAATCTAATAATAGATGCATGTCGATTATTATTAGCCCTTAATAATAATCCGACAATAAATATCAACTTATTCTCTTGGAGCACTTTATTTTAGTGAACAGATTTGGGAAATCAGTGGGCTGAAGGAATCACGCAATTCCTAGGGTGGTTGGTGACTCATGCATGGAGGACTCAGTTATAACTAATAGTGGCAAGTTGTGATAGAGTTCGAAGAGTAGTTATGTGAGCTATTATTTAGTTTAACTCATTTAAGTGAGTTAAACTCACTTGTGCTAGTTGTATCTAGTTCTAACTGAAGATACACTAGTGATAGTTTAGTGAATTAATTATTCATTTAATTCACAACTAGAGAATCACTTGCAACTGAACAAATACAACAGTTAACTACTTTCATGTCAGTTTCAGTGGAGACCCAGTGGAGAGATAGGTGAAAGGGTGAGATGGACTATCTGTTGTGACTATAGTGATGCATTCAATGCATCTAACATACATTGGAGATTCCACTGAGGATTGCGCAGTCAAGGCAAGGCAAGATCAAATTCATTCAGGGATCTTCTTCAACATGGATTTCACAATGGAGTCAGGCTATCAGGAGGCAAGAAATTGGTGCATAGATATGCAAATTTCTACATGAGAGTGTGTGACAATTGTTGATTGTATTGAGAGCTTGATGTACTAAGATTTGTGTGATATTGTTACATGTTCCATTGATATACATAATATATGATAGTTGGGGGTTTTAGCTTTAATATTTCTCGATAAAAAATTCTTGTTATGTGCGATTGATTTGCTTCATATGTGTTTGCAATTAGCGATTTAATTTTCACAATGAATTAAGTGGAAGGATTTTGTATTTAACTTAAGATTAATTTGTTAGATCAGGGGAGCCCGGTAATATACATGCATCTTGTATATTTTCTACATGGTATCAGAGCAATATTGATCACTAGAGATTTCAATATTGAAGCGATGTTGATTTTTGTGCTGGTGGACAATTCGAATTTGCTGCAAGAATTTCTTGGTGCGACAGTTAAGTATTCATTGAAATGGATTTCAATGGGTTGCGATTGGAGTATGCACTTGAAGGAAAATCCAACTAAATAGCATGGAAGGATAGGATGGAGGCGATGATTGAAGATAATGGTCTGAAGGATTTTATCGATAGCGATGTTCCTAAACCCACTTCGACGGATGTTGCATTACTTGATGCCTGGCAAAAGAAAGTAGCGAAGACAAGAAGAATTATGTTGGAAGGTGTGAAGGACCATATTTTTTCAAGCCTTCATGGGAAAGCCACTCCATTTGCAATGTGGAAGGCTCTGAAAGATATTTTCCAAAGCAGCAGCGACCATAGGAAGTTGGCGCTGAAAGATAAGCTCAGAAAAATCAAAATGGAGAAGGGCGACAGTATTCCAAAATATCTCATGAAGTTTTTCCAATGTAAGGATGAGATGGGGAGTGTGGGAATCACCGCTGCGGATGATGACCTTGTGAGCTTGGCTCACCTTGGGCTACCAAAGAGTTGGCACAATTATCAAAACTCTATCAATGGACGGGAGAAACTGCCGAATTGGGAGCGACTTTGGTTGGATATAGTGCAGGAGGAGATAAGGCGAAGTACCAGGGATGGCTCTTCATCAAAGAATGATGATGAAGAGAATTGTGCTTTGGCTACCAAAGCAAGGAAATGGAAGGGGAAGAAATCCCATCCAAAATTTGAGGCTAAAGGCAAGAAGTATGATTTGTCCAAGGTGAAGTGTTTTCACTGTCACAAATATGGGCATCTCACCACTAAATTCCCACAAAAAAAGAAGAACAAGAAGGTTGTTGGAGCTGCAGCTGATGAGGCCCTTGCCTCACAATTTGAACTTGATTTCTCCTTGATCACATGCTTGGTTTCAAGTGCAATGGGATCGGTGTGGTATCTTAATAGTGGTGCTTCCTTCCACATGATGGGAGACAAGGAGTTGTTTAGTGACTTGGAGGAGAAAGATATCCAAATGCATATAGAGATGGGCGACGATGGTAGATACAGTGCGACTGGAATTGGAACCATTAAATTTGAGAGGGATTTAGGTAAACCATT
The DNA here is from genome assembly GCA_034641835.2 of Pinus albicaulis. NCBI lineage: Eukaryota > Viridiplantae > Streptophyta > Pinopsida > Pinales > Pinaceae > Pinus > Pinus albicaulis. The sequence continues at coordinate 1,159,195,119 of CM076578.1, read as the reverse complement.
TATGTTGAAATATTTTATGCATGTTCCAGGTTTGAAGAATAACTTGGTCTCGGTCGCGATGTTGGAGGACAGAGGTTATGACGTTGTTTTTAGCGAGGGAAAATCTTTCCTGCGACATAAAACAATGGGTAAAACCAAGAGGATAGGGATTCGAGTTAATAATCTCTACAAGATGGAGGTAGATGGCTGTGCTAAAATGATGGGAAAAGAAAAATAAGTGGTAAGCCGGGATGAGGGTGAATTATGGCACAGAAGATTGGGCCATCTTCACGATGGCACCTTGAATATTTTGCATCAAATTTCTGATGGACTTCCCAAGGGTACTCTTGTGAAGTCATATTAGTGCAAGGGATGTACTATGGGTAATTTTTTGAAGACCACATTTCATGAGAAGGAGAGCTGTGCTTCGGTGATCCTGGAGAGAATTCACACAGAGGTGTGTGGAAATTTCTCGGTTGCTTCAACAGCAAAACACAGGTATTATTTTATATTTTTTGATGACTATTCTCGTATATTTTGGATCTAATTCATGCAGAAGAAGGATCAAACATCCTCAAATTTATGTGAGTTTAAAGCATTGGTGGAGAAGGAGTTGGGGAAGCAAGTGAAGGCTTTGTGAAGCGATAATGGTGGTGAATATATCTCAAATGATTTCAAAGACTTCTGTAGCAAAGAAGGAATTCGAAGAGAACTCACAGTGCCTCATAACCCACAATAGAATGGGGTCACGGAGAGGAAGAACAGAATGATCATGGGTGTTGCATGAGCTATGCTGCATGACCAGGGCCTACCAATGCACTTGTGGTCGGAAGCATGCAACATTGCGGTTTATGTGAAAAACCATTGTCCTCCTAGTGTACTTGGCATGAGTACACCTGAAGAAGATTTTACTGGTAAGAAGCCGGATATTTCTCATTTAAATATTTTTGGCTCATCTGTTTACATTCATGTGACAAAGGACGCTAGGAAGAAGCAGGAGCCGATTGCAGAAGTTGTGATATTTCTGGGGTACACAGAAACACCCCATAATTATCTTGTGTATTTTCCAAACAGTCGGATGGTTGTGGTGCAACGGGATATAAAATTCAATGAGGAGAAATCCATGAAGTTGTCGCTTGAGAGGGAGCTACACTTGCATGTAGAGGAGGAACTTATGGTTCCCAAAGATGAGCCTCAAGATGTGGATCAGCCACAGGAGGAGGATCATGGAGTGGAGGAGTCCACTCACACAGAGCCAAACATCAGAACAGGCAGAAGGCATACCATAGAAGCTGAGAGGCTGAATCTTGATGCGGCACAGAATGTAGGAGTACCTACATCACAGCGCAGACAGAGACAGTCACTTGACTGATTCATTGGATACATGGCTCTCATGAGCAAGTGTATCATGACAGAGCCATCTTCCTTTGAGGAAGTAGGGTAGGAACCCACATGGGTAGATGCCATGGTGGAGGAGTATGACTCCATTTTCAGAAACGATGCTTGGGAGATTGTTCCAAGGTTGGTTGGTAAATCAGTGGTAGGTTCAAGATGGATCTACAAGGTAAATCAAGTTGTTGATGGGAGCGTCGAGAATTATAAGTCAAAATTTGTTGCTCGGGGCTTCTCATAGATCGAGGGGATTGATTATGAAGAAACCTTTGCACCTGTTGCACGGTATTCTTCCATAAGGACCATCCTTTCTCTCTCAGCGCAGATGGTTTGGCACATTCATCAGATGGATGTGAAGACTATGTTCCTTAATGGGATCATTGAGGAAGAAGTGTACATTGAGCAGCCTGAAGGATTTGAGATCTTCATCAGCGATTCGCATGTGTGTAGACTCAAAAGAGCATTGTATGGGCTGAAGCTAGCACCTCGTGCTTGGTACACACAAATGGACAGCTATTTCACTGGACTTGGCTTCACCAAGAGTGAGGAAGATGCAAATCTATACCAAATTGTGGTGGAGGTTAATATTTTAATCATTTTTCTTTATGTTGATGATTTAATACTAATGGGTGATGGGCAGTTGATACACTTATGCAAGGAGGATCTTTCAAAGGAATTTGAGATGAAGGATATAGACTTCCTTAATTATTTCCTTGGATTGGAAATATGGCAGCGAGAAGGTGAAATGTTTGTGTCTCAAGGCTAGTATGCTCAAGAGATACTTGGTAAGTTTCACATGCAGTACTACAAGCCCATGGATACTCCTCTTCCAGGAAATTGGAGGAAAGAGGATGCTACATCGGTAAAGGTAGTGGATGCTATTGTCTATCAACATTTGGTGGGTTCGCTCATGTATTTATTTAATACAAGACTAGACATATGCTATGTGGTGAACCAGCTTAGTCAAGCGATGGTTAAGCCTACCAAGCTCTTTTGGAAGGCATGAAATCATGTTCTGAGATATCTCAGGGGAACATCTGAGTATGAATTATGGTACAGACAAACGAATGAGGTGAAGTTGCATGGCTTCATGGATGCAGATTAGGTAGGAAACCCAAAAAACAGAAAGAGCACATCAGGAGGGGTTTTCAATATCGAATATACAAAAATTTCTTGGTACAGTAGGAAACAAATATCTGTGGCACTCAGTTCAGCAGAAGAAGAATACATGGTAGCAAGTCTAGCTGCATGTGAGGCTATCTCGATGAGGAAGATCCTGGTCAATTTGTTTGGTTCTCATTTAGATCCTACAGTGATACATTTTGATAATAAGAGTTGCATTAGAGTCTTGATAAATCATGTGTTTCATGATAGATCTAAGCATATAGATATTCGGTATCATGTTGCTTCAGTAAATTCCTACGGAAGATCAGGATGCAGATATTCTGACGAAGGCGCTCACCAGGGGAAATTTTGAATACCCCAGAGATAGGTTCATGGTGAAGGATAATGCCTATCTTGTTGAGAGGGAGCGTTGAGATTCAACAAGTTGATGAGATTAGTGAAAATTAAGCACCTTCACTAAGTGGGGCATGCAGGCTATTTTTAGGTGTATGTCTATTTTTAGAATGGTGAGCACATTCTAAAGTTAGCAGGATGCTGATTCTAGATGGTTGAGAAAATTCTATCTTTGGATGAATTTCTATTTTTAAAAGGTTGGGTGAAGTCTATTTATATATCGCTAATCTAAAAATAGATGCATGTTGATTATTATTAGCCCTTAATAATAATCCGACAATAAATATCAACTTATTCTCTTAGAGCACTTTATTTCAGTGAACAGATTTGGAAAATCAGTGGGCTAAAGGAATTACACAATTCCTAGCATGGTTGGTGACTCATGCATGGAGGACTCAGTTATAACTGATAGTGGAAAGTTGTGACAGAGTTGGAAGAGTAGTTATGTGAGCTATTATTTAGTTTAACTAAGTTAAGTGACTTAAAATCACTTGTGCTAGTTGTATCTAGTTCTAACTGAAGATACACTAGTGAGATTTTAGTGAATTAATTATTTAATTAATTCACAACTAGAGACTCACTTGCAACTGAACAAATACAGCAGTTAACTACTTGCATGTCAGTTCCAATGGAGACCCAATGGAGAGATAGGTGAAAGGGTGAGATGGACTATATGTTGTGACTATAGTGATGCATTAAATGAATCTAACAAACATTGGAGATTCCAATGAGGATTGCACTATCAAGGCAAGGCAAGATCGAATTCATTCAGGGATCTTCTTCAGTAGGGATTGTGCAGTGGAGACAAGCTATCAGGAGGCAAGAAATTTGTGCATAGATATGAAAATTTATGCATGATAGTGTGTGATGATTGTTGATTGTACTGAGAGCTTGATGTACTAATATTTATATGATATTGTTACATGTTCCATTGATATACATAATATATGATAATTGGGGTTTTTAGCTTTAAGCTTTCCCGGTAAAACATTCTTGTTATGTGCAATTTATTTTCTTCATATGTGTTTGCACTTGGCAATTTAATTTCAGCAAAGAATTAAGTGGAAGGATTCTGTATTTAACATAATATTAATTTGTTACATTAGGGGAGTCTGGTAATATACATACATCTTGTATAATTTCTACATTATTTTCATATGATAATGGTTAATGTGATTTCTAATGGTTTAATGGAATTAATAATGGGCTAATGGATTGACGAAGTATTTGACCTAAGCAAATAACATGCTAACTCTAAAATTAACATGGTATTATAGCTAGGTGAGGTCAAGCCCAAACAAGAGGAGGAATGCAATCACAAGATATGAAGCAGTGTATTGTTAATTAATTTGAAGTATCTTAATGTAAGCCCTAGAAAACATGAGAGGTCTTGAAAAATAATGCAAGTCTGGGTATATGAAAGAGTTGGGCTAAATAGCTCATGAAGGCCATTAATAAAAAATGAAGATGCTAAATTCCTCCTTCAGCAACTAAGCTACATATCATGATAATAATTCTATGAAAAGTTTCATTTTAGGAATTTTTTGATCTGAGTCCAATATTCTCCCTTGTTAAATCAGCCAACAATATGTTTGAATATTTGATCCCTTTTCCACCTCTGCATCAGAATTCTGAAGCTAGCAGTCCTTCCATTCAGCCACATTTGCTCACATAAATTCAAGTCTTGTGAATAAGGATGTCTAGAAAGAAATTTTTTTAAGGATCAAATCAATGAAATTCTGATGGAAGGGCTACAATCAATGCATGTTATGTTAAGTATGACTCTAAGGATACATATATTTATTTGTATTTGATCAATGAATTAAAGAGAGTCTAATGAAGAAATTAAGAACCGATTTGTTTTCCTAGTTCTCTGAACCATTAAGAGGGAGCCAAATGTTCCTATTGTTATGAGCACAAGACTCAGTAAAAGGTATGCTATGAAATGGAGCTATCTCTCTTTTACATTCTAGGCATAAGTATGCTTTTGTAAAAGCCTTAGTCTTTTGAAAATAACTTCATTCTTCTAAGAGGCCAAGAAAAGTGAAAGAACATAAGAATATGTCAAATATCATTTCATGAAGCCAACCTTGGATTACTCTTTTTTGCGATATTGTGGTATGGAGGCCAAAATTATATGGCTCTGTGAACTCTGTCTTATATTCTCTCTCTCTCTGTTCAATTTAGACAATGAATCTGACCTATTCATGCCTATTTGTTCTTTGAGTTATTGAAGATAAAAAAATTTGGTTATGATGATTGTTTTATCTCAGAAGATGCCTACTTATTCCTTAAACTTGTAATAAGGTCAAGAAGCCTATGTCACATAAACCACTACTATATAATATCACTCTTTGTGAATTTGGTCAACCAGTATAGGTTACTGGGGTTGTGATTTATTGATCTCCAAGCTATAAAAGAAGAAACTTGGTGGACTTATAATTCCACATGTTTGTAAGGAAGTCGATAATATTTTAAAGGAAAGTTCTAAGGCCCTCCATAATTTAAGGAAGTCGAGATCTTGTATGCATATATTTTCTAGGCACGAATTGTAGCCTTGAAAAGATAATCAGTGGGCATCATATGTCATCCATATTAGTAAAATAAAGGAATCCTATTATGTGTATTTAAGAGGTTGAGTCTGTATCACTATTACAAGCACACACACACACATATATATACAAGTGTTAAAAGTGTGTTCCATTGAATCTGACTTGCAAATCAATAAGGAATATATATTCATGTCTTTGAAGCCTTCATAAAAGGTGCCCTTAAGCCTGTTAGCACCAGTATTTTCATCCCAACCATCCCACCTTATTTTACTCTGCTTTCACGTCATCTTTGTCATTATCATTGACCCTGCTTCGTTTTTTAAACAGTTTTCCCAAGGGTGCCCAAGTCATTTTTTTTTCCACAAGCCCTAGCCTATTGCTACAATTTGACACTTTTCTATATTAGGCCTATGTTTTTCCCATTTGGACCCCTTCCCCTCACTAAATACTTGAAATTAAAATTTCCCCTAATCTCTAACATATATCCTTATCCCCCAAAATTTCCCCAAGAATTTAGACAACCCCTAACCCATTCATTCCTATAAATTTCCCAAATACCATGTTTTTCCTACACCAAACCCTAATTTCCTCTCCCACTGAGCTAGGGTTTTCTATAGAATTAGATATATATTAGAAGAGGAGGCATAAGGGAGGTCATTTAAGCAAATTTGAGGCCATTCCAACTCATAAACATCATGTCTCCATCCTTTTTCAAGAAATCATTTCAAGAGACAAATCATTTTCCACTCATTGGGACAGTTTTTCTTCAAAATGTGTTTCTGACCAAAAAAATATGAATTTGAAAAAAGTTAGAGATATTTTTGTCCATCATAGGTCAAAGAAGAAAAACCTCCTTTCATTTTTACACAGGTGTCATGGTTTTGGATAAATGTAAAAAATACAGGTGCTTCAAGAGGTTTTCTGCACTTTTGAAGTTACCTTGGGAAACTTAATGTTTCTCCTATATTGAGTGTCCAAATGAATTTCTTGATGAGTCAAATGATAGCTATATAGATAGAGCTTTCAAAAGAGCTATCTTGAGCTCAATCTGGAGTTCATTAAAGCCTCCAAAATTTTCATGCACCAGCACACTTCATTTTTGCACCGTCATTCTACAATTTTTGACCAGTCTTGGGAGAATAAATTTTTGCAAGTCAAATCAAGTTCATTCTGCAAAAAAAAGGAATATTTGGAAAGTATACATGATACTATTTCTAAAAATCTATCTTGGGCCCCATTTGGACATCGGAAGGCCTCCAAATGTGGTCTTCCAAGCGGGCGCAAATATCCTAAAAAGAGGGCGCAAATATGTTCTAGAGGGCACAAATAAATTGAACAAGGCATAAATCAGTGAACAGGGTGCAAATATCATGAAAAGAGGGTGCAAATATGTTCTTTATGGCGCAAATACGTTGTTGATGGCGCAAATGACCAGAAAACTTACCAAACCATCCAAATGATCAAAAACTTCCTTCCAAAGCTTCTCAACTCAGTCATTCACCTCTAGTAATCCAGTAAGAAGCATTTTCCATCAAAATCACCTCCTTTAGTTTTATGTGTTCAAGTTTGCAATTGAAATTGTAATTTGGTATTTTCTTGAAGTAAAACCCTAGTTTTTCTCCCTTGCACCCATAATTCTCATAACTCCACTTCCCTTACACTCCATGCCATCCCTACACTGTTAAAATTCATTCCCTGAACATTGTTATCATAAACCCCTCCCTAAGCAATTAATTCCTAAAAACCCTAAGCCCTAGTTGCCATTCTAGTCCTAGGTTGTTAAATCCAAATTCCCATCACTCTTTCTCGTATTACCTTCCCTTTTCCTCATATCCCTAAACACTACTCCCTATCCCCTCCCCATATCACTTATCCCTATCAAAGATCTCCATCAGTTTTCCTTTCCCGTCTCCCTTTCCTATTTTCCTTCCCTAATCCCTATGGTTTTAACAAAAACACCATGGAAACTGAAGAAGAAAACACATCATTCAGTGAAGGAGAGGAAACAAAGGTGTGGAAGCCACAAGAATGTGTTTTCTCCACACACAGTGGAAGGGGCCATGCCTTCTACATCAACAAAGTTGGTGGATAAAGGAAAAGAAAAAGTGACAGAGGTAGAAATTTAGGCAGAGGTTAGACATGAGGAGGACCTCCATGAGACCAAGCATGATTTTGAGCTTATTGACCTAGGTGAGGAGGATGATGATGAAAACATCAGTATAGACATCAATGACCACTTGGAAACAACCAAATTCAAAATAAATTTACCAAGCACTATGCCAAAAGAGAAATTTGCATTGGCCAAGCTCAAAAGAGCCAATGCCAAAATTGAAGATTTGACCAAGGAGGAGGAGAAAAAGTTGGACATCCTTGTTGAGGATTCCCTATAAGCTTAGACCCATCATCCTCATCCTTTCCAACAATTTTGAGACATTTTTCAACTTTTTGTCAAAATCTGGAAATCTTTGTGTTTTTTGAAGCAATTAATTATCAGAAAATTAGACATTTGTGTGTCGCCCTTGGCACTACGCAAATAATTGGCACACTTTTTTAGGAGAAGGAAGACACCATTGGATTAATAATGAATCATACATCTCCAAAAACCATTTTTCTAGCCTTGGTTTACATTTTTTATGGGTGAAAAGCCCAGAAAATCACCAAAAACTGACCTTTTTTCCCCTCTTTTTACCTTGGCGCTGCGCAAATACCAATCTTGGGAGATTGAATTTTTGAGGGGGGAAATGACCTCCATTTTTAGAACTTGAGGCATATGTGGAAAGAGGATAGGTATTTCTTTCTAACAAGCTATCTTAGGCCTCATTTGGACATCGGGACAGCCTCCAAAACTGACCCTGAACTAGGATGGCACAAATATCTAGAAATGGGTCAAATGCATAGTGGATGGCGCAAATGTCAAATTTGCTGATTTTTTCAAATTTTCCCTCAAGTTTTTATTTTTCTTCAGAAAATCCTTTTTCTACTCATGTAATTTATCATGCTAAAATGTAATTATGTCAAGGATTTCTTACCTAGGGTAGATTCATAGGATTAAATTCATTAATGAGTCATGATGAATCATTTCAATGTAATCAGGAGTGAGTCACTTGGACCACCCTACTCTTCAGTTTTTAGTTCATCATTTAGTGGATCTCATCCTCACCTCATGGATTTGACCCCTGAGGATGATTGAAGCTTATTTTGATGTCTATTTAGTTATTTTCTTCACACTAGTGAAGGGTTGGAATCATTTTGATGTTTGCTAGTTGATCAAGGAAACTTTGTACTCAGTTTGGCCGAGCTAATAAAGAGGAGTTGCATCTACTTTTATGGGATACTTGTGGTATTGAATGTCTATCATTGTTTCTTCTTTAGTATCATATGTTTGAAAGTATTGTATTCATTTAAAAATCATTTCTACGTTATGATATTTTACAAATTAGATATTCAAAATACATGTTAGCACATGCTCTGTTTTAGGTAACTGATCATATTTTGTTTATCTTCTTCTGTCTGAGAAAAATACATCTCCTATGTTTTTCTTAGCCTTCTTACAGCTTCAACACCATTCCATAACAATTCTCTTCAAGTGATAATAATTATACCTATCTTTCCCCATTGATCCCTGCAACCCTAACTCATTTTCCCTAACCTAGTGTTCCTTGACCTAATTCCTTCATCCAGTGATTTCCCCATACAAATAAAATTCAAAAAACCACCTGCACTCTATATCTATCCTAAAAACCTTAATTTCTCCAGCCCTTTTGGCTGTGACCCTTTGGAGAGATCCCTCTCCAGCTTGATAGGGCTAGCTATCAAGTCAAAAGCAAAGGCAATGTTGTCATTGTTGGCGAAGAAAGTGTTGGCGAAGAACCTGGAGCAACACTTGAAATGCAATAAAGGGGAAAGGAGATGAAAAGGAGGAGCACTTTGAAACATTAGACAAGAGACGAGAGAAAGCATAAGAAGAGGTAACGAAACGACAAAAGAAGGAGAGCGACAAAGGAAACGAGAGACGGGACCATTTGAAGAAGCGAGGAAACGACATTAGACAAAGAAGAAGAGATAGAAACAGAGAGACAGAGACGGGAAAGAGAAGGAGAAGGAAACAATGACTTGATGGAAGAAAATATAAAAGAAACGAGACGAGAGCGAGAGGAAGAAGTTGTCAGCAGCGAGCGAAGCGGCTCAAATACGAGAGAAGAATGAAACGGACGTGCGGTAGAAGCGAGAGGTCGGCGGCATTGAGCCGAAACAACGGAAACGACGGGAAGAACATTGCTGAAAGTGTAACAGTCGAATACAGAGGCAGAGCGACAGGAGCAGCAGGACAGACAAAGGAAGCAGCGACTACAATGGAGGCAGCAAAGAAGCAGAGGTAGAGGCAGAGCGATAGGAGCAGTAGAGGCAGAGGCAGAGCCGTTATAAAATTTTGAGAATCGCCCAAGCCAGTAGATACATTAATATGTATAATTCCGAGAATCATTACCCGATGGGTGTTACGCATATAATTCAGAACCATATTCCGAGAATCGCACACTCCAACCGGCGTTATACATAACACAAATATTTTGGGAATAGCACAGAACCATATTCAGGGAATCACTTAACCCCAAGGGGCAAAGCACATAAATTCCGGGAATCGCCTACCCCGATTGAGGATACATATATATATATCCATTACAATACATATAAATGCCGCGCATTACATATGTTGCAAAGGTCCAAAGTATGTACATTATAAGGAGCGCTTTATTATAAGTATCATATTATTAATCCCAAAAACAAAAGAACCAAAGGTCCAAGGCATATATATTATGGAGCGCATAAAACAAAGTTTTATACGGTGGGACCCCTCCACAATCGCAATCGGAGAAAAGGTTCAATCGGCGGAGTTTTGTGAGGTGCTCCGATCAAAGGTCAGACCCGATCGAGTTATATGCCACAGTTTATTGTTAATCGCATCCGGGATCTTAATCGCAATCAGAACTTTCCGATTGATCGCAAGTCTTTTGTAATATGCTCCGATCAAGTGGCGGACCCGATGGCGTTATACGATGGAGTTAATCGGTTCAATCGCGTCTGGGATCTTAATCGCAATCGGAACTTTCCGATTGATCGCAAGTCTTTTGTAATATGCTCCGATCAAGTGGCGGACCCGATGGCATTATACGATGGAGTTAATCAGTTCAATCGCATCCGGGATCTTAATCGCAATCGGAACTTTCCGATTGATCGCAAGTCTTTTGTAAAATGTTGCGATTGAAGTGGCGGACCCGATCCTGTTATATGCGGGAGTTAATATGTGCAAATCGCATCTGTGTTTTGATCGCAATCATAACTTTTCTATTATGCGCCCCAATTGCATTTGTTCAAAGTTCGGACCCGATTGCGCTATGAGACATGTTTTATGTGGTCATCGCGTCCATTTGATCAATCGCAATCGCAAGTTTTTGTTTGACACCACCGATTCACCGACGGAGATGTGGGGCCCGACCCTTCCATATATTAGTGGTTGTGATTCGACTCATTGGATTGTAAAATAAGACCAAAGGCTTAAGGTGGAGGGCGATTGTTTATATAGAAAAGGATTGTTGTTAGATATATATAAAGCACGGTTGCAGTTGTATTAAAATATGCCACATGGGTTGTGAACCCTCGGGCCTCGGCTTAATGGGAGGGCGATTATTAATATACAACGACTGTGATATATGTCCGTTCCTCTTGCGGAATGTTCCACATCAACAAGACACTCGTGGCATGAAAAGCGTTGGAATATGGCCTAGAATTATAGTCAGCAGATTCATTTATATATAAAGCGCTGATATAAAAATGAAAAATGTAGTTACACAAATAAAGAAGTTACCCAGCAGCCATAAACAGAAAGGCATATAGAGAAGAGCCGAAAAGAGATAAAACACAGTCACAGAAAAGACAAAGACACAGTCAGAGAAAATACAAATGCGCAGCAAGCCAAGAGACAAAACGAGTGAGTTGGAGTTCTCATTTAAATTTGAATGTAAATGTTTTATTTAAATTTATATTGTTGTGATGCATTGGCAAGTCTCTGGAAGAGAGCAAATATCCCACTGTAATATTAAAATAAGCACCTACAGTTACATTTTTTCTGAGTGAGATGAAAAGAGATGAGAAGGCAGAAGGCAAAGAGACATGGCTGTTCATTTCGAATTCCCAGTGGAATACAAACAGCCATGAAGCTATTTTTGTATAAAACAGGGTAATATCCAAGGGGAGATTGTTGACGAAAAATGAGTGAGAGAAGAAGAGAGTATGCAGCAGAATTAAAGAGAGTTGAAGAGAATAAGCAAGCTGCAAGAAGAATGTGAATAAGGAGGAGTTGAGCAAAGAAGAAGAAGGGGCTGAGCAGAGATGATGCAGGTCTGATATAAGAGTTGATGAACAGCAGAGAAGAAGGTACAAAACAGAGCTGATATCCAAGGTAAATCAGCAAGTGTTTTTCTTTTGAAAAAGTAAGGAAGTTGGAGCTTCCCTATCAAGTTGTAGCTTGATAGATGTCAGTTGTAGCTGACTGAGGTAGGAGCCTCCTGTAGGTTGGTGCCTGCAGAAAATTGATGGGAGTTGGAGCTTCCTTGAAAGTTGTAGCTTGCAGAATTGAGGATAGAGCCTCCTGTAGGTTGGTGCCTGCAGAAAACAGTGGTGAGAGGGAGTTGGAGCTTGCCTTTGCATCACAACAATAATAAGATGTGGTTTTCTTCCTTTATGGGTTTCCACTTATATCTGGTGTCTCTGTGCATGATGTTTATGTGTTGATGTGGTTTATCTCATCTGCTTAATACTTGCTGCTCTCATATTCAATCTGCTATTACATTAACAAATCTGTTTGATAGTAATACTTGTTGCTCACAGATTAAGATTTCTCACATATTAAGTCGACCATGAAATGAAGGTGTAAATAAGATTTAAAAGAAAAGTTTTAAAAGTCCATGTATGTGTTAAACTGATTCACCCCCCCCCCTCTCAGTTTAACTAAGGGTTCAACAATTGGTATAAGAGCAGGTTCCTTTGGTGCAAGCCTAATAGCTTGAAGGAGATCTGGTTGAGCCATGGACTATCAAAATGCACCTGTGTTAAATACAACAAAATTTTCTAAATGGAGAGATAAGGTTAAAATCGGTTTAATGGAATATGAACCTGAAGTATGGAAGCTTGTATGTGATGGTTACTGCACAGACTCCTGTTGAGCCTAAAAATTGTGCTTTCCTTCACTTCATTTTACCTCATTTTCCCTTGTCCATTGCTATCTTAGATCCAATTGATCAATAAATATAGTTAAAATTACTTCTAGAATGATTTACATGACTGACTTGCTAAGTTTTGTGATTTTTGCCATTGTAAAGCATTTTGACCGGAACTAGCTGCAGAATGCAGACATTCCGTAGCTAACCGGCGATTCTGCAGTTGCCTTCATGTTTGAGTATGTTCCAGGTGGCCTCTTGAGAAAAACCGCATATGGGCATGATCCACGTCATGTCTACATGGTTCGTTGCTCATCATGGAGGAAGAAACGAATTCTGGGTATGGTTTTGAACGTGGGGAACACATTTAGGAAGGAAGACTTCTATTAGGACTGTCTCAGTCCGGATGTCTTTTCCTCTTCACGCAGCCACTTCAAAGAGTCCTAACGTGATTCGGATAAGGAAAGACAGTGTTCCTGAATTGTTGCAATTATTGTTATGTGCATTTGCTTTATAAACTCTTGGGAGACCGAGAGCTATGTTAGAGATTTTATGTTAGATTTGCTGCTAGATTGTGTTTAGACTCTGTGCTACATTTCTGAAGACGCAGAGTGTTATGTTCAAGTTCTTTCATCTTTAATGGAGCAGACCGTGTTGTTTTGAAGCGTGATTTAATTTGGAGTTGAATTCCGTCAGGTGGTAGAGGGCCCCTGCCTCTTGCACGGATTTATTTTACGTAAATTAGATAAGTTTCCTAGCTGCCTTTACGTTTTGCATTTGAATTAATAGTTGTTTTAATTAGCTACTGTAGTCGTACTCATTCTAACTCTTCCACAAGAAGATGCTCTTCCAAAAGACTATAATGATGAATGTTGAATGACTATAGTATTGTAGGATTAGGAGTTGAATTTATAATTGTTTTAACTAGCTACTGTAGTTATATTCATTCTAACTCTTCCACAAGAAGACACTCTTCCAAAAGATTATCATGATGAATGATGAATAGCTATGGTATTGTAGGATTTAGTTGTAGTTTTTGCTGTTCACTATCACAGTTACACTTGTTCTAATCACTCTTCCACAAGAAGAAACTCTTCCAAGAAATTCTTAAGAAGTTCAAGACATGACCATGATAATGAATGATTTAGTTGTGTGTTTGTACTAAGTATCATCTCTGTTCTTGCTCTTAAACGCTTGCCCAAGACATCATAATGACGAGTAGGGTATGGATATTATATCTTAGTTTTTCATTTGCTTTCAGTCTATCTGCTTACAATTGCACCCAATTACACAGTCATAATTGTTCTATCTCTTCCAAAAGAAGGAACTCTTCCAAAATATCACTAATGATGAACAAACAGATTGTGTAACTTCATAGAATAATGCATGTTAGCATAGTTAGAATGCTCCGGAGTTTCATTGCATTTAACTCATGTTCAATTACTTTGTTTCAAGTTTGATAATGGCATCAACTCTGTTTACTGTGTTTTAAGTAGATTAGTGGCACACTAGCTTAGTTTTAGTTCATTTTGTTTCAAGATAGATTAATAGCATTCTAGCTTAGTTGTAGTCACTGTATTTTCAGATTGATAGATTGCACTCTCACCTAGTGTTATCCATTGCATTTTAAGTAGTATTAACTGTTAGCATTAAAACTCACAGCCTTCATTATTACAAAACTTACTTTTGTTCTGAATCTATATTGATATATCATCACATGAACAGAGGTCAGTCATATTAGTTTAAGGCTTTGATTATTCTGCAAATCTTTTACAAATTCACCAATAGCCTTTTTCCCAAACATTATTCTAGAAAATCTCTAAATTTCTGAATAAGGCTTAGTAGTGATAAGTCAAGTTGCAGAATAGAATAACTCAGCATCATAGGATAATTTAGATTTTTGAGTTGATTGTTTATTTAGGAGAAAACTTCATTTGCACTTAGCTTGTTCATTTCTCAGGTTCATTTCAATTTCATGTTGTGAGTTTACAATAGAGTCATTATCAAGCTTTGTATTTGTTGGTTGCTAGTCATAGTTAGACTATGTTTTGTTTCAGCATTTGCATTTGTTTACCATCATAGTTTAGGCTTCACTCTGTTTTGACCAATAGTTTCCCTTCATTTAGCACTTAGTTCTTTTCCTTTTCAAAATAAAACCATAAAACCAAAAACATCAGAAAACACTAAACACAACGAAGTAGGAAGAGGTTACTTAGGCACATATGGTACACTTCACTTCAGCAGTTTACTGACCCTGGTTGACAATAAATGAGCTCAGATGAGACTAGTTAAGACCAGTGACCTCCACGGTGAAAGAACAACGGGAAGATGCAGAAAAACAAAATGTGTAATCTCTCATGATCTTTATAACAAGGACCTTGAGTTGATAATGGATTTAACCTCTGCCAAAGAAATCTGGGATAGATTGCACTTCATGCATGGAGTAAACACTAAGGACGGCACTGACAAGAAGGATAAGAGAATTAAGAAGAAGAAAAATTCATGTCAACAGGAAAATATTCAATCAAATGAAGTACCTGCTAGTGTGAATGGAGATAAGAAACATGAAGAAATTACAGCTGAAGAAAAAGCCAAGCTTGACACTGCTTTGACTGAAATAGAAAAATTGAAAAATGAAAACAAAGACCTTAAGATAGTGGTGCAAATATGTGATGAGAGAGAATATGAAGATAAGAAAGAAATTGTTGGCCTGAAGACACACCTTGAAGAAGCAAGGAAAATAGAAGACACTCTGCTGCAACAAATGAGAGAGAAAAATATGGAATGTGAAAAATTGGAAGAAGAAGTAGTGAACCTAAGAAAGAAATTAGAAAAGGCCCAAAGAGATTTATTAATGAATACTCCTCAAATGAAAAGCTCCAGACAGTTGGACCAGATTCTAAAGGCTCAAAGGTCACCTCTCATAAAGGCTGGGATAGGATATGAAGCTGAAACCAGTAAGTCCAAGGTTGAAGATAACAAAAAAATCATTTTTGTAAAAGCTGTAAAGAACTGTGAAACAACTCAGCAAATTCCTACAGAAGAAGAAACCAGCAGGAACATGAGTTGTAAAGAAACAAACATAATCAAGCATCAACATGAAAGAGAAGAGAATGAGAGGATGAAACAATCAGCTTCTAAAGGCTCATATGCTCCTAGGGATGAATTGAACAAATTCGGAAGATGTCAAAGGAGGTTCCTCCCTCCTATGAAAATTAGCACATGTTTATCTTGTCATAAACCAGGACATAATGCAGCATATTGTAAGACAAAGCCAATCCATTCCAACCAGCAAAGGATGCAGCAAAAGAGAAGAACCCCTCAAGCAAGCAAAGGGAAATGACAATCTTCCACCAAGTACACAAATCATTTCCATGGCTGCTGTTATGCATGCAATGAATTTGGACATAAATATGTTGATTGTAAATTATGTTCAAAAAGGGGAATGAAATATTATACATCAGCTCAAATGCACCTTGGTCAAATAAGATGTTATGTATGCCTCAAGCGTGGTCACAAAGCTAAAGACTGTAAACTGCCATATATATTAAAGAACTCCAGACAGATGATGAAATCCAATCCAATCAAACAAAACTATGAATCGAAAAGGAGTACAGACATTATGATGAACCCCAATAGAGTATGGAAAGAAAAGAGAAAATGGGAGCCTATCATCTCAATAACATAATAAATCCTCCATAGTCTCAGGGGGAGCTGCTCTAGGAAGCAAAGCAAAAATCCATCCAGTGACAAATATGAAGCAACATCCCAGGGGGAGAGCAGTTCATATATAGACCCCATGAAAACAGTCTAAGAAGAGCTCCTTGGAATAAGGACAGCTATAAGATCAAGAATGCACAGGACAATTTTCTCCAACAAATAACTATAGAGGAAGAAGAACACCTGAAGAACACAATAGCCAACAGGTTGATGGATGGAGAGAAAGCAGCAAGAAGCCTTGGGATTAGAGGAAACATTAGCAATGAACATGTAAGCTAAGAAGACTTCAGCACATTAAAGTGATGATCACAATGTACCTCTTACTGCTAGAATTAACAATGAATCACATTAATAAGGATGAGTACCTATCATCAGTTCATCACATCTTTCAAAAGGTCACCTTGGAGGAATGTAGTTAAGTGAGTAATAAATATTTGAGTAATCAACGCGTGAAGATTCATAGAAAAGAAATTGAAGATGTCTTTCTGAAGATTTGTATGTTAGAACAATTGAATTGAATATAAAGCAGCAATGATTCTAGAACAATTTTAGAAAGGTACATGCAATGGCTTTCCTTGGAACCAAATGATAGAAAAAGAAGAATGTTAAATAATTACAAGATCATATTGAGGATATTAATGACTATTAACGTGAACAGCGGAAAGTTCAATAGTATGGAATTATGAAGGTGATCTTAACTATGGGTTTATGTGCAAACTGAAGTGAAATCTCTGCATATTTTATCAAAGTAATATCAATTGGTACTTGGTACAAGCAGCATGCCTATCAACCAGAATATCAAGTGTTATCAGTGGAGTAGCAGCATGGTTCAGGTCCTCGGGATCAAAGGATTATGGCAAAAGAACCTCAATGTAATATTCCCAGTATTATCTGCATTCAGCATGAAAAGGTCAGTAGCAGAGCAAAAATAACATTATCTTGCTTACACTTGAAGTAGTATATTGAGCACTGAAGCAATATCTTCTTCTATATAATTACATGCCTTCTAGTTGGTACATATATCTTTAAAACCTACTTACAAATCAGTTCTAAAGCTGCAGCGAAGTACATTTGCGAGTTTTCAATTAAACAACTGAATATGCGACGGAAGTTCATTCTGATAGAACAGTCAAAGTATCTGAAGAATAAAGGTCTAGCTGTGATTACCATCTAAAGCTCAGCACAAAGGATTTGTTGGTAATCCACCTTTAAAGAGAGATTGACATACATACCCCCTTATGTCATAAAGAAAAGTGCATGGTTGATAAGTGAGAACGACCATTACATTGAATGCATCCTACCTCAAGGTTTTGTTGTGAAAGTTCATTATGCAAGCAATAAAGGCATTTGATTTCTTAGATCAAATTCTAGTTAATTCATTGATCACATCAAAAGAATAAAGACCGCAGCCTATTAAGTGTAATATCATCAGCTTCCTAATTTGGCATCATCACCACTAAAAAAGAAAGTGAATCACGCTTATAAATGACATTGGCATCATCACAATTGAACAGATGTTGTACTACAGATGATTATTGCAGAAGAAGACAGACTCCAACTACAACCTTCTTCAATAGATATGCATCGCAGATGAAGATTATAATATAGACGGAATTATAGCTGAAGCAAGATTGATAGGTCACATGGAGTATTTACAATCTTTAAGTTTTGTTCCAATGATGCATTTGTGATTAGAAAAGGTTGATACAATATGTTCCATGAAGAGTCATTGTTGTCACTTTCAACCTTATACTAGTAAAAGGAGATTGTGCTTTGGATTGTGTCAATTTACAATAATCCGCAAAGTGTTCCCTCAAAAAATCTTGTACACCTGTATAGAGCAGCATGATACAAAGTCAGAAAAAGAATACCTAAACACATCTCAGAGAGAGAAAATGAAAATATAGAATCTACACTGAGAAATGTCCAATCCTTTTCCATTGATGTCAAAGGGGGGGAAAAGCAGGAAATAGAAGAAAGAGTCTTCTAAAAGAAGTCAGGCAGAGAAAGACTTGGAGGAAGCATTGGATTATTAGTAGAGGTGTTGCCATCAATGCCAAAGGGGGAGACTGTTGGAAATGTTGTCATTGATGGCAAAGGAGCACAAAGGAGCAGCACCTAAACCAGAAATAAGGCAAAGGAGATGACAAAGGAGGAGCACTTGAAAAATTAGCCAAGGAGCAGAGAAAGCATAAGAAGAGGTAGCAGAAGCAGCAAAAAGAAGAAGGAGGGCAGCAAAGAGAAGCAGAGATAGGACCATTTGAAGAAGCAAGGAGCAGCATTAGACAAGAAGAAGAGATAGAAACAAAAAGATAGCAGAGACAGGCAAAGGAGACAAAAAAGGAGACAGGCAGAGGCAATGGAAGAAAATATAAAAGAGACAGGCAGAGGCAGAGCAGTTGTCGAGCAGCAGAGGCAGAGGCAGCAAATACAGAGGAAGAGATGAAACGGACGTGCAGTAGAGGCAGAGGTCGAGCAAAGATTGGAAGAAACAAGCAAAAGGAAACAAAAGGGAAGAACACTCGCTAGAGTGGTAATAGCTCTAATACAGAGGCAGAAAGCGATAGGAGCAGCAGTGATTTAATAAAGAAGCAACACTGTTAATGGAGGCAAAAGAAAGAAGCAAAGGTGGAGGCAGAGTGACAAGAGCAGCAGACGCAGAGGCAGAGCCGTTATAAAATTCTGAGAATCGCCCAAGCCGGCAGATACATTCATATGTATAATTCCGAGAATCATTACCCGATGGGTGTTACGCATATAATTCAGAACCATATTCCGAGAATCGCACACTCCAACCGGCGTTATACATAACACAAATATTCTGGGAATTGCACAGAACTATATTCAGGGAATCGCTTAACCCCAAGGGGCAAAGCGCATAAATTCCGGGAATCGCCTACCCCGATGGAGGATACATATATATATATCCATTAAAATACATATAAATGTCGCGCATTACATATGTTGCAAAGGTCCAAAGTATGTACATTATAAGGAGCGCTTTATTATAAGTATCATATTATTAATCCTGAAAACAAAAGAACCAAAGGTCCAAGGCATATATATTATGGAGCGCATAAAACAAATTTTTATACGTTGGGACATCTCCACAATCACAATCGGAGAAAAGGTTCAATCGGCAGAGTTTTGTGATGTGCTCCGATCAAAGGTTGGACACGATCGAGTTATATGCCACAGTTTATTGCTAATCGCGTTCAGGATCTTAATCGCAATCGGAACTTTCCGATTGATCGCAAGTCTTTTGTAATATGCTCCGATCAAGTGGCGGACCCGATGGCGTTATACGATGGAGTTAATCGGTTCAATCGCGTCCGGGATCTTAATCGCAATCGGAACTTTCCGATTGATCGCAAGTCTTTTGTAATATGCTCCGATCAAGTGGCAAACCCGATGGCATTATACGATGGAGTTAATCAGTTCAATCGCATCCGGGATCTTAATCGCAATCGGAACTTTCTGATTGATCGCAAGTCTTTTGTAAAATGCTGCGATTGAAGTGGCGGACCCGATCCTGTTATATGCGGGAGTTAATATGTGCAAATCGCATCCGTGTTCTAATCGCAATCAAAACGTTTCTATTATGCGCCCCGATTGCATTTGTTCAAAGTTCGGACCCGATTGCGCTATGAGACATGTTTTATGTGTTCATCGTGTCCGTTTGATCAATCACAATCGCAAGTTTTTGTTTGACACCACCGATTCACCGACAGAGATGTGGGGCCCGACCCTTTCATATATTAGTGGTTGTGATTCGACTCATTGGATTGTAAAATAAGACCAAAGGCTTAAGGTGGAGGGCGATTGTTTATATATAAAAGGATTGTTGTTAGATATATATAAAGCACGGTTGCAGTTGTATTAAAATATGCCACATGGGTTGTGAACCCTCGGGCCTCGGCTTAATGGGAGGGCGATTATTAATATACAATGACTGTGATATATGTCCGTTCCGCTTGCGGAATGTTCCACATCAACAAGACACTTGTGGCATAAAAAGCGTTGGAATATGGCCCAGAATTACAGTCAGCAGATTCATTTATATATAAAGTGCTGATATAAAAATGAAAAATGCAGTTACACAAATACAGAAGTTACACAGCAGCCATAAACAGAAAGGCATACAGAGAAGAGCTGAAAAGAGATAAAACACAGTCACAGAAAAGACAAAGACACAGTCAGAGAAAAGACAAATGCACAGCAAGCCAAGAGACAAAACGAGTGAGCTGGAGTTCTCATTTAAATTTGAATGTAAATGTTTTATTTAAATTTATATTGTTGTGATGCATTGGCAAGTCTCCAGAAGAGAGAAAATATCCCACTGTCATATTAAAATAAGCACCTACAGTTACATTTTTCTGAGTGAGCTGAAAAGAGATGAGAAGTCAGAAGGCAAAGAGACATGGCCGTCCATTTCGAATTCCCAGTGGAATAAAAATAGCCATGAAGCTGTTTTTGTATAAAACAAGGTAATATCCAAGGGAATAGAGTTGACGAAAAAGGAGTGAGAGAAGAAGAGAGTATGCAGTAGAATTAAAGAGAGTTGAAGAGAATAAGCAAGCTGCAAGAAGAATGTGAATAAGGAGGAGTTGAGAAAAGAAGAATAAGGGGAATGAAAGGTGAGATGACACAAGGTTCGATATAAGAGTTGATGCACAACAGAGAAGACAGACAGTAATGCAGCCATATCCATCTTAAATCATATGTTTTTCTTTGGAAAAAGTGAATAGCAGTTGGAGCTTCCCTATCAAGCTAGCTTAGATAATGTCGCTGTAGTCGATCGAGGTAAGAGCTCTGTAGGTTGGAAAGTCGTGGGGAAATAGATGGGATTTGGAGCTTCCTTGCAAGTTGTAGCTTGCAGAATTGAGGTTGGAGCCTCCTGTAGGTTGGTGCTTGCAAAAAATCAGTGGTGAGAGGGAGTTGGAGCTTGCCTTTGCATCACAACAATAATTAGATGTTGTTTTCTCTCTTGATGGGTTTCCACGTATATCTGGTGTCTATGTGCATGATGTCTATGTGGTTGATATGATATATCTATTCCGCTAATACTTAGCTGATAACATATTAAGGCTATTGGTACATTATCTAATCGCTTATTAATTGCTGCTCATAAATAAAGATTACTCACACATTATGTTGATCATGAAATGAAGGTGTTAATAAAGTAAAATAAGTTTTTAAAGGAAAAAGTTTTAAAAGTCCATGAATGTGTTAAACTGATTCACCCCCCCCTTCTCGGTTTAACTAAGAGTTCAACAATTGGTATCGAGCCGGGTTCTTTCCGGTGCAAGCCTAATAGCTTGAAGGAGATCTAGTTAAGTCATGGACTATCAAAAATGTACCGTGTTAAATACAACAAACTTTCCACGAATGGAGAGATAAGGTTAAAACAGGATTATTGGCTAATGAACCTCAAGTATGGAAGCTTGTATGTGATGGATTCATGCACGAGACTCCCCCACGATGAAAGAACAATGAGAGGAATGCCAAGGCAAAATGTGTAATATATAACGATCTTCATAACAAGGACCTTGAGTTGATAATGGATTTAACCTCTCGCAAAAGAAATACTGGGATAGATTGCACTTCATGCATGGAGTAAACACTAAGGGACTATGCACCGACAAGAAGGATAAGAGAATTAAGAAAGAATAAAAATTCATGTCAATAGGAAAATATTCAATCAAAAGAAGTACCTGCTAGTGTGAATGGAGATAAGAACCATGAAGAAATTACAACTGAAGAAAAAAGCCAAGCTTGACAATGCTTTGACCTGAAATAGAAAAATGAAAAAATGAAAAACAAAGACCTTAAGACAGTGGTGCAAATATGTGATGAGAGAGAATATGAAGATAAGAAAGAAATTGTTGGCTCGAAGACACACCTTGAAGAAGCAAGGAAAATAGAAGACACTCTGCTACAACAAATGAGAGAAAAATCTGGAATGTGAAAAATTGGAAGAAGAAGTAGTGAACCTAAGAAAGAAATTAGAAAAGGCCCAAAGAGATTTATTAATGAATACTCCTCAAATGAAAAGCTGCGGGACAAAGTTGGACTGATTCTAAAGGCTCAAAGGTCACCTCTCATAAAGGCAGGGATAGGATATGAAGGTGAAACCAGTAAGTCCAAGGTTGAAGATAACAAGAAAATCATTTTTTGTAAAAGTCGAAAGAACCGTGAAACGTACTCACAAATTCCTACTGAAGCAAAAAACCAACAGGGAACATGAGTTGTAAAGAAACAAACATAATCAAGCGAGAACATGAAAGAACAGAGAATGAGAGGATGAAACAATCAACTACTAAAGGCTCATATGCTCCTAGGGATGAATTGAACAAATTCGGAAGATGTCAAAGGAGGTTCCTCCCTCCTATGAAAATTAGCACATGTTTATATTGTCATAAACCAGGACATAATGCAAGCATATTGTAAGACAAAGCCAATCCGAGTCCAACCTAGCAAAGGATGCAGCAAAGAGAGGAACCCCTCAAACAAGCAAAGGGAAAAGACAATCTTCCACCGCAGGGTACACAAATCATTTCCATGGCTATCGTTATGCATGCAATGAATTTGGACATAAATATGTTGATTCTAAATTATGTTCAAAAAGGGGAATGAAATATTATACATCGAGCTCAAATGCACCTTGGTCAAATAAGATGTTATGTATGCCTCAAGCGTGGTCACAAAGCTAAAGACCCGTAAACCGCTACATATATATTAAAGAACTCTGGACGAGATGATGAAATCAAATCCAATCAAACAAAACTATGAATCGGAAAGGAGTGCAAACATTATGATGAACCCCAATAGAGTATGGAAAGAAAAAGAGAAAAGGGGAGCCTATCATCTCAATAACATAATAAATCCTCCATAGTCTCAAAGGGGGGTCTGCTCTAGGAAGCAAAGCAAAAATCCATCCAAAGTGACAAATATGAAGCAACATCCCAGGGGGGAGAGCGGTTCATATATAGACCCCATGAAAGAAGTCTAAGAAGAGCTCCTTGGAATAAGGACAGCTATAAGATCAAGAATGCACGGGACAATTTTCTCCAACAAAGAACTATAGAGGAAGAAGAACACCCGAAGCACACAATAGCCAACGAGGTTGATGGATGGAGAGAAAAGCAGCAAGAAGCCTTCGGATTAGAGGAAACATTAGCAATGAACATGTAAGCTAAGAAGACTTCAAAGACATTAAAGTGATGATCACAATGTACCTCTTACTACTAGAATTAACAATGAATCACATTAATAAGGATGAGTACCTATCATCGGTTCATCACATCTTTCAAAAGGTCACCTTGGAGGAATGTAGTTAAGTGAGTAATAAATATTTGAGTAATCGACGCATGAAGATTCATTGAAAAGAAATTGAAGATGTCTTTCTCGAATATTTGTATGTTAGAACAATTGAATTGAATATAAAGCAGCAATGATTCTAGAACAGTTTTAGAAATGTACATGCAATGGCTTTCCTTGGAACCAAATGATAGAAAAAGAAGAATGTTAAATAATTACAAGATCGGATTGAGGATATTAATGACTATTAACGTGAACAGTGGAAAGTTCAATAGTATGGAATTATGAAGGTGATCTTAACTATGGGTTTATGTGCAAACTGAAGTGAAATATCTGCATATTTTATCAAAGTAATATCAATTGGTACTTGGTACAAGCAGCATGCCTATCGACCCAGAATATCCAAGTGTTATCGGTGGAGCGACGACGATGGTTCGAGTCCTCGGGATCAAAAGGATTATGGCAAAAGAACCTCAATGTAATATTCCCGGTATTATCCGCATTCGACATGAAAAGGTCGATAGCGGAGCAAAAATAACATTATCTTGCTTACACTTGAAGTAGTATATTGTGCACTCGAAGCAATATCTTCTTCTATATATATAATTGCATGCCTTCTGAATTTGGTACATGTATATCTTCAAGGCCTCCTTTTTTTAAAAAATCGAGCTACAAAATCGTGTGAAGTCCGTTTACTTGAGTTTTCAATTAAACAACTTGAATATGCTTCGTGGAAGTTCATTCTGATAGAACAGTCAAAGTATCTGAAGAATAAAGGTCTAGCTATGATTACCATCTAAAGCTCAGCACAAAGGATTTGTTGGTAATCCACCTTTAAAGAGAGATTGACATACATACCCCCTTATGTCATAAAGAAAAGTGCATGGTTGATAAGTGAGATCGACCAATACATTGAATGCATCCTACCTCAAGGTTTTGTTTTGAAAGTTCATTATGCAGCAGTAAAGGAATTTGATCTCTTAGATCAAATTCTAGTTAATTCATTGATCACATCGATAACAAAGACCTGCAGCTATTAAGTGTAATATCATCATCAACTTCCTAGCTCATATCATCACCAACAGGCAAGAAAAGTGAATCACAGTTATAAAAGACATATTGGCATCATCACAATTGAACAAATGTTGTACTGCAGATGATTATTGAAGAAGAAGACAGACTCCAACTACAACCTTCTTCAATATATATGCATCGCAGATGAATATTATAATATAGACGGAATTATAGCTGAAGCAAGCTTGATAGGTCACATGGAGTATTTACAATCTTTAAGTTTTGTTCCAATGATGCATTTGTGATTAGAAAAGGTTGATACAATATGTTCCATGAAGAGTCATTGTTGTCACTTTCACCTTATACTAGTAAAAGGAGATTGTGCTTTGGATTATGTCAATTTACAATAATCCGCAAAGTGTTCCCTCAACAAATCTTGTACAACTCGTATAGAGCAGACATGATACAAAGTCGAAAAAAGAATACCTAAACACATCTCGGGGAGAGAGAAAATGAAAATATAGAATCTACACCGAGAAATGTCCAATCCTTTTCCATTGATGTCAAAGGGGAGGAAAAAGCAGGAAATAGAAGAAAGAGTCTTCTAAAAGAAGCCAGCGAGAGATAGACTTGGAGGAAGCATTGGATTATTAGTAGAGGTGTTGCCATCAATGCCAAAGGGGAGACTGTTGGAAATGTTGTCATTGATGGCAAAGGAGCACAAAGGAGCAACACCCTGAACCAAGCAATAAGGCAAAGGAGATGACAAAGGAGGAGCACTTGAAACATTAGCCAAGGAGCAGAGAAAGCATAAGAAGAGGTAAAGCGACGAAAGAAAAAAGAAGAAGGAGGGCAAAGAAGAAGCAAGAGATAGGACCATTTGAAGAAGCAAGGAGCAGCATTAGACAAGAAGAAGAGATAGAAACAAAAAGATAGCGAGAGACAGCAAAGGAGACAACAAAGGAGATAGGCGAGAGACGATGGAAGAAAATATAAAAGAGATAGGCGAGAGGCAGAGCAGGTTGTCGAGCAACGAGAGGCGAGAGGTAGCAAATACGAGAGGAAGAGATGAAACGGACGTGCAGTAGAGGCGAGAGGTCGAGCAGCATTGAAGTCGAAACAAGCAAAGGAAATAGGCGGAAGAACGCCGCTAGAGTGTACAGTCGAATACGAGGCAGAGCGACGGGAGCAACAGGGATGACGACAAAGGAAAGCGACGACTACAATGGAGGCGAGAAAGAAGCAAAAGCGAGGCGAGAGCGACAGAGCAACAGGGCACGCAGGCGAGCCGTTATAAATTCCCGAGAATCGCCTAGCCGGGCAGATACATTCATATGTAATAATTCCGAGAATCATTACCCGATGGGTGTTACGCATATAATTCAGAACCATATTCCGAGAATCGCACACTCCAACCGGCGTTATACATAACACAAATATTTTGGGAATAGCACAGAACCATATTCAGGGAATCACTTAACCCCAAGGGGCAAAGCACATAAATTCCGGGAATCGCCTACCCCGATTGAGGATACATATATATATATCCATTACAATACATATAAATGCCGCGCATTACATATGTTGCAAAGGTCCAAAGTATGTACATTATAAGGAGCGCTTTATTATAAGTATCATATTATTAATCCCAAAAACAAAAGAACCAAAGGTCCAAGGCATATATATTATGGAGCGCATAAAACAAAGTTTTATACGGTGGGACCCCTCCACAATCGCAATCGGAGAAAAGGTTCAATCGGCGAAGTTTTGTGATGTGCTCCGATCAAAGGTTGGACCCGATCGAGTTATATGCCACAGTTTATTGCTAATCGCATCCGAGTTCCCAATCGCAATCAGAACCTTCCGATTGATCGCACGTCTTTTGTAATATGCTGCGATTGAAGTGGCAGACCCGATGGCGTAATACGATGGAGTTAATAGGTTCAATCGCGTCCGGGATCTTAATCGCAATCGGAACTTTCCGATTGATCGCAAGTCTTTTTTAATATGCTCCGATCAAGTGGCGGACCCGATGGCGTTATACGATGGAGTTAATCAGTTCAATCACGTCCAGGATCTTAATCGCAATCGGAACTTTCCGATTGATCGCAAGTCTTTTGTAAAATGCTGCGATTGAAGTGGCGGACCCGATCCTGTTATATGCGGGAGTTAATATGTGAAAATCGCATCCATGTTCTGATCGCAATCAGAACTTTTCTATTATGCGCCCCGATTGCATTTGTTCAAAGTTCGGACCCGATTGCGCTATGAGACATGTTTTATGTGGTCATCGCGTCCGTTTGATCAATCGCAATTGCAAGTTTTGTTTGACACCACCGATCCGCCGACGGAGATGTGGGGCCTGACCCTTTCATATATTAGAGGTTGTGATTCGACTTATTGGATTGTAATATAAGACCAAAGGCTTAAGGTGGAGGGCGATTGTTTATATATAAAATGATTGTTGTTAGATATATAAAACATGGTTGCAGTTGTATTAAAATATGCCGCATGGGCTATGAACCCACGGGCCTCGGCTTAATGGGAGGGCGATTATTAATATACAACGACTGTGATATATGTCCATTCCGCTTGCGGAATGTTCCACATCAACAAGACACTCGTGGCATGAAAAGCGTTGGAATATGGCCTAGAATTACAGTCAGCAGATTCATTTATATATAAAGCGCTGATATAAAAATGAAAAATGCAGTTACACAAATACAGAAGTTACGCAGCAGCCATAAACAGAAAGGCATATAGAGAAGAGCTGAAAAGAGATAAAACTCAGTCACAGAAAAGACAAAGACACAGTTAGAGAAAATACAAATGCGCAGCAAGCCAAGAGACGAAACGAGTGAGCTGGAGTTCTCATTTAAATTTGAATGTAAATGTTTTATTTAAATTTATATTGTTGTGATGCATTGGCAAGTCTCTGGAAGAGAGGAAATATCCCACTGTAATATTAAAATAGGCACCTACAGTTACATTTTTCTGAGTGAGCTAAAAAGAGATGAGAAGGCAGAAGGCAAAGAGACATGGTTGTCCATTTCGAATTCCCAGTGGAATACAAACAGCCATGAAGCTATTTTTGTATAAAACAAGGTAATATCCAAGGGTAGAGTGTTGACGAAAAAGGAGTGAGAGAAGAAGAGAGTATGCAGCAGAATTAAAGAGAGTTGAAGAGAATAAGCAAGCTGCAAGAAGAATGAGAATAAGGAGGAGTTGAGCAAAGAAGAAGAAGGGGCTGAGCAGAGATGACGCAGGTCTGATATAAGAGTTTATGAACAGCAGAGAAGAAGGTACAGAACATAGCTGATATCGAAGGTAAATCAGCAAGTGTTTTTCTTTTGAAAAAGTAAGGAAGTTGGAGCTTCCCTATCAAGTTGTAGCTTGATAGATGTCAGTTGTAGCTGACTGAGGTAGGAGCCTCCTGTAGGTTGGTGCCTGCAGAAAATAGATGGGAGCTGGAGCTTCCTTGCAAGTTGTAGCTTGCAGAATTGAGGTTGGAGCCTCCTGTAGGTTGGTGCCTGCAGAAAATCAGTGGTGAGAGGGAGTTGGAGCTTGCCTTTGCATCACAACAATAATAAGATGTGGTTTTCTCCCTTTATGGGTTTCCACGTATATCTGGTGTCTATATGCATGATGTCTATGTGTTGATATGATATATCTACTCTGCTAATACTTGCTGCTAACATATTAAGACTGTTGGTACATTATCTAATCTGCTTATTAATTGCTGCTCATAAATAAAGATTGCTCACACATTATGTTGATCATGAAATGAAGGTGTTAATAAAGTAAAATAAGTTTTAAAGGAAAAGTTTTAAAAGTCCATGAATGTGTTAAACTGATTCACCCCCCCCCCCCTCTCAGTTTAACTAAGAGTTCAACAACCTTTGTTGGGATTCCTTCCTTAACCTTGGGAGTCTGGCAGAGTGATAAAAAAGCCAATGAAAATATAGGATGAAATTATGAGAAGGGATGGTCCCTTTAGACATCAATTTGAAAAATATTTTTGAATAATACTAAAATCCCTCCATAATGTCATTACCTCGCAGCTGATGTGATTTTGTTGAGAAGGTTTAGTCTCAATGCTCCATGTGATCCTATTTTTGTCTATAAGTTGAAGCAAAGGAATTTCATCAAAGAAAAGTACACAAGTCCTTTATGTTGGCACCTATGTATAAGGGTGATAGTACCCTTGAAATTCTGGAAAAAATAATAAGTACAAGGCACTTTGGAGTAGGCCCCTATAGCAGCCTGTATGAACGTAAAATCAGAGGTATGGTATCTCTCAAGGTGTCTCATAAAGAAGGCATTGGAATAAGGATGTACATGGCAGATCCTATGTCTTGGTAATCCTGATGAGCAAAGGGAACTGTAAGGACCCTGATTTTATCATCTTGATTGGGTCATTTGGAGCTTTTATGTGGTGAACCAAGATCTTATGAAAGATGGTCTTATGAATATGGATGCCTGGATGCGAAGGACCCTTCCTCATCATGTATTTGGTAATTTAATGTGTTTTTTGCAGTCATCTAGCAATGAAGGATAATGCAATTGTCTTTTGATAATCTCATGGGAGGATTTATTCACTCTGGTTGAACAAGGACCATGATGATTCTTCATAGTTTACTCTCTAATCTAAAGAAAGATTCATAGAAGTTATCTATTGCATTTTCCTCGTGGAAATTCTCATCCCTTGCATGAGAAGCTCATAATTGAAAGCTCGATGATCACATGAAGCAAGGCTTCAGAGGGAGCTATAGAATCCTTAGCAGTATGACACAATGACTCTTCTTGCCCAATTTTTATTGATGAAGGCAAGTCATGGAAGTTGATTATGATTATGATGAATCTAATGGTGCCTTGATATATCCATGTTACTTGAGAGGATGCATGGAAGTTGCAGGATTATGATTTATGAATTTGGCACATGAACCTAAGGTTCTATAGCAGGAAAAGGGACAGGTTACAGGTGGCTTGGTGATTATGTTTTGGCAAGGTGACTTTCCCTATATTCAGAAGGATTTATGGAAAAGACATGTTGATTGATTGTAAAGATGCAGCTATTGATGATGTCTGATCAATGACCCTCTCATTTATCAATGTAAGAGGGACTTTAATTTTAAAGTAAATATGGAAGACCTAGCCTTGATGCATTATTCCCTGCACTTAAAGGTCTGATGAGATGGAGAATTTTTTGTTATATGTATGTAGATCTTGTGGGATACTTGGTGTTCCTTATAAACACCCTATTAGTCACATGACTCACTATGAAGACTCTAAGTTGATCTATGGATGAGCCTCATATATTGGATAGTTGCTTATTGACATATCTTTTTTATTATATTATCCATATTATGAGATACACTATCAGAATCTAAGATTCCATGGATATTCTAATGTTGGCTCGGTTGGAAGTGTGATGGATCCAAAGAGCACATCTAGTGTTATATATTTTGATTCGGTTACTCTGGAAGCATTATAGAGGCTGAATGTATATAGCATCAAGTATGGCTTATTATAAATCCAGTTGGTTGAGGAATATCTTCAATTATCTATTTGAGCACCTGTTGGTAACCACCATTGTATATTGCAATATTATTTAAGTGGGATTAACTTTTTTAGAGAATCCATGTTCCACAATAGCTCCAAGTATTGGGTACCTCTCTATTTGGTTATGGTACAACGGAGAGCAATAAATCTATATCATTTCTTGTTAGATGTGAAGATTAATGTCATCCCTGCATAGCCTCTTGGTAAGGTCAAGATTATCTTCCTTCAGAGAGGCCGGGAGTCATGGATAGACCGTACTATGAGGGTCTCGGCTGAAAATCGAGCTTTGTGAGTTCCTGGGGCCTGGGGTACTTCTTGGAGATATGTGACACCATAGGGTGAGTGGTTCACCTTCCCTTATGGGACTCCATGATGATATATGAGATCATAGGGTGAGTGGTTCACATTTCCCTATAACTGATTATATATTCATAGAATGAGTGGTTCACCTTCTCATGTGGCATATGAGCAGGATGAGTGGTTCACCTTCTCCTGCAGATAGCCCAGTGAGATATGCATATAGGCACCTATCGATTGTCACATGTATACATGTCGGTGGGACGTGGTTCATCCTTTCCTCACATGTAGGATGATCATTCCCTACAATCGATGGTTGAAATGTTAGTGGGACGTTGGTTAGAATGCATGTACAATGTGGTTCATCCTTTCTCTATGGTTTTCATGCGCATAGGAAGTGCTTTATCCTTTCCCTACAATTTTTGTGACATGTGACTGTAGGATGTGGTTTATCCTTTCCCTATGTGTGGTTGTGAGTAGGATGTGATTTATTCTTTTCGTGTTTTTTCCCAGCATAATCAAACCCATGTAGTCTGGGATACATGGGAATTACCTCTCATCTGGCCAATGAGTTGGGAAAAGTGGTTAGGGACCATAACACTATTGATGTACACATTGCGTATTTTCATATGACCTATGACTAGGATGCATGGTGTTCAGCACGATATTGATCTGGGATCAAGATTAGATGGGGTTCTACCCCTAGAAATGAGGATTTGCCTCTGTAATTTCCGAAGGTGGCAAGGTCTTGTTACTCACCTTTTAGGATCTCTTCTTCTTGATTTATGATATCAACTCTTCAGCGGAGATGAGATGAGATGTATTCATAGTACATGATGAATATTATGTTAGCAATATGATAGCAGCATGATGGTTATGATTGCAGTAATATGATGATGGGTATTGGCAGGTGGAATTCCCCTTAGTTGAGAGGGAGTGTTAAAAATGGTCAACTAAGGTCAAATTCCACTATAGACAACTCATTTGTATGAGATGATGACGAAATTTGGTTACTCTTCTTAAGAGGACCAATTTTGACCTCAGGCATGATGAATTCTAACCAAGTAGAAATGTATTTTTGAAGTCAAGCCCACAATGTTAGTTTTGGTCAAGGTTGGCCCCACAGTCATGTAGGCCATGAAACCTAACAGCCATGACCTTTGACCCATATTGACTTGTATAAATATAAGATGATTTCACTCCATTTTGGCACCATCACACACATGATTTTCTCTTTCATCTCATGATGGATTTGACTTTCTTTGGACATCTATCTCTCTCCCACACGTGGGAATTTTTGGAGGACGAATTTCCTATGATTTTCTGTGATTTTTCTATAGTTTTTGCTGCTGAATTTTCCAGTACGCAGAACAACATTGACCAAGCACTTTGACCAAATATTTGATTTTGATTTTGATGGATTATTACTCTTCCAACTAGGATGCACTTGTTGGCACAAGAACCGAGGAAAATTGATGTGTTTGACCTATGTTGACCATAGACTATTGATCGAGTTTTGACCAGACTTTTGAAGGTTGCATTGAATTCATTTTGACTACCTAGAGAGAAAAAAATTATTTCTCCTTTGACCGAATAAATTGGGTTAATTTGACTTAGCTATTGACCATTGACTATTGACTGGTTAGGGAAACTTTGATTGCTGCATTGATTTTTGTTGAATTCTACAGATGTGACTTTGACTTTTGGATAGTGGATTGGGATCATATATGGCAAGTCGGTCTATTGACTTTGACTAATGTATCATTATACTTATGGGTTTTTTCTCTCTTTGAACATTTGATATTATCAAGAAGAAAATATATGTGGGTTTTCCCCCTTATGTAGTTTTGCCCTAGATTTAAGCATAAATCATGGTGTCCTCTTGTCTTGGCTTTTCTTCTGCATTTATGTTTGATGTTATTTCATGAATTATTGTCATATGATAATGGTTAATGTGATTTATAATGGATTAATGGAATTAATAATGGGCTAATGGATTAATTAAGTATCTGACCTAAGAAAAGAAGATGTTAACTCTAAAATTAACAAGCAACATTTCATTCATTTGGGTGTATGAAACAAGAAGGTTTGCTTCTGATTATAACCAAGTTCTACTAAACATATTTATGATATGAACTTTCCTTGGTAACTGTGTAATATTTTAAAATGTGGAATATACATTTTGAGTTCTCTACGTTGAAGAAACAGAGATTAAATGGTTGTAGCATTCAATATTCATTATTGGTTGATGTGATGTTATCTATATGACTATTATTATTGAATTGGTTGTTTATGCAAACAATTATTTGGTCTCTTTATTATTCATGTAACTTGGAAAAAGTAAACCTACAATAGTCTATCCACAAATTGTTTGAAAATTTTCTCATTGGGTAAAACACCTTTCACTCATAAACATAGTGGTATTTTGGGTTGTTTCCAAGAGGGAATATTACAACGGTACCAGATCATGTTCTTGGATAGTTATGAGGTCTAAGGGAATATTCTCAGTGATTTAATGAGTGTTGGAAATAAACCATTCATCACTTATAAAATATAATACAAATTCAGAGAGCCTACTCCCATTTTTGAGGAAGAGTCTCCAAGAAAAAGAAGAGAGGAATAAGGGAGCCCTATCAAAGGGAAGGGAGTATAAGAGACACTTTAAATATAATAGCCAAACATGGTTGAAATGGAAAATAAATTATTAACAACACGCTCAGTGCACTAAATTATTTGGCTAAGGGCTGAAAGGATATGGTGGATTCGATGAGCCAAATAGAAAACAAAGGGGCTTCCATCGGAACAGAAACAATAAATGAGGAAGGGTCTAATAGTGCAGAGGGAAATCATGCATGTGCTACTAAAAAATCCACTCAGGCTTATATAGCGAAACACTTAGACCCAACTTGCCTTAGTTCGTACATGAGATAGAAGAGGACCAAACAAAGCAGACAAGTCAAGGGATCCCTCATGCAAATTATTTGGAGGAGTATATAGCATTAGGACGTGAGTTCCAGGTTGTCATGAGTTTCATCAATTTTTACTGCCTTCAATTAAAAAGAAAACCTAAAATAGTTCAGAATGATTTGAGGTAGAATAACGAGTTGCAGAAGACATTGGGGAAGGTGAAAATCCCTTTCTTTGATGGGTCATCTAAATGCTCAGCTTGGTCATGGGTACAGAAAATTGACACATATTTCCAATTGCATCAAATGACGAAGGAAGAGGCAATTAAGTTAGTCATATTACACTTGGATGGTGAAGCCCATGAGTGGTGCTACCACATGTTTCTAAAAATGGGGCATGCCAACATATACTCATACATTTATTTCACTCAGAGGCTCATAGAGCGATTTGACAAGAAGGATTCAGAGCTTCATTTCAGGGAGTTGGACTAGCTAAGTCAAACAGGAAATCGAAAGGCCTACATTTTATAGTTTCAAATATTAGCATTTATCGTCACAAACATATCGAAGGCTAGGTTGGTGACGTTATTTGTAGAGGGGTTGTCTTAGCCTCTACATGGTTGTGTCAAAGGCTTTGAATTTTTCACTCTTCGTGTGGTAATTAGCAAAACCAGGGACATGAAGGATGTTATTTTCCTAATCCATCCTGTTAGGTCCCTGTAATTTTAGCAAATTGGTGAGACTAAAACTGTAGAAAAAACATCGTTTCAACCAACTTTGGGATTCTAGGATCTAGCCCTCCTGAATCCGGAGAGGGATCTCTCCAATAAGTGCAAAGATGGATTTGTCTTTGAAGTTTGGGTTTATGATATTAGGCTGGTTATGAAGGCCAAGGGTTTTTTTTTGTTTCTGGATGGTTGAGCATGATTTTTGTTTAAGGTAGAAATTCCTGAAGGCAAAAAGTTCCAAAGGTGAGAAGTTGCAAGCAATTAGAGTAAGCTTCAGCCAAAAAGGTAGAAAATTGTAGGTTTTAGTCCATTGGGCTAAGGAGTCGTAATAGGGTTTAATTGGAACAGTAAGAGGCAAGAGTGGTCCAGGGGAAAGTCATCTATGTCTAAGGATCTCTTTGAAAATTGATTTATGGAATGAAATGATACAATAAGAAGGAGAAATAAACAGATGCAGAAACAAGAGTAGCCCATGATCTAGTAAGTACTTTGAAACTAGCTAGCCTTTGACATGGACTCAAGAAAAACATAAAAACAAACTAGGATCTGGTAAGTAATTTAAAACTAGCTAGCCTTTGATAAAATTTCAATAGAAAACATCTTAAAATAGAGGGAAACTTAAAGGCAACTGTTGGAGTAGAAACTAGCGGGCCGGGCTCACCACAAATCCTCTCCTAGCTCTTCTCTACTTAGTTACTTTCAAGACCAACACAAGGACAACAACAGAATGGCCTAAGATCTGGTAAGTACTTTGAAACTATCCAGCTTTTACAACATTCCAAGGGAAACAATCAGATAGTCTGTGGGATCATATTGGGACCAGGACACACCATATCTTCCTCAGTTCATCTTCACGAAACATATACTGAAAATAACACCTAAGAATAACATTCAGCTAAGACAATAAGACGAGGGAACGCCAGTATTCCTATGCTTGAACTGAATTAAATCATTCCTAAATAACACAGATGGAAGAAAACATTCAGATAAAGATTTTCAATCAGAGAAGGTTACTGATATACAATAGGTCCTAACTCTATACATGCTGTTATTTATAAGAGAATATGAAACACAGTTGAAAACAGAAATAAAACAACAAGTTACAATGAGAAAAACATCACCGTCAACATAGACCAGAATCCCATAAATCAGCTTGTATTGATGCTCCAAACCAGTTACAGCTTTAAGTCCAGTGCTTTAGTTTAGAAACCATCTACAATCTCAGCCTAACCTATCTATCACAAGCAGAGCTCCAAGAGCCAATGAATCACTATTTACAATCAGAAGTTTCAGCTCAAGTGTACATCAAATTTCTACAACCAAGCCCTGACTCATCTTCTGATGTAGTATATATAGAAGAATGAGGAGGTGAGATCTGATAAAATATCTCAATTACAATTAATACAGATTTAATTTCTTCTTGGCCCTTGGGGGCCTCAATGAAGAAACTGTACAGGTGTTTCACTGTATTAATTGATTTACACTTATGAATTAAGCTGGGTGGGAGATTTTTTTACCTTCGAGGCTCTGTGTGATGCTAGGGTTACTCTGCAGATATATTTTGTATTAATTTTCATTGCAGAAGTAACTTTCTGACTGCACTGAGGCGAAAATATCCATTTAATCAATAACTTCGGCCTCTGATTGAGTACTTTGAGGAATAGGTGGCACTGTGGTAGCTGAGGGATCAATTTGCCTCAGGTTGTGGCAGTGGAGGCATTCCAGCTTGATAAAACACTTTAGGTTTTCTATAAATTGTGTTTTATTTTGGGATTAGGCTTTTGATAAGCATCTTAGACATAATTCCCTCAAATCTGTCCTTTAATCCTCTGTTCTGGTGAATTTTGGTCTTCGTCTCTGATACTCTTTGCTTGTGTTGGTTTCATATTTTTCTGCTAATGTGCAGGGTCGCGCAGGGTCATGTGGCATCAGTGCTTGGATAAACACCGATGAAACGTGAAATTGAACACCTGTGACTGATTTCCCTTGGTGAATCAAAAGAGGGAGGATCGTCACCCTCTACTTTCGAATTTTCTCAATTTTAGCGGAAAATCGCTTAAAACCCTGCAAAATAAAAACAAAGTTATGAAATCCATGCGTTTATAGGTTGACTGCTTCAAAGGACGAGTGGAGGAAGCATGGTCATTGGATGGCATCATCCAACGGTCGGGGTTAATCAGGAGAGAACATAGAATGGGTAGAAGAAGATCGAATCTGAGCCGTCGATCGCATAGAGATCAATGGTCGGGAGCGGAGGTTGAAAGTCAAACGGAGGAAATTGGGTGATGGAATATGGACCGTCAATCTGTAGATCAGATCGACGGAGGAGATTTATTTTCCGCCGTGCCATAGCCTGGTTATTGCGTGGGCACCTTCATTAATTGGCGGGCATCTTCGGCGAGCGATCACCGTTGGATGGCCCGCCCCAAATCGGACGGTGGACAGCGATATCGCTGGGCATCCTGGTCCAAACGTTAATGTGTGATGGATGGCAGATGGACGTCGGTTTTGAAAATAGTACATGGGACGTGTGGCGGCAAGTGTATGGAATCGCTGGCCATCGGGGGAAAACAACCTTTTGCCCAAAGGCGGTGCGATGGATACCGCCGGTTTTGGGCAACCAACTTTCAGGCGGTGGGGACCACGAAAATATGCACTCCACACCATTCGATCTGCAGATCAGATCGACGGTGCGGAACGGTTCAAAAATGAATCTGGCAGAATAAATGAAAAATAATTAAAAACCCAAGTTTTTAATTAAAAACAAAGGTTTTAATGTTTTTCGTGGGCGGAATATATAAAATATGATTAGGCGCCCGGCTGCGGGGCTTTTGGGCGCTTGGAGAGTTATATGACTTGAGGTTTCTAGAAGGAAGGGGGCTTAAGACTAAACCCGAGGGGCTTAAATCAAAATAATGTATTTTTATGATTTTTCAACATTTTTTCAAAGGAAATGAGGTTCTGATAAGGCTAAGAGAGAGTCTTAAAATCTTATCAAGGGTTTTTATGAAGTGGAAAGGGGGAAACTTAAAAATGAGGGGTTTTCATGGGAAATGGAGGGATAGAAAAAGAGGTTAGTTTTTGAAGTGGAAGGAGGGAAAAAAGGTCTTTGTAGCAGTATTTTGGCTTGGAAATCAGCAGGATTTCTGAGTGAAAAAAAGGGAATATCAGTGAAATTTTTGGACAGAGGAAAAGGCAAGAGGCCTTCAAGAGTCTTCAAGAGCCAAAAAATTTTAGTGATGAATTTTTTTTCCTTGAAGGCTTAAAACAAATTTAGCCACCTTTTGGTATAATCAAATTTTACAGGTGGCTAACAGTGGCTCCACTTGGGGATGGTGCCTTCTTGAAGGCATCAAGAATTCAGACCTGCATTCTCTGGGAGGCTGACCTGTGCCTGATCCTTTAATGTTCTCTGGGAGGTTGATCAATTGCCTAATCCATTAGGTTGTCTTTATTTCTGTGGATAATGTGCTCTGAAAACATATTAGCAGCCATAAAAGTAATGGATCCTCATCAATACAACTTTCTACCTACCCAATCCTACTGATCTGACATTTTTTCTTCATTAGAGCGCACTTGGATTGGTAAACTCTTTTCACAACATTTTATTCTTTTGAAAGCAGGAAACTAATCTAATTCTACTCCTTATTTCTCCCTGAACTCAGATTAAACAGTTGAGTTCAGATGCTTCCCTACCTACTCTACTATCTATTGGGATTAAACTGTCCAACAGATTTTCATTCTCTAAATTATACAACAGAAATTGAAAAAGCACTCAAGTCAGGATTGAACAATCTAACTTGATGCTGATCTATGGCATAAAATACAAGCTGCACATAGACATTTATTTCACAAAAATTAAATAAAAAATGGAAGGCTTGAGATCTGAAAGTTCAAAGTATTTCCTTCCTCTTTTTACAGCTCTGTTTTGACTCTTAATTGAGTTGTTTCTTCTTTGTCTTCTGGTTCGGATTTTGAGTGAATTAAAACCAGATCTTTACATCTTTCTGACTCAGAAAATAAAATATATTTGAGTCATCTCTCTTTGAAAACTGACGTTCAGGTTTTGAACATGTTTGAACCTTTCATTTCTATCCAAAACTATCTACTGATAAGCCAAGTTTAAACAGTTTGGCATATCGAATTCACTAATCCTATCAGCAAAAAATTTAAAGCTAATTAGTCAAGATTAAACAGTTTTACTAACTAGAAGTGTGTTTTTCAGGAGTGGCATTTAAGCTTGCACACTTTCAGATTTGTTTCTTTTTTTTTTCTTTTTCTTTTCTTTTTTTTCTTTTTTTTTTTGGTATGGGGCTATACCTTTCTTGTTTTGACAATCTGCCTTCTTTTCTTTCTTTTTATTGTTTTTGTATTTTTGATTTTACAACTTTGAATGAAATGGTGGATGAGATATTTAAAATGGAAAAAAGATAAAAGGCTTCAAAAAATATCATGGATCAAGAGAAGTAATTCTTAAGCATCCTGCCATTGACAGGACCCCCAAACAATTATGCTCCATTCAACTCCTGCAAGAAAAATGAATTGTTACCAGCAGCTAAATGAATAGAGTAAGGGCCAAGCCATAGGTTGTCAAATTTTCCATGCTTTCCTTTCTCTTCCCTTCTTGAGTCCCATTTTAAAAATTTGTCCCCAATCTTGAAATTGTTGGCCTTTGTTCTTCTGTCAAAAAGCTTTTTAATGCTCTCCTGTTTCTACAATGCTTTGTTATAAACTTCCTCTCTGGTTTGCTGAAGATGAATGGTCTGATTTATTCTTTTGATCATGTCATTATCTTCAGTCTGCGACTCTTGAATCAACTTGATCACTGGTACACCAAGGCTGTTTGGAAAAGTTGCATCTGTACCATACACAAGCTGGAAAGGTGACATACCAATAGATTTCTTCAAAGTCAATCTGTCGGCCCAAAGTGCATGAACTAGCTTTGTGTGCCAAGACTTCTTGTTGTCCTCCAACAGTTTCTTGATTATGTTCACTAAAATTTTGTTTGAGGATTCAGCAAGTCCATTACCTTGAGGGTAATAGGTTGTGGAATGCCCCAATGTTATCTGATATTTGTGACAGAACTCAACCATCTTCTTTGATCCAAATGCTGCTGCATTATCAGTGATGATCTTGGTAGGACAGCCAAATCTGGAGAGAATGTTAGTCTCCATAAATTTTATGATAACTGAGTCATTGGCCTACCTACATGGTATGGCTTCTATCCACTTAGTGAAATAGTCTGTGGCAGTGAGAATCCATCTATGCTGGGCAGAAGATGGGGGATGGATTTCTCCTATAAAGTCAAGTCCTCATTGTTGAAAAGGGGCTTCAACAGTGATTGGATGTAGAGGGAGGGGTAGGATTTTTCTTTTTCCTTCAAAAATATGACACTTATGACAAGCTATGATCATCTTTTGCACATCATGGAAAAGAGTAGGCCAATAGAAACCAGCCCTCAAAATTTTGTTGCATGTTGTCTTCCAGTACAAATGACCTCCACACTCTCCTTCATGGAACTGGTAATTAACTTTCTCTGCATCAAACTCGGGCAAACATTTACGCAATAGACCACTTGCATTTTTCCAATAAATACATTTATCTATAATGCAATAGTTTATAGCTTTCAACTTTAGGAACCTTGCCTTTTTTTTTGTGAAACCAGGAGGTGTATTTAAATTAAGCAAAACATAAACAATATCATCATACCAAGAGGAATTCATAAAATGGTTTTCAACAATCGGTGTTGAGGTTTCCTCTTGATCATCTAAAGCATTAATCATATGAATGTCAATAACTTCACAATTTGATTCGGCCATTAATCTAGCTAGACCTTGGCCTTTGATGATTTTAGTGGGTTTTATCTCTAAATCATATTCAAGAATAACAGAAATCCACCTACCTCTCTTACCGTCTGGGTCCTATGTTAGAATGTCTTTAACAACTGAATTCAGGACAAAGGCAATGATGTGTGAATGAAGGATGTATACCCCGAAGTCTTTCAATGCTTTAACCAAAGAAAAAGCTTGCTTCTCCATAATGTTATACTTCAAAGGGGCATCTCTCAATGCTTTTCTAAAGAATGAAATAGGCTGCTCTTGTCCTTGTGGATTTTTCTGTAAAAGGATAGCAGCTATGGTATGTTCTGATGCAAATGAGAAAATATAAAAATCTTTTGAAAAATCAGGACTTATCAGAATCAGTGTTTTGGTCAACGCTTGTTTCACCAGCTCAAAGGACTTCTTTGCTTCCAAGGTCCATTTTACCCCTTGCTCCCTTTTTAACATGTTTGTGATAATCCTAAGGAGCTCAGCCAAATTAGGGATGAACCTTCTCAAAAATTTAATCTTTCCAATGAAAGATTGCAACTCCTTGATATTTCGAGGATGAGAGATTTGCAATATGGCCTCAATCCTCTTTGGATCTATCTTTATACCATTTTCTGAAATAATGTGCCCAAGAAGCTTACCTTCTTGGAGACAAAATAGTGTCTTCTTAGGTTTTAAATATATTCCAAACCTTCTGCATTTCTCGAAAAATTTTCTCAAATGTCCTAAGTGTTCTTCATCTGTTTTTGAAAACACAGTGACATCATCAAGATAGATAATGATGAAGAAGCCCAGTTCTTCCGAGAATGCTATGTCCATGGCTCTTTGAAAGGTTGCTCCAGCATTCATTAGACCAAAGGGAATTTTCACATACATGAAAGTTCCCCATGGTGTAGTAAAGGTTGTCTTTAGTTGATTAGCAGGGTAAACCAAGATCTGATTGTACCCTGAATAGCCATCCAGCAAAGAAATTCTTCTAGACCCTACCACCCTTTGTAAAATGTGATCCATCTTAGGTAAAGGGTAGTTGTCTTCAATGAAGCTTTGTTTAAGTCTCTAAAGTCTATACAAAGCCTGATTTCTCCAGTTTTCTTCCTAACAGACACCAGATTAGACACCCACTCAGAACATCTAATAGGTACAATAATGCCAGCATCGTACATTTTCATGATCTCCTTCTGAACCAAAGGCAACTGAACAAGGTTTATTCTGCGCAGTTTCTATTTGAATGGTTTTTGGTTTTCTTTAAGGGGAATTTTGTGCTGTATTATTCCAGTGTCATAGGATTTAAGATCTTCGTAACTCCATGAAAAAACATCAGAAAACTCTTTAAACAGCTCTATGTATTTGAGTTTAATGTGAGCTAGTAAAGTCTTAGACAATTTAATCATTTTTGGTTTTTCCTCACTGCCTATACTGCATTCCTCAACTTCAGTCTCTACAGGTTCCAATTTTGGCTTTTTGGCCACATCATCAAAATCAAACAACTCTTCTAAAGGTGCCAGACCTCTAGGCAAACTTTCATCTTTAGCATGGAGAGTTTCTAACTCCTCTATTTCGTTTGTAAGTTTGTTAGACAACAGGTTAATATTGACAGGCTCAAGAGATGGTTCTTCTTCACCAAGAAAGTTTTCT
Source organism: Pinus albicaulis (assembly GCA_034641835.2). Lineage (NCBI taxonomy): Eukaryota > Viridiplantae > Streptophyta > Pinopsida > Pinales > Pinaceae > Pinus > Pinus albicaulis. Next base: position 1,159,153,454 of record CM076578.1, on the reverse strand, counting down.
TCACTGCAGTTTGTTTCATAGTATAAGTTTGAACTGTTTAGTTTGAATTCATTTCTGAATTGCATGAAGTATTCTATTTGTTTGTCATTGTCAAACACCTACCAATACTTTTTATTATTTGGCACTGCTGGTCTAAACTTTATCTCAGTTCTGCAATTTTTTGTTTCAAATGGCGCTAAGCATGTCCTAGCTGCAAAGGCTAAATTGTGGGCTGCAATGTTTCTTTTCCTTGGGACAAAAATTACTTTGGACTCCTCGAATGTTTTCAAAAGGTCCATGACATCATTCCGATAGGCTCTAAGTCTAGGATGATTTGTGTTATACTCCCCATTGAATTGCCTAATGATTAACTCTGAGTCCCCATACGCATTGATACTTCTGGCTCCTAGCTTTTTCAAAAGATGTAAACCTAAGAGTAGGGATTCATATTCTACTATGTTATGGGAACAATGAAAGTTTAATTTGCATGAAATGCATTCTATGTGGTTGTTTTCATTGTTAGTAATCCAAACACCTACACCAGCGTTAGTCCTAGTGCATGACCCATCAAAATACATACTCCAGAGAGGATTGTTCTTGGTTTCATCTTGGTTACTGTCCTCTTTAACTAACGTGCTTTCTTATTGTTGTTGAATGTCTGCACCTAGTTGTAGATGTTTTGATTCCCCCTGATTTTCAGTTATTTGAGGGATACCTTCTTGACTCTCAATGTTTAGAAGCAAGGGACATATGATTTGTAGTTCAAGCCCTGTATTTGGTTTGCTATTGTCTTCACATACAGCAAACCATTTTGACACTTTTGCGTTGTGTTTCTCTTCCTCCCTATCAGCCATTAATTCTGTTAAAGTGACTTGTTCACTAAGTGTTTCATCATTAAACATGATAAAAGAATCAAGGCTTGTATTGACAGAATATATAGGAGAGTTTTGTGGTCTGTCTTGGCTTGTGACTATGTACTGCATATGGGACTCCCTGTATAATCTTCTGGTTTTATTGAAAACAGGGATAGTCGCATAGGCCATGTCCATTTTCATATTCCCTTGTAACTTAGCCCCCCAAGACCTTGATAGTAACATTCCATACTTTGGGGGCACATCAGCCACAACAATATCCATGACTAAGCATTTGGCTGGAATTTGGGCTAAGTTAACACAAAGGTCTTTGATCAATCCTAAACATTTTACTCTGCTCGAGTCAAAAGAGTAAAGGTCTTTATAAGGTCTGGTGATTTCTAGACCCAGGCTCTCCATCACAGCTTTAGGCATTAAATTGTGAGAGGCTCCTGAGTCATGCATAGCGTTGTGAAAAATCTTGTCATGAACATTAAAACTTACATAAAAGGGAGGAACAGGCCCCTCTTGATATTTTCCTTCAATCTTTTGACCAAAAATAAGCTCCGGCTGGTCATCATTAAGATTGACTGTATCATTGTTTTCTTCTAAATTTAAAGCCTTCAAAATTTGAGTTCTATATACATATTGGGCAGCTAACTCAATCAAGGGAACAGAAATTTTAATCTTTGAAATTTCCTGCTCCAGGCTGAACGAGATTTGACTCTTTAAAGTGTTGGTTTCAGCCTTATTAACTGCCACTCTATCAGCAATGTCAGCTTGCTGATTTGTTTTATTTGCATTTGATAAAATTGTTTTCACAAGAGTACTAGCTGAAGTGTTAGTACTACTAATGTCTGCACTCTGTTTTTCATTGTCTTGAGTGCCTTTTCCTTTACCTTTATCAGAATTTACAGCCACTATCTTATCCTTTTGTTTGACAACTTTAGGTTTGTTTGTAGTGCTGTTTTTTGAAGATTTGTCAAAGGTTTCGTTGTTGGGGGTTTGTTGACTAGAATTACTTCTAAGGTCATATTCTCTTTGAGGTTCTGTGATGGCATTTTCCATGTTTTGACAACAATTTTCATTATCATCTCTTTTGTCATCATAAGGTGTATAAAGACCCTGTTTTTTATCATAGTGAACCTCAAAGTCATCATCATCTACCCCAAACAGGTTGATATCATTTTCCTCTGTTATTTGATCCGTTTCCTCAACCTCACTTACATAGTTTTGATGAAAGGGAGGGGTGATCTGTTGATCATCTTCCCTAGGTCTATTTGGAGGTTGGTTCCTTCTAGAATTCTGATTCTGGTTCGGGTTTCTGTTAGGAGCATTTTGATTTTGGCTTGCTTGTGCTCTCTTAATTATGCTCATCTCTTTCATCATCTCCTCCATCATTCTTTCCATCTTTGAGTTGGAAGTGGAAGGTGTGGATTCCTCTCTAAAGAATACTCTCTTCTCAGCTTTCATCCTTGCTCTTTTCTCCATCAGGTTGACTTCTATAGAAAGAGAACCTCTTTGCATATCTTCAAGAGTCGCAAAATCTCTTTATCTCAGTTGATAGGTCATGTCAGAGTCAAACCCTTCAGGAAACTTGTTTAGAGCTAAGCCCGGAGGAGGTTTTAATTCTGGGGAAAGTGAATTATACACACTATTTAATCTAGTGCAATAAGCTTGCACACTTTCACCAGGGTTTCTATGGAGGTTTTTATAATCAGAAAGGACTTGGTGAGGATTCTTTTTAACTTCCCATTTATTTAAGAATGTTTGATGGAAGGCTTGGAGATCATTGATACTATGGGGGGCTAAGCTTTTAAACCATTTTCCTACTTCTCCCCCCCAGACTTTGAGCAAATAATCTAAGTTTGACATAATCATCATCAATTTCATTTCTTTCAAAGTATTCATCCATCTTATCCACATGTTGTGATGTTATCGTAGTATTGTTAACATCATATAATGGAATTTTGGACTGATAGTCCTGTGGAAGGTTGACTAATGGTGCAGGAAGGACTAGGGGAGCATACCATGCTGCCATGATAGGCGGTGGAGGTGGATTTACAAGAGGTGGGTTAAAAAAAGGGAAAGTGGGTTGGAGCTGAGTGGCTTGGACAGTGGAGGTAGGATGAATGGATGTGGATGGAACAAAAGTAGATTGTTGAGCTGATCTTGGATGAGAGACACCTAATTTGTGAAGGAAATGTAAATCAGGAGGTGTTGTTTCTCTACTACTAGGATGTTCACTTGTCTCTGGGGATGAAAGTGAATATCCAGAGTTTAGCTGGATTATATCATCAAATGACCTAGTTCTAAATGGATTTACTAAGTCAGCTTGTGATTGTTGTAGAGTCGAAAGATTTTCAGGGACTGAATTAGCTCTCAAGGGTAATTTGAAAACAGTTGATAATTTAATCCTAGGAGACTTCCAAAGGAGACATTCTGGGTTATCAACTATCTCAGGTGGATCAGGGTCAGGATGTGCTCTAGTGTGAATCTTTCTAGGAGCCACTATGCTATGTTTTTCAGACCCAAATAAACAAAACAAGTTCAACCAGATATGACAGTCTTTGAATGGTTAAGTAATCTGTTTATAAAAAATTTCAATCCTACAGTCCTTTAACTGAGTTTGAATGATATTGTGATGATCAGGGTTCTTCCCAGTGGAGTCTTAAGGTCTGTTTAGGATTGTGGAGTTGCCAAGTGGAATTTTTTAGCTCCTTTCAGAGGTAAAAGGTTTTATGGTCCACCACCATGCTTGTGAAATATCCCTTTTTCAAGGATATCTCGAAACACAACAAAATCTAACCAGAGATTGAATGGGAGAGCATTTACCAGATATTTCACCTTTGAAAGAGGATGAGATCTAGAAGCTACCTGGCCCTTTCCAGACTATGTCTGAGAGTATGAGGTAAAACACCACAAAAGGTAAGTGAAATGTAAATGTAAGTGTTTTACTACCAATCTGAAATATTTTTGGTTTTTCAGATTTATTTTTCAGTTGTGTGGTTTTTTAAGAATATCCTAACTCTATTTCAAAACTTAGCTACGGTTATGAGACAAAGACAGTCTACTCTTATGGCTAAGCCACCTGATTTTTCAAGGTTAGATAAATTATGAAGAGAATCCTATGGTTTACCTAGATTGTCACTGATTCAAACAAGTTTCATCATGATTACCATTTCTTGGTAGTGCTTGAAAACGCTGCTTTCACTCACAATGTTTTATGAATTTTTTTAAAGGAAACTAAGATGAAAATTCAATTGAGTTCCCCAATGGAGTCGCCAGAAATGTTAGGTCCCTGTAATTTTAGCAGATTGGTGGGACTAAAACTGCAGAAACAACATCGTTTCAACCAAATTTTGGATTCTAGGATCTAGCCCTCCTGAATCCGGAGAGGGATCTCTCCAATAAGTGCAAAGATGGATTTGTCTTTGAAGTTTGGGTTTATGATATTAGGCTAGTTATGAAGGCCAAGGGTTTTGCTTGTTTTTGGATGGTTGAGCATGATTTTTGTTTAAGGTAGAAAGTCCTGAAGGGAAAAAGTTCCAAAGGTGAGAAGTTGCAAGCAATCAGAGTAAGCTTTAGCCAAAAAGGTAGAAAATTGCAGGTTTTAGTCCATTGGGCTAAGGAGTCGTAATAGGTTTTAATTAGAATAGCAAGAGGCAAGAGTGGTCCAAGGGGAAAGTCATCTATGTCTAAGGATCTCTTTGAAAATTGATTTATGGAATTAAATGATACAATAAGAAGGAGAAATAAACAGATTCAGAAACAAGAGCAGCCTAGGATCTGGTAAGTACTTTGAAACTAGCCAGCCTTTGGCATGGACTCAAGAAAAACATAAAAGAAAACTAGGATCTGGTAAGTACTTTGAAACTAGCTAGCCTTTGATACACTTTCAATAGAAAACATCTTAAAACAGAGGCAAACTTGAAGGCAACTGTTGGAGTAGAAACTAGCGGGCCAGGCTCACCACAAATCCTCTCCTAGCTCTGCTATACTTAGTTACTTTCAAGACCAACACAAGGATAACAATAGAATGGCCTAAGATCTGGTAAGTACTTTGAAACTATCCAACTTTTACCACATTCCAAGGGAAACAATTAGATAGTCTGTGGGATCATACTGGGACCAGGGCACACCATATCTTCCTCAGTTCATCTTCACGAAACATATACTGAAAATAACACCTAATAATAACATTCAGCTAAGACAATAAGACAAGGGAATGCCAGCATTCCTATGCTTGAATTGAATTAAATCATTCCTAAATAACACAAATGGAAGAAAACATTTAGATAAAGATTTTCAATCAGAGAAGGTTACTGATATACAATAGGTCCTAACTCTATACATGTTGTTCTTTATAAGAGAATATGAAACACAGTTGGAAATAGAAATTAAAAAAACAAGTTACAATGAGAAAAACATCACCATCAACATAGACCAGGATCCCATAAATCAGCTTGTATTGATGCTCCAAACTAGTTATAGCTTTAAGTCTAGTGCTTTAGTTTAGAAACCATCTACAATCTCAGCCTAACCTATCTATCATAAGCAGAGCTCCAAGAGCCAGTGAATCACTATTTACAATCAAAAGTTTCAGCTCAAGTGTACATCAAAGTTCTACAACCAACCCCTCACTCATCTTATGCTGTAGTATATATAGAAGAATGAGGAGGTGAGATCTAATAAAATATCTCAATTACAATTAATACAGATTTAATGTCTTCTTGGCCCTTGGGGGGCTCAATGAAGAAACTGTACAGGTGTTTCACTGTATTAATTGATTTACACTTATGAATTAAGCTCGGTGGGAGCTTTGTTGACCTTCAAGGCTCTGTGTGATGCTAGGGTTACTCTGCAGATATCTTTTGCATTAAGTTTCATTACAGAAGTAACTTTCTGACTGTGCTGAGGCGAAAATCTTCATTTGATCAATAACTTCGGCCTCTGATTGATTACTTTGAGGAATAGGTGGCACTGTGGTAGCTAAGGGATCAATTTGCCTTAGGTTGTGGCAGTGGAGGCATTCCGGCTTGATAAAACACTTTATTTTTCTGTAAACTGTGTTTTATTTGGGGATTAGGCTTTTGATAAGCATCTTAGATGTAATCCTCGCAAATATGTCCTTTAATCCTCTGCTCTAGTGAATTTTGGTCTTCGTCTCTGATACTCTTTGCCTGTGTTGGTTTCATATTTTTCTGCTGATGTGCAAGGTCGCGCAGGGTCATGTGGCATCGGTTCTTGGTTAAACACCGATGAAACATGAAATTGAACACATGTGATCGATTTCCCTTCGTGAATCAAAATAGGGAGGATCATCACCCTCTACTTTTGAATTTTCTCAATTTTAGCGGAAAATCGCTTAAAACCCTGCAAAATACAAACAAAGTTATGAAATCCATGCGTTTATAGGTTGACTACATCAAAGGACGAGTGGAGGAAGCATGGCCGTTGGATGGCATCATCCAACGATTGGGGTTAATCTGGAGAGAACGTAGAATGGGCGGAAGAAGATCGACTCGAGTCGTCGATCACGCAGAGATCGACAATCGGGAGCGGAGGTTGAAAGTCAAACGGAGGAAATCGGACGATGGAATATGGATTGTCGATCCGTAGATCGGATCGACGGAGGAGGTTGATTTTCTGCCGCGCCATAGCCCGGTTATCGCGTGGGCACCTTCATTAATTGTCGGGCATCTTCGGTGAGCGATCACCGTTGGATGGCTCGCCCCGCATTGGACGGTGGACGCGCGATATCGCCGGGCATCCTAGTCCGAACGTTAATGCGTGATGGATGGCAGATGGACGTCGGTTTTGAAAATAGTACACGGGACGCGTGGCGGCAAGTGTATGGAATCGCTGGCCATCGGGGGAAAACAACCTTTTTCCCAAAGGCGGTGCGATGGATACCGCCGGTTTTGGGCAACCAAATTTCAGGCAGTGGGGACCACGGAAATATGCACTCCACACCATCCGATCTGCAGATCAGATCGACGGTGCGGAGCGGTTCAAAAATGAATCTGGCAGAATAAATGAAAAATAATTAAAAACCCAAGTTTTTAATTAAAAACAAAGGTTTTAATGTTTTTCGTGGGTGGAATATATAAAATATGATTAGGCGCCCGGTCCGGGGCTTTTGGGCGCTTGGAGAGTTATATGACTTGAGGTTTCTAGAAGGAAGGGGGCTTAAGACTAAACCCGAGGGGCTTAAATCAAAATAATGTATTTTTATGATTTTTCAACGTTGTTTCAAAGGAAATGAGGTTCCGATAAGGCTAAGAGAGAGTCTTAAAATCTTATCAAGGGTTTTTATGAAGTGGAAAGGGGGAAACTTAAAAATGAGGGGTTTTCATGGGAAATGGAGGGATAGAAAAAGAGGTTAGTTTTTGAAGTGGTAGGAGGGAAAAAAGGTCTTTGTAGCAGTATTCTGGCTTGGAAATCAGTAGGATTTCTGAGTGAAAAAAAGGGAATATCAGTGAAGTTTTTGGACAGAGGAAAAGGCAAGAGGCCTTCAAGAGTTTTCAAGAGCCAACAAATTTTAGTGATGAAATTTTTTTCCTTGAAGGCTTAAAATAGATTTAGCCACCTTTTGGTATAATCAAATTTTACAGGTGGCTAACACTTCCTTTCTCCACAAAGGAAAGAATTCAAAACCAATTCAAAGGGAAGGCACTAAGAAACCAAAAATGGGCGAAGAAATCGAGAAAGGGTTGAGAAAGAATAAACTGTGTTTCAATTATTAGGAGCCTTGGGCACCAGGGCATAGGTGCGTAGGAAAGGCCCACTATATTGAGGTGTACACTGAGAGTGAAAGTGATGATGTAGATGAGGATTCGGTGCAGAAACAAGTTTAGAGATAGATACTTAGACAATTGGGTGTGAAACTTTGCATGTAGAAGGAAAAGCCCCTATTATTGCATCCATGTTAGGATTCCCTAGGCATCATAATTTCAAATTTAGGGGTTCTGTCAGGACACAAGGTGAAGATATTGATCTATTGTGGGGCTTCCCACAACTTCATAGATGCATCCATGGTTGAACGGAGAGGGATTCCTACAGAGGAATTCAATGCCTTTGTGGTAGCCATACCAAGTGGCCATCATATGGACTACACTAGATACATCTAACCATGGGGAACTACACAAAGGACTGGTGAATTATTTGTGGTGGATTTGTCAAACACCAATGTGGTGTTAGGAGTTTAGTGGCTCTACTACATCAGGAAGTATAATATTGATCAATGGAATTCAAAGATATAGTGGATGGAAAAAAGGTATTTTTAAGGGCCATGCATCAATATCCACCGAAGATAGAATAATATAATATCATGGAAGCAGTGTTGATGTGGGGAGATATAGAGTGGGTGGTTGATTTCTCTATTACAAAAAAACAGACAGTTAGATCAGCTGCAACAAGCATCTCGACGACGTTCGTGTATTGCTCCATAAACACCAAAAGGTTTTTTTCGACATTCCTCCCGGTAGACCACCAGATAGGGGTTTTAATCATGTTATAGAATTGGATGAGAGTGTACAGGTGGTCATTACGAATTCACACCGACATCCCAAGGTTTAAAAAGATGAGATTGAGAAGGTCATTAAGAAGTCGTTGAAGTTGGGTCACATTCATCCTAGTTCCAGCCTTTTCTCTTCTTCAGTAGTCATGGCCAAGAAGGATGGTACCTTGCACATGTGCATTGATTATAGGACTCTTAACAAGAGAAAAATCAAGAACTAGCATCCTATCCCTAGGATAGATGATTTTATGGATGAATTCATGGGAGCCATATACTTTTTGAAGATTTATCTTCGTTTAGGCAACCATCATATTCAAGTTCGAGAGAAGGACATCCCGAAGACAACTTTCAGGTGCCATTATGGGCACTACGATTTTATGCCATTTGGGCTGACCAATTCCCACACCACTTTCCAGTCATGCATGAATGATGTGTTCAATAAACAGTTATGGAACTACTTGTTGGTCTTTTTTGATGATATATTAGTCTATAGTAATAATTAGGAGGACCATTGGATGTACTTAAGCGAGGTATTGGGGATTCTGGAGGAGCAGGAACTATATGTAAAGGACTCCAAGTGTGATTTTTGCATCACATAGATGCTCTATTTAGGGCATCTGATTGGGAATGATGAGGGTTAGGGCCATCAAGAGAAAATTTGGGAAATCATCAAATGGCCTACCCCAAAAAATATAATTGAACTGAAAAAATTCCTTGTCCTTTGCACGTACTATAGAAAGTTTTTTAATGAATTCTCACAGTTGACAGCTTGTTACACTAAAATTTGTCACCATGACTGTCAATTCAGATATCTCACCATCCGATGGAGTGTCTCAAGTAAATTCCCTATGAATCTTGAAGTAAAACAATACCAGGGACAAATGAAATTTTGGGTCACACTGCTTAAAAACCCTTTTTGAACATCTCATGCAGTTTTCTCGAATAAAACATGTGCATGCACGTTTCTTCCATTGTAAACTACACAGATTTACGCAATTTATTCCATTAAAAATTGCACAGGTATGTTCACGCATCTAAAAATAAAAAATTAAGTTCTTTAAGCTTTGCTTGAGGAATATTATCCAAATTAGAAACCTAGAACCCCTACAAACATGCGCCTCATCCCTTGGTACATGAAAATAATCTCCTTTTCTTAAGGATCATATCCCTTGAGAAGTGGAACTAAAAACCTCCTCATCCTTCCTATAAATTGAGCATAGAACTAAAGGAATGGGGGACTTGGATTTGTTAACTGATGTTGTTGGTTTTGGGTCTGAAGAGCTTATCATCAAGGGAAGGAAAGGAGACCATTGGAACAGGCTTGTGACATCAAGGAAACCAGATTATAAGCTTGTTTTCCCTTTGAATTTAATACAAATTCAATTTTTCTTTCCTAATTGTGTCTATTTTGATGTTATATGTGATATTCCTTGATCACTCACATGGTTTATAATTGATTATAGATTCAATTATATGTTGTATGATATATTATTGAGTTCATTTACCTTTACTTTCATATGTGAGACACTTTTATCCCTTTGAATGTTTTTTTCTATGCAGATCTCTTTTAGAGCATCACAGAGAAGTTGTGGAAAGCATTCGTAAAAGCCTCTAAGGCATTAATGAAAAGATGGTTGTGGAAAAAATTTGAAAGGAATTTTACTAGCACTTCTTTTATATGTAAGTGATTCTTCACATACTACATGTTCCAAGTTTTAGTTCTAAGCTAAGGAAAGGTAGCAATTATTTTCTTATTTGTTCCTATTTTTCCTTTAGGATTCTAAGGAGATCGCTTTCGTCCGCAGAAAGGAATTGTCCGTGTAAAAAAATTGGCGACCATACCGGGGAATGAGATTTCTCCTTTGTGTTATTTTGTGACCCTTGACACCTTTAGACCCTTTTTAAGAATTGAAATTTCCGGTATGAGACCTTTGTTTTTTTTATTATTATCAATTTTCTCTATCTTCGCATTTTCTCGTTCGTACACAAAGCGTAGATCTCGTGTAGATTTTCTTCAAAGCAATAGTGCAAATGTGCACTGAATTACATTGATTTCCTAAGCAAGCAACCCTGTAAATTTTTTTGAAGAAGTTAAGGTTTCTCTTATTTAAGTCAATATTTTTTGTTTTTGTGATCCCGTTAGCTTTTTTGTAGTCTCATTAAGTCTCTATTAAGTTGATTGGGTGTTTTGAATTTTATTTTTTGAGAAATTCTTAATTTGATTTCCTTTGGTCATTACTCAGAGGTTTGTCTTGGTTTTTAAACATTTTTGCATGTTTTTGCTTTCATTTTTGCAAAAAAAATCCCCCTCATTCGTTGGGGGGGGGGGTAAATTGTGTCTAAGTGTTAAAATCGTGTTTGAGTGTTATTACTTTTGACCTTTGGAATTTTCACCAAATTTCCTTTACTTACACTTGATTAGTTCTTTAATTGCATTGGTCAAGGAAAATATTCTTGTTGTTCTTTCGCTGATTAGGAATCATCTTGTGTTTATTTTGAATAATTCTCTTGCATAGATTACATTTTCATAAGTTAGAATTCTCATTTTTAGAATATGAATGAAAATTGTGCATAGATTACATTTGCATAGTTTTCAAGTGCCTTGTTCATAGATTACAACTCGTGTAGTTTACATTATGGAAAAGTCAATCGTAGATTTATATCAGTTGTCTTTGATTTTATTTTTTGAGGGAAATCACTTATCTTTGCAATTTTGGGTTTTGAGGTTTTTTTTGGTTTGTTGATCTATCAAAAGAGTCTTTCGTTTATGTAATTAGTTGTTTGATTCTCTTTTTTTTCATTGAATCTCATCATATATTCATTTATGCATGTTGTAAAGAGTTATTTCATCAAATGAAAAGATATTTTCTCTCATTGAAAGATAGTCCTAATTTGAATGTACATGTTTTATGCTTGTTTTAAACATAAAAAATTGAAAGAAAAAAAATGCTTGGAATTTATTAGCATTAGTATTTTCCTTTTGAAAATGAGTGCATTAGAGAATTTGTTATATTTTCTCTTATTTATCATTTTTTTTCATTTTTTGGAAGTGAATGGAACCTCTCTCCTTACTTTAGTTAGGATTCATTAAAGTGAAAATATTACATTATCATATTTGATTGCATTTAGTTTTGGTTTAGGTCATAATACCATTGTTTTCACCTCCATTTACCAACTAAGTAAATAACGACCAAATAATACAATGTTAATTAAAATCAATCTAGAATTTTTTTACATTTTTTAGGGCTCTTTCCACCTACATAGATAAGGTTGTAGTGCTTTGGAATAGGGAAGTGGGTAAAATTTCCAAAGAAATAAACAAATAGTAGAATCTTACAAAGTAGGGAGTAAATCCAATGACTACAGCTTTTTCTCTTAGAAGCTCTTCTTCTACAAGAGTCAAGCACCAAGTCATATTGGATCTGGTGAAGTAATCGTACATGATTCAATGATAAAGCTATAGTATTTTCACGCATTACAAATAGTGCAAAAATGTACTTTGGGTCACTTGTTAGTAAACCTCGGATTTACCCTGTGGAGTAAATCCGAGGTTTACTAACCTGGTATTTTCTTGAAGTAAAACCCTAGTTTTTCTCCCTTGCACCCATAATTCTCATAACTCCACTTCCCTTACACTCCATGCCATCCCTACACTGTTAAAATTCATTCCCTGAACATTGTTATCATAAACCCCTCCCTAAGTAATTAATTCCTAAAAACCCTAAGCCCTAGTTGCCATTCTAGTCCTAGGTTGTTAAATCCAAATTCCCATCACTCTTTCTCGTATTACCTTCCCTTTTCCTCATATCCCTAAACACTACTCCCTATCCCCTCCCCATATCACTTATCCCTATCAAAGATCTCCATCATTTTTCCTTTCCCGTCTCCCTTTCCTATTTTCCTTCCCTAATCCCTATGGTTTTAACAAAAACACCATGGAAACTAAAGAAGAAAACACATCATTCAGTGAAGGAGAGGAAACAAAGGTGTGGAAGCCACAAGCATGTGTTTTCTCCACACACAGTGGAAGGGGCCATGCCTTCTACATCAACAAATTTGGTGGATAAAGGAAAAGAAAAAGTGACAGAGGTAGAAATTTAGGCAGAGGTTAGACATGAGGAGGACCTCCATGAGACCAAGCATGATTTTGAGCTTGTTGACCTAGGTGAGGAGGATTATGATGAAAACATCAGTATAGACATCAATGACCACTTGGAAACAACCAAATTCAAAATAAATTTACCAAGCACTATGCCAAAAGAGAAATTTGCATTGGCCAAGCTCAAAAGAGCCAATGCCAAAATTGAAGATTTGACCAAGGAGGAGGAGAAAAAGTTGGACATCCTTGTTGAGGATTCCCTACAAGCTTAGACCCATAATCCTCATCCTTTCCAACAATTTTGAGACATTTTTCAACTTTTTGTCAAAATCTGGAAATCTCTGTGTTTTTTGAGGCAATTAATTATCAGAAAATTAGACATTTGTGTGTCGCCCTTGGCACTACGCAAATAATTGGCACACTTTTTTAGGAGAAGGAAGACACCATTGGATTAATAATGAATCATACATCTCCAAAAACCATTTTTCTAGCCTTGGTTTACATTTTTTATGGGTGAAAAGCCCAGAAAATCACAAAAAAATGACCTTTTTGCCCCTCTTTTTACCTTGGCGCTGCGCAAATACCAGTCTTGGGAGATTTAATTTTTGAGGGGGGAAATGACCTCCATTTTCAGAACTTGAGGCATATGTGGAAAGAGGATAGGTATTTCTTTCTAACAAGCTATCTTGGGCCTCATTTGGACATCGGGACAGCCTCCAAAACTGACCCTGAACTAGGATGGCACAAATATATAGAAATGGGTCAAATGCATAGTGGATGGCGCAAATGTCAAATTTGCTAATTTTTTCAAATTTTCCCTCAAGTTTTGATTTTTCTTCAGAAAATCCTTTTTCTACTCATGTAATTTATCATGGTAAAATGTAATTATGTCAAGGATTTCTTACCTAGGGTAGATTCATAGGATTAAATTCATTAATGAGTCATGATGAATCATTTCAATGTAATCAGGAGTGAGTCACTTGGACCACCCTACTCTTCAGTTTTTAGTTCATCATTTAGTGGATCTCATCCTCACCTCATGGATTTGACCCCTGAGGATGATTGAAGCTTATTTTGATGTCTATTTAGTTATTTTCTTCACACTAGTGAAGGGTTGGAATCATTTTGATGTTTGCTAGTTGATCAAGGAAACTTTGTACTCAGTTTGGCCGAGCTAATAAAGAGGAGTTGCATCTACTTTTATGGGATACTTGTGGTATTGAATGTCTATCATTGTTTCTTCTTTAGTATCATATGTTTGAAAGTATTGTATTCATTTAAAAATCATTTCTACGTTATGATATTTTACAAATTAGATATTCAAAATACATGTTAGCACATGCTATGTTTTAGGTAACTGATCATATTTTGTTTATCTTCTTCTGTCTGAGAAAAATACATCTCCTATGTTTTTCTTAGCCTTCTTACAGCTTCAACACCATTCCATAACAATTCTCTTCAAGTGATAATAATTATACTTATCTTGCCCCATTGATCCCTGCAACCCTAACTCATTTTCCCTAACCTAGTGTTCCTTGACCTAATTCCTTCATCCAGTGATTTCCCCATACAAATAAAATTCAAAAAACCACCTGCACTCTATATCTATCCTAAAAACCTTAATTTCTCCAGCCCTTTTGGCTGTGACCCTTTGGAGAGATCCCTCTCCAGCTTGATAGGGCTAGCTATCAAGTCAAAAGCAAAGGCAATGTTGTCATTGATGGCAAAGGAGCACAAAGGAGCAGCACCTGAACCAGCAATAAGGGAAAGGAGATGACAAAGGAGGAGCACTTGAAACATTATCCAAGGAGCAGAGAAAGCATAAGAAGAGGTAGCAGAAGCAGCAAAAATAATAAGGAGGGCAGCAAATATAAGCAGAGATAGGACCATTTGAAGAAGCAAGGAGCAGCATTAGACAAGAAGAAGAGATAGAAACAAAAAGATAGCAGACACAGGCAAAGGAGACAACAAAGGAGACAGGCAGAGGCAGAGCAGTTGTTGAGCAGCAGAGGCAGAGGCAGCAAATACAGAGGAAGAGATGAAACGGACGTGCAGTAGAGGCAGAGGTCGAGCAGCATTGAAGCCGAAACAAGCAAAGGAAACAGGCGGAAGAACACTGCTAGAGTGTAACAGTCGAATACAGAGGCAGAGCGACAGGAGCAGCAGGACAGAAAAAGGAAGCAGCGACTACAATGGAGGCAGCAAAGAAGCAGAGGCAGAGGCACAGCGACAGGAGCAGCAGAGGCAGAGGCAGAGCCGTTATAAAATTTCGAGAATCGCCCAAGCCAGCAGATACATTCATATGTATAATTCCGAGAATCATTACCCGATGGGTGTTACGCATATAATTCAAAACCATATTCCGAGAATCGCACACTCCAACCGGCGTTATACATAACACAAATATTCTGGGAATTGGACAGAACCATATTCAGGGAATCACTTAACCCCAAGGGGCAAAGCACATAAATTCCGGGAATCACCTACCCCGATTAAGGATACACATATATATATATATCCAATACAATACATATAAATGCCGCGCATTACATATGTTGCAAAGGTCCAAAGTATGTACATTATAAGGAGCACTTTATTATAAGTATCATATTATTAATCCCAAAAACAAAAGAACCAAAGGTCCAAGGCATATATATTATGGAGCGCATAAAACAAAGTTTTATACGGTGGGACCTCTCCACAATCACAATCAGAGAAAAGGTTCAATCGGTGGAGTTTTGTGATGTGCTCCAATAAAAGGTCGGACCCGATCGAGTTATATGCCACAGTTTATTGTTAATCGCGTCCGGGATCTTAATCGCAATCGGAACTTTCCGATTGATCGCAAGTCTTTTGTAATATGCTCCGATCAAGTGGCAGACCTGATGGCGTTATACGATGGAGTTAATCGGTTCAATCACGTCCGGGATCTTAACCGCAATCGGAACTTTCTGATTGATCGTAAGTCTTTTGTAATATGCTCCGATCAAGTGGCGGACCCGATGGCGTTATACGATGGAGTTAATCAGTTCAATCGCATCCGAGATCTTAATCGCAATCGGAACTTTCTGATTGATCGCAAGTCTTTTGTAAAATGCTGCGATTGAAGTGGCGTACCCGATCCTGTTATATGCGGGAGTTAATATGTGCAAATCGCATCCGTGTTCTGATCGCAATCAGAACTTTTCTATTATGCGCCTCGATTGCATTTGTTCAAAGTTCGGACCTGATTGCTCTATGAAACATGTTTTATGTAGTCATCGTGTCCGTTTGATCAATCGCAATCGCAAGTTTTTGTTTGACACCACCGATTCGCCGACGGAGATGTGGGGCCCGACCCTTCCATATATTAGTGGTTGTGATTCGACTCATTGGATTGTAAAATAAGACCAAAGGCTTAAGGTGGAGGGTGATTGTTTATATATAAAAGGATTGTTGTTAGATATATATAAAGCACGGTTGCAGTTGTATTAAAATATGCCACATGGGTTGTGAACCCCAAGTCTTCGGCCAATGGGGAGGGCGATTATTAATATATTAACGACCGTGATATATGTCTCGTTCCGCTTTGCGGAATGTCTCACATCAACAAGACACTCGTGGCATGAAAGCGTTGGAATATGGCTCAGAATTACAATAAATAGATTCATTTATATATAAAATACATAAACAAAATGAAAATGCTTACACAACATCAAGTTACGCAGTGGTCATAAACAAAAGGCATACAGAGAAGAGCTTCAAAAGAGATAAAACTCTCACTATAGAAATATAAATATTGGCTGTACTGTGAGAAAAAGACAAATGCACAGCAAGCCAAGAGACAAAATGAGTGAGCTGGAGTTCTCATTTGTAATTTGAATGTAAATGTTTTATTTAAATTTATATTGTTGTGATGCATTGGCAAGTCTTCGGAAGAGAGAAAATATCCCACTGTAATATCAAAATAAGCACCTACTGTTATATTTTCTAAATGAGCGGATAAAAGAGATGAGAAGGCAGAAGGCAAAGAGACATGGTCGTCCATTTCGAATTCCCAATGGAATACAAACAGCCATGAAGCTGTTTTTGTATAAAACAAGGTAATATCCAAGGGGAGAAATGCATTGACGAAAAAGAGTGAGAGAATAAGAGAGTGTGCAGCAGAATTAAAGAGAGTTGAAGAGAATAAGCAAGCTGCAAGAAGAATGTGAATAAGGAGGAGTTGAGCAAAGAAGAAAGAAGGAGCTAGCGAGAGATGACAATGGAGGCGATGTAAGAGTTGATGAACAACGGAGAAGAAGGTACGGAAGCAGGCTAATATCGAGGTAAATCGACAAGTTTTTTTCTTTTGAAAAAGTAGGAAGTTGGAGCTTCCTATCAGTTATTATTTGATAAATATCGGTTATGGTAAGTGAGGTAAGGCCTCTGACAGGTTGGTGCACCAGGAAAATAGATGGGAGTTGGAGCTTCCTTGCAAGTTGTAGCTTGTAGAATTGAGGTTGGAGCCTCCTGTAGGTTGGTGCCTGTAGAAAATCAGTGGTGAGAGGGAGTTGGAGCTTGCCTTTGCATCACAACAATAATAAGATGTTGTTTTCTCCCTTTATGGGTTTCCACGTATATCTGGTGTCTATGTGCATGATGTCTATGTGTTGATATGATATATCTATTCTGCTAATACTTGCTGCTAACATATTAAGACTGCTGGTACATTATCTAATCTGCTTATTAATTGCTGCTCATAAATAAAGATTACTCACACATTATGTTGATCATGAAATGAAGGTGTTAATAAAGTAAACTAAGTTTTAAATGAAAAGTTTTAAAAGTCCATGAATGTGTTAAACTGATTCACCCCCCCCCCCTCTCAGTTTAACTAAGAGTTCAACAATTGGTATCAGAGTCAGGTTCTTTTGGTGCAAGCCTAATAGCTTGAAGGAGATCTAGTTAAGTCATGGACTATCAAAATGTACCTGTGTTAAATACAACAAACTTTCTTGAATGGAGAGATAAGGTTAAAACGGGATTATTGGCTAATGAACCTGAAGTATGGAAGCTTGTATGTGATGGTTACTGCACAGACTCCCCCACGGTGAAAGAAAAACAGAGGAATGCCAAGGCAAAATGTGTAATATATAACAGTCTTCATAACAAGGACCTTGAGTTGATAATGGATTTAACCTCTGCAAAAGAAATCTGTGATAGATTGCACTTCATGCATGGAGTAAAAACTAAGGACGGCACTGACAAGAAGGATAAGAGAATTAAGAAGAAGAAAAATTCATGTCAACAGGAAAATATTCAATCAAATGAAGTACCTGCTAGTGTGAATGGAGATAAGAACCATGAAGAAATTACAGCTGAAGAAAGAGCCAAGCTTGACACTGCTTTGACTGAAATAGAAAAATTGAAAAATGAAAACAAAGACCTTAAGACAGTGGTGCAAATATGTGATGAGAGAGAATATGAAGATAGGAAAGAAATTATTGGCCTGAAGACACAGCTTGAAGAGGCAAAGAAAGTAGAAGATACTCTGTTGCAACAAATGAGAGAGAAAAACCTGGAATGTAAAAAATTGGAAGAAGAAGTAGTGAGCCTGAGAAAGAAATTAGAAAAGGCCCAAAGAGACTTATTAATGAATACTCCTCAAATGAAAAGCTCTGAACAACTGGACCAAATTCTAAATGCTCAAAGGTCTCCTCTCATAAAGGCTGGGATAGGATATGAAGGAGAAACAAGTAAGTCCAAGGCAGAAGATAACAAGAAAATCATCTTTGTAAACGCTGTAAAGGATAGTGAAGCAGCTCAACAGATTACTACAAAAATAGAAGCCAACAAGAATAGGATTTGTGAAGAAACAAATAGAATCAAGCAGCAACATGGTAGGACAGAGAATGAGAAGATGAAACAATCAACTGCTAAAGGCTCATATGCTCCTAAGGATGAATTGAACAAATTCGGAAGATGTCAAAGGAGGTTTCTCCCTCCTATGAAAAATAGCACATGTTTCCCTTGTCATAAACCAGGACATAATGCAGCATATTGTAAGACAAAGCCAATCCAATCCAACCATCAAAGGATGCAGCAAAAGAGAAGAATCCCTCAAGCAAGAAAATGGAAAAGACAATCTTTCACCAGGTACACAAATCATTTCCATGGCTACTGTTATGCATGCAATAATTTTGGACATAAAATTGTTGATTGTAAAATGCATTCAAGAAGGAGAACAAATTATTATACATCAGCTCAAATGTACTTTGACAAACTGCCAACTGCCATATATACTAAAGAACTCTAGACAAATGATGGAAACAAAGCAAATCAAACAAAACTATGAATTTAAGAGAAGTGCAGACATTATGAAGAACCCCAATAAAGTATGGAAGGAAAAGAGAAAGGGGGAGCCTATTATCTCAATAACATAATGAATCCTCCATAGTCTCAGGGGGAGCTGCTCTAGGAAGCAAAGCAAAAATCCATCCAGTGACAAATATGAAGCAACATCCCAGGGGGAGAGAAGTTCATATATAGACCCCATGAAAGGAGTCTAAGAAGAGCTCCTTGGAATAAGGACAGCTATAAGATCAATAATGCACAGGACAATTTTCTCCAACAAATAACTATAGAGGAAGAACACCTGAAGCACACAATAGCCAATAGGTTGATGGATGGAGAGAAAGCAGCAAGAAGCCTTGGGATTAGAGGAAACATTAGCAATGAACATGTAAGCTAAGAAGACTTCAGCACATTAAAGTGATGATCACAATGTACCTCTTACTGCTAGAATTAACAATGAATCACATTAATAAGGATGAGTACCTATCATTAGTTCATCACATATTTCAAAAGGTCACCTTGGAGGAATGTAGTTAAGTGAGTAATAAATATTTGAGTAATCAACGCGTGAAGATTCATAGAAAAGAAATTGAAGATGTATTTCTGAATATTTGTATGTTAGAACAATTGAATTGAATATAAAGCAGCAATGATTCTAGAACAGTTTTAGAAAGGTACAGGCAATGGCTTTCCTTGGAACCAAATGATAGAAAAAGAAGAATGTTAAATAATTACAAGATCAGATTGAGGATATTAATGACTATTAACGTGAACAGCGGAAAGTTCAATAGTATGGAATTATGAAGGTGATCTTAACTATGGGTTTATGTGCAAACTGAAGTGAAATCTCTGCATATTTTATCAAAGTAATATCAATTGGTACTTGGTACAAGCAGCATGCCTATCGACCAGAATATCAAGTGTTATCAGTGGAGCAGTAGCATGGTTCAGGTCCTCAGGATCAAAGGATTATGGCAAAAGAACCTCAATGTAATATTCCCAGTATTATTTGCATTCAGCATGAAAAGGTCAGTAGCAGAGCAAAAATAACATTATCTTGCTTACACTTGAAGTAGTATATTGAGCACTGAAGCAATATCTTCTTCTATATATATAATTGCATGCCTTCCTAAATTTGGTACATGTATATCTTCAAGGCCTCCTTTTTAAAAATCAGTTACAAAACTGTGTGAAGTCTGTTTACTGAGTTTTCAATTAAACAACTTGAATATGCTTCTGTGGAAGTTCATTCTGATAGAACAGTCAAAGTATCTGAAGAATAAAGGTCTAGCTATGATTACCATCTAAAGCTCAGCACAAAGGATTTGTTGGTAATCCACCTTTAAAGAGATATTGACATACATACCCCCTTATGTCATAAAGAAAAGTGCATGGTTTATAAGTGAGATCGACCAATACATTGAATGCATCCTACCTCAAGGTTTTGTTTGAAAGTTCATTATGCGAGCAGTAAAGATTTGATCTCTTAGATCAGAATCTGGTTAATTCATATCTGCTCGATGGCAAAGACATAACATTCAATGAAATTATTAATATCATCATGAGCTTCTCGCTCATCATCACCATGAGCGAAAAGTGAATCACGATTCAAGGCATATTGGCATCATCACAATTGAACAGATGTTGTACTGCAGATGATTATTGCAGAAGAAGACAGACTCCAACTACAACCTTCTTCAATAGATATGCATCGCAGATGAAGATTATAATATAGACGGAATTATAGCTGAAGCAAGCTTGATAGGTCACATGGAGTATTTACAATCTTTAAGTTTTGTTCCAATGATGCATTTGTGATTAGAAAAGGTTGATACAATATGTTCCATGAAGAGTCATTGTTGTCACTTTCAGCCTTATACTAGTAAAAGGAGATTGTGCTTTGGATTATGTCAATTTACAATAATCCGCAAAGTGTTCCCTCAACAAATCTTGTACAACTGTATAGAGCAGCATGATACAAAGTCAGAAAAAGAATACCTAAACACATCTCAGAGAGAGAAAATGAAAATATAGAATCTACACTGAGAAATGTCCAATCCTTTTCCATTGATGTCAAAGGGGGAGGAAAAGCAGGAAATAGAAGAAAGAGTCTTCTAAAAGAAGCCAGGCAGAGATAGACTTGGAGGAAGCATTGGATTATTAGTAGAGGTGTTGCCATCAATGCCAAAGGGGGAGACTGTTGGAAATGTTGTCATTGATGGCAAAGGAGCACAAAGGAGCAACACCTGAACCAGCAATAAGGCAAAGGAGATGACAAAGGAGGAGCACTTGAAACATTAGCCAAGGAGCAGAGAAAGCATAAGAAGAGGTAGCAGAAGCAGCAAAAAGAAGAAGGAGGGCAGCAAAGAGAAGCAGAGATAGGACCATTTGAGAAGCAAGGAGCAGCATTAGACAAGAAGAAGAATAAAGCAAAGATAGCGAGGCAGGCAAGGGAGACAAAAAAGAGAGCGAGCGAGAGGCAATGGAAAGAAAATATAAAAAGACGAGCGGACGGAAGCCGGAGTTGTCTCGAGCCGAGAGCGAGAGGCAGCAAATACGAGAGGAAGAGATGGAAACGGACGTGCGGTAGGCGGTGGCCCGACGTGAAGCCGAAACAAGCAAAGGAAACAGGCGGAAGAACACTGCTAGAGTGTAACAGTCGAATACAGAGGCAGAGCGACAGGAGCAGCAGGACAGACAAAGGAAGCAGCGACTACAATGGAGGCAGCAAAGAAGCAGAGGCAGAGGCAGAGCGATAGGAGCAGCAGAGGCAGAGGTAGAGCAGTTATAAGTCCCCGAAGATACCCAAACGGCGAACATTCATATGTAAAATTCCGAGAATCATTGCAGGTAGATTATTCAGCATATAATTCGAACCATGTTCCGAGGAAATACATCACCTCCCAGCAGGCGTTATACATAACACAAATACCGGGAATTGCACGAACTGTATTCGGTCGCCTTCGAGGGCAAAGGCGCATAAATTCGAGGAATCGCTACCTAGATGGAGGATACATATATATATATATCCATTACAATACATATAAATGTCGCGCATTACATATGTTGCAAAGGTCCAAAGCATGTACATTATAATGAGCGCTTTATTATAAGTTTCATATTATTAATCCCGAAAACAAAAGAACCAAAGGTCCAAGGCACTTCTATTGGGGCCGCCTCCACATCAAATTTTTATACGTTGGGACATCTCCACAATCACGATCGGAGAAAAGGTTCAATCGGCGAGTTTTGTGATGTGCTCGATCGAAAGTTGGACCGATCGAGTTATATCCTGCAGTTTATTGCTAATCGCGTCCGGGATCTTAATCGCAATCGGAACTTTCCGATTGATCGCAAGTCTTTTATAATATGCTCCAATCAAGTGGCGGACCCGATGGCATTATACGATGGAGTTAATCGGTTCAATCGCGTTTGGGATCTTAATCGCAATCAGAACTTTCCGATTGATCGCAAGTCTTTTGTAATATGCTCTGATCAAGTGGCGGACCCGATGGTGTTATACGATGGAGTTAATCAGTTCAATCGCGTCCGGGATCTTAATCGCAAACGAAACTTTCTGATTAATCGCAAGTCTTTTGTAAAATGCTGCGATTGAAGTGGCGGACCCGATCCTGTTATATGCGGGAGTTAATATGTGCAAATCGCATCCGTGTTCTGATCGCAATCAGAACTTTTCTATTATGCGCTCTGATTGCATTTGTTCAAAGTTTCGACCCGATTGCGCTATGAGACATGTTTTATGTGGTCATCACGTCCGTTTGATCAATCGCAATTGCAAGTTTTCGTTTGACACCACCGATTCGCTGACGGAGATGTGGGGCCTGACCCTTTCATATATTAGGGGTTGTGATTCGACTCATTGGATTGTAAAATAAGACCAAAGGCTTAAGGTGGAGGGAAATTGTTTATATATAAAAGGATTGTTGTTAGATATATATAAATCACGGTTGCAGTTGTATTAAAATATGCCACATGGGTTGTGAACCCTCGGGCCTCGGCTTAATGGGAGGGCGATTATTAATATACAACGTCTGTGATCTATGTTCGTTCCACTTGCGGAACTTCCACATCAACAAGACACTCGTGGCATGAAAAGGGTTGGGTCATGGCCCAAATTTACGATTAAATGAAGATTCATTTATATATAAGGCGCCGGTATAAAAATAAAATAAAAATGCAGTTCATAAATTCAGGAGTTATGCAACAGCCATAAACAGAAAGAAGGCATACGAGAGAGAGCAAAAGAGATAAAACACGATCATAGAAATCACGAAGAAATACAAAGACACAGTCTGAGAAAAGACAAATGCGCAGCAAGCCAAAAGACAAAACGAGTGAGCTGGAGTTCTCATTTAAATTTGAATGTAAATATTTTATTTAAATTTATATTGTTGTGATGCATTGGCAAGTCTCCCGAAGAGAGCAAATATCCCACTGTAATATTAAAATAAGCACCTACAGTTACATTTTTCTGAGTGAGCTGAAAAGAGATGAGAAGGCAGAAGGCAAAGAGACATGGCTGTCCATTTCGAATTCCCAGTGGAATACAAAAAACCATGAAGCTATTTTTGTATAAAACAAGGTAATATCCAAGGGTAGAGTGTTGACGAAAAAGGAGTGAGAGAAGAAGAGAGTATGCAGCAGAATTAAAGAGAGTTGAAGAGAATAAGCAAGCTGCAAGAAGAATGAGAATAAGGAGGAGTTGAGAAAAGAAGAAGAAGGGGCTGAGCAGAGATGACGCAGGTCTGATATAAGAGTTAATGAACAGCAGAGAAGAAGGTACAGAACAGAGCTGATGTCCAAGGTAAATCAGCAAGTGTTTTTCTTTTGAAAAAGTAAGGAAGTTGGAGCTTCCCTATCAAGTTGTAGCTTGATAAATGTCAGTTGTAGCTGACTGAGGTAAGAGCCTCCTGTAGGTTGGTGCCTGCAGAAAATAGATGGGAGTTGGAGCTTCCTTGCAATTTGTAGCTTGCAGAATTGAGGTTGGAGCCTCCTGTAGGTTGGTGCCTGCAGAAAATCAGTGGTGAGAGGGAGTTGGAGCTTGCCTTTGCATCACAACAATAATAAGATGTGGTTTTCTCCCTTTATGGGTTTCCACGTACGTTTGGTGTCTATGTGCATGATGTCTATGTGTTGATATGATATATCTATTCTGCTAATACTTGTTGCTAACATATTAAGACTGCTGGTACATTATCTAATCTGCTTATTAATTGTTGCTCATAAATAAAGATTACTCACACATTATGTTGATCATGAAATGAAGGTGTTAATAAAGTAAAATAAGTTTTAAAGGAAAAGTTTTAAAAGTCCATGAATGTGTTAAACTGATTCACCCCCCCCCCCCTTCTCAGTTTAACTAAGAGTTCAACAATTGGTATCAGAGCCAGGTTCTTTTGGTGCAAGCCTAATAAAGTCCATGTATGTGTTAAACTGATTCACCCCCCCCCCCTATCAGTTTAACTAAGGGTTCAAAAATTGGTATCGGAGCAGGTTCCTTTGGTGTAAGCTTAATAGCTTGAAGGAGATCTGGTTAAGTCATGGACTATCAAAATGTGTCTATGTTAAATACAACAAACTTTCCTGAATGGAGAGATAAGGTTAAGACAGGATTATTGGCTTATGAACTTGAAGTATGGAAGCTTGTATGTGATGGTTATTTCACAGACTCCCCCACGATGAAAGAACAATAGAGGAATGCCAAGGCAAAATGTGTGATATATGACAGTCTTCATAACAAGGACCTTGAGTTGATAATGGATCTAGACTCTGCAAAAGAAATCTGGGACAGATTGCATTTCATCCATGGAGTAGACACCGAGGATTGCATTTTCAAGAAGGAGAAGAGAATCAAGAAGAAGAAAAATTCATGTCAAAAGGAAGATGTTCAATCAAATGAGGT
This sequence comes from Pinus albicaulis, assembly GCA_034641835.2. NCBI lineage: Eukaryota > Viridiplantae > Streptophyta > Pinopsida > Pinales > Pinaceae > Pinus > Pinus albicaulis. The sequence goes on along the minus strand of CM076578.1, from coordinate 1,159,128,765 downwards.
ACCTGCTAGTGTGAATGGTATTAAGAGCCATGAAGAAATCGCAGCAGAAGAAAAAGCCAAACTTGACACAGCTCTGATTGAAATAGAAAAATTGAAGAATGAAAACAAAGACCTTAAGAGATTGGTACAAATATGTGATGAGAAAGAATATGAAGACAGAAAAGAAATTATTTGCCTGAAGACACAGATTGAAGAGGCAAAGAAAGTAGAAGACACTCTACTGCAACAAATGAGAGAGAAAAGTCAGGAATGTGAAAGATTGGAAGAAGAAGTAGTGAGCCTAAGAAAGAACTTAGAAAAAGCCCAAAGAGAACTATTAATGAATACACCTCTAATGAAAGGCTCTGAAAAGTTGGATCAGATTCTAAATGCACAAAGTTCACCCCTCATAAAGGCTGGGATAGGATATGACGGAGAAACTAGTAAGCCCAGGGTAGAATATAACAAGAAAATCATCTTTGTGAAGGATGTAAAAGATAATAAAGCAACTCAGAAGATTCCTACAAAAATAGAATCTAGCAAGAACATGAGTTACAGAGAAACAAATAGAATCAAGCAGCAAAATGAAAGAATAGAGAATGAGAAGATGAAACAATCAATTGCTGAAGGCTCATATGCTCCTAAGGATGTATTGAACAAATTCGGAAGATTTCAAAGGAGGTTCCTCCCTCCTATGAAAAATAGCACATGTTTTTCCTGCCACAAACAAGGACATAATGCAACATATTGCAAGACAAAGCCAATCCAATCCAATCAGCAAAGGATGCAGCAAAAGAGAAGAATCCCTCAAGCAAGCAAATGGAAAGAACAATCTTTCACCAGGTACACAAATCATTTCCATGGCTATTGTTATGCATGCAATAATTTTGGACATAAAATTGTTGATTGTAAAATATATCCAAGAAGAGAAGCAAAATATTATACATCGCCTCAAACATACCTCGGTCAAATAAGATGTTATGTATGCCTTCAAGCGTGGTCACAAAGCTAAAGACCGTAAACCGCCATATATATTAAAGAACTCCGGACGGATGATGAAATCTAATCCAATCAAACAAAACTATGAATCGGAAAGGAGTGCAAACATTATGATGAACCCCAATAGAGTATGGAAAGAAAAGAGAAAATGGGAGCCTATCATCTCAATAACATAATAAATCCTCCATAGTCTCGGGGGGTCTGCTCTAGGAAGCAAAGCAAAAATCCATCCAAAGTGACAAATATGAAGCAACATCCCGTGGGGGGGGGGAGAAGTTCATATATAGACCCCATGAAAGCAGTCTAAGAAGAGCTCCTTGGAATAAGGACAGACTATAAGATCAAGAATGCACAGGGACAATTTTCTCCAACAAAGAACTATAGAGGAAGAAGAACACCGAAGCACACAATAGCCAACAAAGTTGATGGATGGAGAGAAAGCGACAAGAAGCCTTGGGATTAGAGGAAACATTAGCAATGAACATGTAAGCTAAGAAGACTTCGAAAGACATTAAAGTGATGATCACAATGTACCTCTTACTCGCTAGAATTAACAATGAATCACATTAATAAGGATGAGTACCTATCATCAGTTCATCACATCTTTCAAAAAGGTCACCTTGGAGGAATGTAGTTAAGTGAGTAATAAATATTTGAGTAATCGACGCGTGAAGATTCATAGAAAAGAAATTGAAGATGTCTTTCTCGAAGATTTGTATGTTAGAACAATTGAATTGAATATAAAGCAACAATGATTCTAGAACAGCTTTTAGAAAGGTACATGCAATGGCTTTCCTTGGAACCAAATGATAGAAAAAGAAGAATGTTAAATAATTACAAGATCGGATTGAGGATATTAATGACTATTAACGTGAACAATCGAAAGTTCAATAGTATGGAATTATGAAGGTGATCTTAACTATGGGTTTATGTGCAAACCGAAGTGAAATCTCTGCATATTTTATCAAAGTAATATCAATTGGTACTTGGTACAAGCAACGATGCCTATTGACCCGAATATCAAGTGTTATCGGTGGAGCAACGAGCATGGTTCGAGTCCTCGGGATCAAAGGATTATGGCAAAAGAACCTCAATGTAATAGTCCCGGTATTATCCGCATTCAAAGCATGAAAAGGTCGATAGCGAGCAAAAAATAACATTATCTTGCTTACACTTGAAGTAGTATATTGAGCATCGAAGCAATATCTTCTTCTATATATATAATTGCATGCCTTCCCCGAATTTGGTACATGTATATCTTCAAGGCCTCCTTTTTTAAAAAAATCGATTTACAAAACCGTGTGACGTCCGTTTATCGAGTTTTCAATTAAACAACTTGAATATGCTTCGTGGAAGTTCATTCCGATAGAACAGATCAAAGTATCTCGAAGAATAAAGGTCTAGCTATGATTACCATCTAAAGCTCAAGACAAAGGATTTGTTGGTAATCCACCTTTAAAGAGAGATTGACATACATACCCCCTTATGTCATAAAGAAAAGTGCATGGTTGATAAGTGAGATCGACCAATACATTGAATGCATCCTACCTCAAGGTTTTGTTTTGAAAGTTCATTATGCAAGCAGTAAAGGAATTTGATCTCTTAGATCAAATTCTAGTTAATTCATTGATCACATCGATAACAAAGACCCTGCAGACTATTAATTGTAATATCATCATCGACTTCCTAGCTCATATCATCACCAACGAGCAAGAAAAGTGAATCACGAGTTATAAAAGACATATTGGCATCATCACAATTGAACAGATGTTGTACTCGCAGATGATTATTGCAGAAGAAGACGGACTCCAACTACAACCTTCTTCAATAGATATGCATCGCAGATGAAGATTATAATATAGACGGAATTATAGTCGAAGCAAGCTTGATAGGTCACATGGAGTATTTACAATCTTTAAGTTTTGTTCCAATGATGCATTTGTGATTAGAAAAGGTTGATACAATATGTTCCATGAAGAGTCATTGTTGTCACTTTCAGCCTTATACTAGTAAAAGGAGATTGTGCTTTGGATTGTGTCAATTTACAATAATCCGCAAAGTGTTCCCTCAACAAATCTTGTACACTCGTATAGAGCAGACATGATACAAAGTCGAAAAAGAATACCTAAACACATCTCGGAGAGAGAAAATGAAAATATAGAATCTACACCGAGAAATGTCCAATCCTTTGCCATTGATGTCAAAGGGGGGAGGAAAAGCAGGAAATAGAAGAAAGAGTCTTCTAAAAGAAGCCAGGCAGAGATAGACTTGGAGGAAGCATTGGATTATTAGTAGAGGTGTTGCCATCAATTCCAAAGGGGGAGACTGTTGGAAATGTTGTCATTGATGGCAAAGGAGCGCAAAGGAGCAGCACTTGAACCAGCAATAAGGCAAAGGAGATGACAAAGGAGGAGCACTTGAAACATTAGCCAAGGAGCATAGAAAGCATAAGAAGAGGTAGCAGAAGCAGCAAAAAGAAGAAGGAGGGCAGCAAAGAGAAGCAGAGATAGGACCATTTGAAGAAGTAAGGAGCAGCATTAGACAAGAAGAATAGATAGAAACAAAAAGATAGCAGAGACGAGCAAAGGAGACAACAAAGGAGACAGGGCGAGAGGCGGTGGAAGAAAATATAAAAGAGACAAGCAGAGGCGAGAAAGCGGTTTTCGAGTAGCGAGAGGTAGAGGCAGCAAATATAGAGGAAGAGATGAAACAGACGTGCAGTAGAGGCGAGAGGTTGAGCAACATTGAAGCCGAAACAAGCAAAGGAAACGAGCGGAAGAACACTGCTAGAGTGTAACAGATCGAATACAGAGGCAGAGCGACAGGAGCAGCAGGACAGACAAAGGAAACATCGACTACAATGGAGGCAGCAAAGAAGCAAAGGCAGAGGCAAAGCGACAGGAGCAGCAGACGCAGAGGCAGAGCCGTTATAAAATTCTGAGAATCACCCAAGCCGGTAGATACATTCATATGTATAATTCCGAGAATCATTACCCGATGGGTGTTACGCATATAATTCAGAACCATATTCCGAGAATCGCACACTCCAACCGGCGTTATACATAACACAAATATTCTGGGAATTGCACAGAACTATATTCAGGGAATCGCTTAACCCCAAGGGGCAAAGCACATAAATTCCGGGAATCGCCTACCCCGATGGAGGATACATATATATATATATATATATATATATCCATTACAATACATATAAATGCCACGCATTACATATGTTGCAAAGGTCCAAAGTATGTACATTATAAGGAGTGCTTTATTATAAGTATCATATTATTAATCCCGAAAACAAAAGAACCAAAGGTCCAAGGCATATATATTATGGAGCGCATAAAACAAAGTTTTATACGTTGGGACCCCTCCACAATCGCAATCGGAGAAAAGGTTCAATCGGCGGAGTTTTGTGATGTGCTCCGATCAAAGGTCGGACCCGATCGAGTTATATGCCATAGTTTATTGCTAATCGCGTCCGGGATCTTAATCACAATCGGAACTTTCCGATTGATCGCAAGTCTTTTG